>CM034534.1:52789838-52959838 GCA_020002185.1 Paraescarpia echinospica | reverse complement strand
TGTTTCTCTCGATCATTGCCATTTATGAAACAACGGTGTTGGGTTTACGTGCGATTTTTCATTGTTTTAAAGTCATGTACAATCGCGAGCCAAGACATTTAATACAAACAACCCATACAATATGTACCATCGCTGCTCACTGAAGCATGACAAGCCAGACAACTTCGACTGTCTGATTATAACTTACGCTTTTTTCCAGCATTATGACAAAGTTGGGAATTGGAGCTGTCACTGTTGGTACATCAAGTCAGTTGACAAGCCGCTGTAATGTTTGGCCACCCGTAGAACAACAAACCCAGGTGAGTAATCAGAGTTTTTGTTAATTGTGCTGAAAGCAACGACCATGGCGCCCGAAGCAGGGACCGCATAACATGCCCTGACCAAATGACAGCACATTGCAGAGTCGCTGACCAATAGTCTATGGATACAACGATAAACAATATGATGTGATACTATTAAATCAATGACAATTTGTTTTTAAATTATGTAAGTTAATTGTTAAAAAAAACAATCAGTATCCAGTTAACATACAATGTAGGCCTACATATATATGAGTTTACAGACACTGCAATATGTAGACAATGCTATGCGGACATTCATTCTCCTACCACTGTGGTGGGCATGAAATCCATGCATCAAGGAATTGCTAGGATTAATCTAGCTCCTAGTCGAAGTTCAGGAATGTTGTTTCTATAAGTGCGCATAAGATGGTTTCATTACATTAATAACTATACAAATAAATATTTATAATAATTATTTCAAAATATAATATTTAAGTTTGATATCGTAAGATTTACAATTGAAACACGTCCATCATAACAATAACTGCTAGCATACTTTTCATCCCTATTCATTTGATTGATAATTATGCACTGTCAGTTTATCATTTCTTTTAATTCAAGACAAGATTTATTATTAACATGAACATGTTACTTCCAGCATAACGACATTATAACGTTGTGTTCGCTATGCATAGCCAAATCTTCATGAATTTCATTTAACACTATACAAATAAAATACTTTGTCGAATGGATGTAGCAAGTTGATTGTGTTAATTCTAGCAGTGTGGACATGTTTAGAAATATATTTGATAACAATTTGATGGGGCGGCTTACATGTAGGTAAAAATCGTTGGAATCTCGATAAGCATATTGCTTCCTAGTCCACATGTCATCTCTAGCTGGTAGATTTTTATGTGAATCTTTTAAAATAAGTTGTGTAGAAACCATGCCCACCTCGATGTCATCGTTATATATTATAACTAGGTCTAAATAGTTGTCTACATGTTAAGCCGCAATGTGCCTTTTCTACCAATCAACATAGTTTCAAGCTTGTGATGTTATAAAATCCGAAAAATATTTTGCGTGCTATGCCACATTTGAGGCCCAAATAACGCTTCGGTCTGTGTAAGTCTGTACCGCTGCGGCCGTGGGTTAGCGCAAACGCGCGTGAAAAGAGCGACAGCGCAGGTTGATGCAAGTGTGATTGCTATTTGGACCTACTAAATCAGTATTGATGTAAACAAAATTTGTGGGTATAAACCGAATTGGAAAAGGATCAGAAATCTACCATACAATCCAAAGTCTGCAAAGAAAAACAGTTTCGCTCGTGGGAACTTTTACGTTTCAAACGACGGTGGCGAACATGCCGCGTATCACTGACACCGGCGTAGCCGTAGCCGTAAGCACTAACCAGACCCATAACTCTCCCGCATATTAATATGTAGCTATATTCCACGATTTCTAACATTTCTGCTTCTTATCTGAATCTATGACTGTTTTAATCTGTGAAATAACGTCGCTATGCCGACATTATTGCTGAGCGGTTCGCCAGAGGCGCCCGTCTGCGGTTTCATTAACTGGATAGAAAAATGGCTAATTGACAGAAGACAACGGGTAGTAGTTGATGGGGAGGCTTCAAACTGGAAATTTTTGAGTGGGATACCACACGGATCTGTACTGGGACCTATATTATTCTTAATATATATCAACGATTTGGACGATGATATAACAATCAAGGTATTTATACAAAATTGTTTACAAGGATTAAACGTGACGGAGATAGACAACATTTACATTGGCAAATGCTGTTCAATTTTGGGTTATGTAAATGCCTCCACACAGGACATGGGAACGGATATGCACAATATATAATAATATAATAATAATCTTTATTGATACATAATGTTAAGTATAGCACAGATGTAGCAGTAATATGAAACATGTATACATTACGTATCAAATGGAACGAAGCAACACATTGCTTGTGTTCCTTATTCATGTCATATATGCAATGAAATATATGATTCGTGTAAAAAATAAAAAATAAAAAATAAAAAAATAAAAAATAAAAACATCTTCATAATAAACTAACAATTTATTTAATAAAGCATTATACGAGTACCGTAAGTCTGAACATCAGGTACATCTTAACATGACATCATTATGCGAGTACCGTAACACTGAACACCAGGTACATCTTAACATGACAACATTACACGAGTACCGTAACACTGAACACCAGGTACATCTTAACACGACAACATTATACGAGTACCTAACACTGAACACCGGGTACATCTTAACATGACAAAATTACATTAAAGCAGCATTTAGCATATGTTTGCTAGAATTAGACGCTTGGTCCTTTGTTTGAACATATGAATAGATGTACAATATTGTAAATAGTTATTTGTAATAAATGTATTCCAGATTTTAGGACCAACATAAGCCAAAGACAGTTGTCTACAATTAGTCTTGCAGTATGGTATTTTATATGTTACTTCCTGTCTTGTATTATATTTATGTGTGGATATTTGCAGGACAAATACATCATGATATATATCTGGCAACATACCCCTATTATGCTTGTACATTAGAATACAGCATAAATATTTATTTACGTCATAAATATTCATTATTTGATAAGATGTAAATAAAGGCTGCGTATGATCAATAAATCCTACATGACTTATTACACGCAAAACTCGTTTTTGGAGTAAATGAATTTTAGCAAGGTATATATTCGGGGCCCTTCCCCAGACGACATTACAATAAGTAATATATGGGTATATAAACATGTAATACAGGTTTAACAATGATTTGTTATCTAATTTGTTTGTCACCTTTTTTATAATACCAATATTCTTATAAATTTTATTTGATATATATTTAATGTGTGTGCTCCAATTCAATGTATTATTTATAAGCAAACCCAAAAACTTTATCTCATGTACAGTGTTAATTTGTATGCCGTCTATGCAAATGTTATTACACCTCTCTCTTATACTGATCGTATTACTAAAGGTCACTGTGTGAGTTTTCTGTATATTCAAAGAAAGTTTATTAATGTTAAGCCATAAAGATAGTTTTTTTATTTCAGAGTTCAAAACATTTTCCATTTCATCTATATTGTTGCCTTGTATAAAGATGCTCGTGTCATCAGCAAACATAATGGTAAACGTTGTGTCAGATAAAGTAGATAAATCATTTATATAGATAAGAAAGAGTAAAGGTCCCAGAATTGAACCCTGCGGAACACCACATGTTATGTTTTTAAGGGAAGATTTTTTTCCATAGAATTTTACTCGTTGTTGTCTGTTACTTAAAAAGTTACGAATCCATTGGAGTATATTTCCTCTGATTCCATAATGTGTTAATTTTCTCAATAATATATTATGATTAACGATATCAAAGGCTTTGGCTAAATCCAGAAATAACCCAATTACGTGCTCTTTGGTATCAATTGCCTTACTAATTTTGTCAATTAGCAGTGAAATAGCCATATCAGTAGAATATCCTTTCCTAAATCCAAATTGGGAATTAGACAAGATGTTATGTTTCATTATGTAATTCATTAATCTATTGTACATTAATCTTTCAAAAACCTTTGAAAATACAGGCAAGACAGAAATAGGCCTGTAATTATTAATTAATGATGTATCGCCATTTTTAAAAACAGGAACTATATCAGCTATTTTTAGTTGATCAGGAACATATCCTTGATCAAATGATAAATTTACAATGTAACTTAAAGGATCAAGTAGGTTGGAGAAGGCCTGTTTGACAATAATAGGTTTTATGCCATCCCATCCAGGACTAGAGTTTTTAAAATTCTTAATAATTCCCTTTATCTCATCTGGTGTGGTTGGCGACAAATACATTGAATTTTTATAGACTCCTTGGAGGTAGTCATCAGGTCTCTCTGATATGACTGGTATTTTATCAGCCAGTTCTGGACCTATACTTGTAAAATATTCATTAAATGTATCAGCTATGCATTTTTTTTTTTTGTTAATTTACCGTCAATTAGTAATTTGTCATTAGATAAAAATGCTTCCTTCCTTCCTATAATACTCTTTAAGACTATCCAGGTTTTTTTTAAATTACCCTTGTGCTGTTGAAGCTCATGTCGATAGTATTCTCTTTCTGCTACAGTAATAAGACAATTTATTTTATTTCTATATCTTTTATAATTAGTTTCATTGAAGACAGTCGGTTTTTTCAAGTAATACATATACAATTTGTTTTTAGTTCTAATGGAGTGTCGGAGTCCCATAGTAATCCACGGTTTATGTTTTCTTTTCCTAATAGTTGTGTTAGCTAACGGAAATGAATTATTGTATGCAACTAATATCTCATTAATGAATACAGAATAACATTCTTGTGGATCTCTGCATGCATAAACGTCATCCCAGCATATTTTATCTATACTCTCTTTGAATGTAGCAGTAGTCTGCGCATTATATATTCTAGTCGCTATTGTCATTTCTACCTTTGTGCTATCAGTATGTTTAGTGAGCAAAAATATTGGTAGGTGGTCAGAAATATCTGTATATATTATTCCATGCAATTGATAATTTGCACCAATTAAATCATTGCTGTATATATTATCGATGACAGTGGCAGTTGTTGCTGTTATTCTAGTAGGCTTGCTGATAAGGGGTATAAATGCCTGTTGGAACATTGCATCTATGTAATCTTGAGTTTCCGTATGACTACCATAATTAAGTAGATTAATGTTAAAGTCACCCATTATGTAACACTGTTTATTATCAACCTTGAGAGTTTGTATAATATTGATAACATGTTCTATGAAAGCAGTAATGTTTGTATTAGGTGGTCGATAGACAACACCTACAGTTGTTTTGTTATTGCATGTCTTAGACCGAGTCTTGATTTCAATAAAAACGCATTCCAGATATTCAGTTATGACACTCATTTCTGGTAATTCAGTACACTCAAGGGACTTACGAACATATAAGGATACACCACCTCCCTTCTTGGAGGGCCTAGTCAAATGTATACTTTTGTACTCTGGCAATTCATACATATCAAGATTGTTATTATGTAACCAAGTTTCGCTTAGACCGATGACCGAGAACCTGTTATCGATCAGTGACAAGAAATCACCCAATTTGCTGATGTTCTTTGGCAAGCTACGGATATTTAAATGCATAAGTGAAAACTCTTCATCATAGATATTATTTCTTGTTATAACTTCATTTATATCATCCTCAAGATAATATTTAGTATTTACAAAGCTATATGTTGTGAGTAAATTACAATCGGGATCTATATTCCGCATTGCAGCATTGCCAGTTTCATAATCTTGTACATCACCTAAGGTAGTATTACGTAATTGGCTCATAGCAATGAAATGCAGTATATACATACATATTCACACGGTACACAATAATGCTTATATAGCTGCATATAACATTTACAGACCGTTTTATAAAAAACAACGTTATGTGACATCTGTTAAGTTGTAGTAGGTTAGTTAGAATACATGATATGCATCGATAACATATAGTAATAAAGTATATATGAGTAATTAAATAAGACACGAACCATATGTACAATAAGAAGGTGTCCATGAATGAGTCCATGAATGGTACAGTCCCTATGTGAACAAGCACCATGATAGGCCGACTAGAGATACAAAATATCCACCGTGACTTGGGCCAATGTCCAACGCAATTACAGTGCATTTAGTTCATCATCTCGACTGACGGTTTTGATTGTTCCCTTTAGGTCCTTTATGACAATCCTTCCATCATACGACCAACAGTCGAGAATCTTGTGCTGTTTCTTTAATGTCCGGCACAAGAACAGCAGTCTTGCTCTGTTCTGGGTGAGATCTTCCGATATGTAGACATTTGATCGTTTAGTGCGTAGCCGTTTTCGAGCTTTAATGAAGTCATTCTTCGATTTATAGTCTTTGAACTGGACTATTATTTGGCGCGAGTGGTTTTTGTTTGTGGCGGATTTTCTGGGCCCAATCCTATGGGCTCTGTTGATATGGTCCATTTTTAATGGCACGTCCATATCGTTAAACAAGTCAGTGATAATCTTATCAATTTGTTCACCGTCTTTGTTTTCAACTATTCCTGTAATGCGCACCGAGGACCGACGGCAGTACTGCTCCAGATTATCAACAGCTTGCTCAAGTTGTTCAATTCGTGCATCCTTGTCTGTCAACTCCTTTTCAAGATTTTCGAGCCTTCTATTTATTTTGTCAGCAACTATTGTAGCAATCCGGGTAGCAAGGGCTGCGATTACGTCATCGTCACTTAGCGCTAGATATACAATAGGAGGTTCTGTACTAACTACTAATGTAAAAGAAAAAGGACTTAGTGTTAACCATTAGTGATGATATGAAGGTTTCAGAGCAGTGCGGTATTACCGCTTCAAAGGGAAATCAAATCATTGGATTAATTAGGCGAAATATAGCGTATAAGAGCTAATAATCCGGCTGTACAAAGCAATAGTTAGGCCTCATTTAGAATACTGTATTCAAGTGTGGAGGCCATATCGCAAGAATGGTATAGATATACTGGAATGAGTACAGATGACAGCAGCTAAAATGATACAAAAACTGAGGGATCTTAGTTACGAAATACGCCTAATAGAATGTGGTTTAACAACACTAGAGACAAGGAGATTGAGAGGAAATCAGATAGAAGTCATTAAAATATTGAATGGTTATGAAAATATTAATATCAATACTTTTTCTTAGTTAAGAGAGGTAGAAGGACCAGACGACATGAAGTAACATTAAAAAAAGAACAGTGGGCGGGATACACGTAGATAAAATGTATTGGACTCTCGATAAGCAAAAAGGCTTCCTTGTCCACCTGCCATCTAGAGTTAATTTTTCTGGATGGCAATCTTGTTAAATCTTGTCTACGAAAAACGCAGGGGCGGACTCTATCGGGAATAATAAATAACGCCAAGAATTGTGAGAAGTAAATTCAGAGGACTGATACGATCCTGAAACTCGGGACTTTCGTTCCGGTATGCCACAATTATCATTTAACAATATTTAATAAGATTTCCGTCAGAGCTATAAGCTCCAGACGGCATCGGACAAATAACTTTGGCTTATCAAGAGTCCAACAATTTTCCATCTACGTATAACCCGCCTTCGCCAGATAGCTGTCATTTAATTTTTTGAACATATTCACACTGCTAGCATCAACACAATAATCATATAATTTGATCCAGTCATTTATTGTCCTCTTAGAGAATGAGTACTTTCTCATGTTCAACCTACACTGTTCCTTGTCTAATGCTGCATTGTGCCCTCTGGTTATACTGCCTTCTTTCAGTTTGAAGAAAATATTTATATCAATATCCTCATATACATTCAATATCTTAAAAACTTCTATTTGGTCTCCTCCTAGTCTCCTAGTCTATAGTGTTGTCAACCCATATTTTAATAGGCGTCTTTCATAACCAAAATCTGTCAGTTCAGGAATCAGTTTAGTTGCTCTTCGTTGCTCTTCGTTGCACTCTTTCTAACTTATATATGTCCTTCTTACGATATGGCCTCCATGCTTGTATACAGTATTCCAAGTGTGTCCTAACTATTGCCTTGTATAGTGGTACAATTAACTGTTACTCCTCATATGTGATATTTCTCCTAATTAGCCTTAGTATTTGGTTACCCTTTGAAGCAGCAATTCCACATTGCTCCCAAACTTTCATGTCAGCACTAACTGTTACTCCTATGACCTTTTCTTTTACAGTTTTACCTAATATAGTATATCCTATTACGTATTCTTAGTTCACATTTCCAAGTCTTATACTTCTATACTGCAATTACATTTCCTAAAATTGAATACCCTTTGCCATTTTTCAGATCATTTAACCAATTTGGCTAGATCATCCTGTAAAGTGTGTTTATCTGCATCTGTTTAACTGTTCTGAACACTTTTGATTCGTCTGCGAATTTCGTAGTTTGCTTGATGCATCAAAATCCTAATCATTTTCATATATCTAGAATAATATAGGTCCCAACTCCGACCCCTGTGGCATTCCCCCTCTACTCTTACTCTGTCTTCTGTTTTGTCAACCATATTTGTATACAACTAATCACACCATCCTCAATACTGTGGGGTCTTAGTTTAAGTAACAATCTTTGATATGGCATTTTATCAAATGGTTTCAGAAAATCTAAGTAGACAACATCCACTGGTGACACATCATCTACCCACCCTTAATTTATTCTAAAAAAACATAAGAGATTGGTTAGACAAGACCTAGCTTTTAGGAACCAATGTTGAGATTAATTTATTAATTTGTATTTTACAAGGAATTCCACCATGTTGTCTCTAATAAGCGTTTCTAATAATTTGCATCAAAATTATGTTAAGCTCACTGGTCTGTAATTCTGTCTTGCTCCTCGATCCCTTTTTAAATAATTGTTTAATGTTTGCTTCTTTCTATTCTAGTGGAACGATTTGCTATTTAAGTGACAAGTGAAAAATATACCAGGTGGTGTACTAATTTGGTCTACAATTGGGAAATCGTTGTGCCGACGTATGACTGGAAGCCATTCTTCACTCCAGCATACACGAATGTAGTTGGTTTGATGAAAAATCACCACTTTCACATCAGTGATGCCGACGCGGGGAAACTGCTCACAAAGGAGTACACTGACTGTGAGAACGAGGAGCACAGCATCCTGCGTTGAGCCGCTCCTCAAGGAATGCCAGCGATCGCAGCCCCTGCTGGCTTTGACAAGACGTTTCAGGTCTATTTATGCAACGAAATCCGAGGGAACAGAAGCGCTATCTAACAGAGACAAATACAGTAATTGCACGTGTGAATACCAAGATAAGTTACTGGAGCTGGACATTTCTGAACTCTTATCTCTGTTCACGTGAACGTGACCTACAATCCAATCAATCCTTTGGCAATCCGTGGTGTCGTAGACTTTCACTTTGATTTTGATTTTTATATTAAAAAGATGTTTATCGTCATGACATTTTCAGGATTCGAAAAGGTATACTCATTGATAAATTTAATCTAAATGAGTTGTACTTCCATAACTCAGTTGTCAGATGTCAAAGAATATTGCAACGTTAAATTTGTTCAAAATTGTAGAATCATGTTTTCGGTTTGTGGAACACGTAGCCCGATAAATCATGTCATAATTAGTTATGTATATTGTTGGAACGACATGAGCTTTTTATACAATGTTCTAGTTCCAATTATCCAAGTTTGTGGATGTAGCCACTAGGGTTGTTTCTTATTGCTCCAGGTATAATTATCCAAGTTTGTTCTTATAGCCATCAAGTCTGTTTATTAATGATCTAGTTCTAAATAGCCAGATTTGTGGTGCTGAGCAACCTAGGCCCGAGGTTATAAAGCATACTCGGTGCTCATACACAACTCCATGTTCAGTTTCGAGATTTCATGCTCACCGGAGAATCCATGCTCACGGAGGTTATAAAACTTGTTGAGTACGTGCTCAACTGAGTACGCCGTCTTGAGTACGAGAGCAAAAGAAAGAGCTCTTTCGGAGCTCTCTTGTTGACGAAGATAACAAACCTACACCTATTTATACCCAATATCAACTTCAGACTATAAATCTGTGATGGACTAAGACATACGCCGTTGTGAGTGTGTTTATTTTATGGTGATATGCGCAGAAGAATATCGACTGAATACAACCTGAGCTGTTAAATAATGTTCTTTTTAAACGCGTTTATATTAAAAGAATAAAAACCGGCATACTTGTTTCGTCTCACACACATACATTATACACACTCAAGTATACAATACAGACATACACACATACGACCTAGTTTTAGTGAATGGGTATTAAATCGAGGCTTGCATGGGACCAGTAACAACAACGGTGATATAGACAAATAAATTACACATTTGCACTAGAGGACAGGGGTAGAATTCATGCGAAACCGCATCTTACGCGCACACATTCCTGTACGCACGCACAAACACATACGCACATGAACACACACACAGGCCTACACATAATCAAATACACACACACACACACACACACACACATACACACACGCACGCACGCGCGCGCGCGCGCACACACACATACACACACAAACATTAGAAGGGAGAATCGAAGTGAAACAAAACAAATCAACATAATAACATTTGAAGTGGTGATGGAATATAGGCGATATAATTAACTGATAATAAAGGTCATCATGAATAAATACGTCACTCATGTAAAGTAAGACACGTCGATGGGCAACATTTGTTGATATAATGTGTAGCATACGAACCGATCGAGCTACACAGGCATTTCACTGGGAGAAACGTCAACCCTGAATCATTCCCTAGAGGCGCTTAACATTGTAGACGCATGTAATACCATGAACCAGGTAGACGAAAACTCCATAGAGAACTTGTACTACATCAGTTTTTTTAGGAGGTTGGTATAAAATGTGTGTTTACCCTAGTTGCTTACCTTCATGGAATGGAAGGTTTCGTGTATTGTCTTGATAATTTTACCAGCAACATGAGGAACACGAGCGACTCAAACAAGCTTTCCCATATAGTAGGGTTTTTGCATTTATAAGCTATTGCGTTGAATGCGTTTGACTGCTGATCGGTGTATGTAAATGGACATTAGAAGGTGTTTGCAACTGTCAGATATGTATGTACACATGCTACGCATTTTTCAAAGCCAGTACCGACCAAGGATGCTGCATAATAGGGTACTGCTGCATACTGGACACAGTTGAGGGGTTTACCTCTATTGTCTATACAATGGTTGCTTTTGTCTTGCCTCATGTGATGCTACATTTCTCAGGTCACTGCACGGGCCATAGCTGTTTATAGGGGTGGACTATTTCATACATACCGCAGGGTGATTGTTGTGTGTGAAAGTTTACTGTAGATGACATGCATACATAATTGCAATTACAAGATAAAAGAGCATGCACTGTTGGTCAGAAATGTATTCAAACTGATGGTACGTCGTTGGGGGGGGGCTTTAACTTATACTACAACTATGACTAAAACGATTCCACTGATCTTCCACATTGGATAGTCCGCTATCCAATTAATACAAGCTTGTTAGCAACGGATTACTAAAACGTTGCAAGAAGCCAATTTTTTTAAAGAGGTTATAAAGGAAAGGCTTTTTTAATAACGGCGAAATTGTGTGATATTTCCAATTGTAGTAACACCAATAGGGAGCAACATCCAAAGAGTCGGCGCAAAGACAAAAAAAAACTGTATTTACATATTTACTGGGAACAAAACGTAAATACGAAATACCCGGTCGATGCTGGATAATCTACAACATTACATTTCGTTTCGTGTTGAAAGTGCAGGTGTAACATTCAGCCTAACGATAGATGTAGGAAAATAATTAACCTCTCACTTATCACTGACGGTCATCACTATCATCGAAAATATCAGAATGATACGATTGTCTTAAATACGTTTCATTGCCTGTATTATACCATCCCCATGTTGTATACGTTTGAGGTTGGGTAGCTATGTGGGAAGAGTCACGTATTCTCGCAGACCATACTTTAATACCGAATGACGTTTACACATTAGACGTCACGTGATTATAAATATCACCATAACGATGTTTTATTTAACAATGTACGAACGTGCATTTTTTATCATACTACTACTAATAAAACTACTAATAATAATACATGTCTATAGCACCAGCGTCCTCAGAAATATCAGCTCAGTGGCGCAACAGGCAACAACATTAAGCAAACTCGTGAATAGGGACACGCAAGAGTCATCATTATAGGAAGATCGAAGGAAGAAGGGCAGGTGGAATTATTTTATATATTAAAGAATCTATCCAGGCTTATGAATTAACGTTAGATGTATTAGAAAAAGAAGCAGATTGGAAAGACGCTGTCTGGTGTAACATATTTACAGGAAACTCAACGTTAACAGTTGGCTTAGTTTACCGAAGTCCAAACATAAGCATAGAAGTGAATGAAAAAGTACAAAAAGCGATAAGGGAATTGAGCAAACGGAACTGTATTATTATGGGGGATTTTTACCATGGGCATATACAATGGAAATATCTACAGAGTATGGGGAGTGAGGACCACACATTTTTAGTTTTAGTACAGGATAGCTTCCTTTCTCACCATGTGCTAGAACCAACCAGGGGTGATAATGTGTTAGACAGCTTCAAAGGGAAATCAAATCCTTGGATTAATTAGGCGAAATATAGCGTATAAGGAAAATAACTAATACTACCGCTGTACAAAACGATAGTTAGGCCTCATTTATAATATTGTATACAAGCATGGAGGCCATATAGCAAGAAGGACATACATATGCCAGAAAGCGTACAGAGGAGATATATTGAATGGTTATGAGAATATTTATATAAATATTTTTTCTCAGTTAAGAAAGATTGAAGGTCTAGAGGCCATGAAGTTACATTAGCAAAGGAGCCGTGTAGATTAGATATTGTAGTAGTAGCTTGAATATGTTTAAAAATAAAATCGACACATACTTCAGAAGGGCGGGATACACATAGATAAAAGAGTTGCACTCTCGATAAGCGAAAGGGCTTCCTTGTCCACCTACCATCTACAGTTGATTCTAGTTATCATGGAATGAACCCTTCAGGGGCGGGTCCAGACAGGGTTGTCCTGGAGGACGGGGTACAAAAACCTCCACTGACTGATTTTTTGCCGCTGCGCCGCGGTAACTTCAGCTTGTCAAATATATCGGTTCGACTGATGACATCGGAAGATGGGGGATGGCGGATGCTGCTAGAACAGTTTGGCCGCTGCGCCGGCGTAATTTCAGTAACAGGGGTACATTAAAAAGGTCTTACGGGCACGCCACTGTAGCTCAGGCATAACGCGGCCAAATTCCAAAGGTCTAGGGGACACGTTCTCCAAGCGCCCATAGACCCGCCTATGTCCACAACAACGTGAATCAGGAAGGCCTACAACAGTAGGTCTTTCATACAGCTAAATATTAACTGATGCACCGAAAGCGACCAAAGCGTTACGCTGTCAGTCATAATCAGGCGTTTCTAAGATCCTTCGCCTGGTCGACGCAACAGTTTACAATAATGACAGAAAGCATGGAATGAAAGACGCCTCACGAGTAAAAGCGGATAAATGCTAAGCTATAAATGGTCTACCGCATCAACATTCAGCGGTTATAACAACTTTTTTTACTATCGCATCAACTCGCACCAGAGGCAACGGATATCACTGCTTCCTGGCATCCACCCGCATTGACGCATACAAGCTCTCATTCTCTCCAAGCACCAATACATCATAGAGCAAATGCACACAAGAGTTAGTTAGAAAACAATAAGTCGACTAATATATTTGGAATATAGGTATTGTCAAACTCATTTTCTTGAATATTTGCAACACGTTAGACATAAATGCACGCAGCGTGTTGTTCTTTCTCCTCATTATCACCACATTCTATTTGATATCCATTCTACGTTAACGTTGATAGTCTATATATGCACAACATTCTATATATATCAGACATATGTACATTATTAAGGAAGGTATCACCGCAGAAGGTGGATATTCCATATCAGACGAAATTACGTTACTCGTTACATCGACGTTCTGAGATGATCCCTAAAATAATTTGTTATCATCAAACATTGCTACACTTGTTACTGATTTAAATATACACATTGCCCGAATAACCGTGTGGCTGAAGTATGTACAGACAACACTGGGCTGATTGCCAAAATGCTAAACCCATAATACTATTTGCATATGTGACCCATTTTAGTTTGCTGTAATGTTACGTTTGGGTGTACAACGAATTGTAAAGGATCTGAGTAGTATTAACCCGGTAGTGGCGTACCGTGCCAATCGATACCACTGGCGGTAGTTCTCGTTCACTCGTTCAGTCGGCTTCGTCCCGCCTACACACTATCATCAAGTGAGTTCTGTTTACTCAACTTGTTGCAGCTTATATACGTTGCGCAGATTTTCACGGATACACTGTCTTGTCCACAAACTTCGTTAACATCCACATGACATGTCTTTAAAATAATAATTTTTTTAGACATTGTTTGTGACCACAGTGCCACATAAAAGTTTAATAGGAGTCCCTCATAGTATTATTGTTAGACATTGTTTGTGACCACAGTGCCACATAAAAGTTTAATAGGTGTCCCTCATAATATTATTGTTAGACATTGTTTGTGACCACCGTGCCACATAAAAGTTTAATAGGTTTCCCTCATAGTATTATTGTTAGACATTGTTTGTGACCACAGTGCCACATAAAATTTTAATAGGTGTCCCTCATAATATTATTGTTAGACATTGTTTGTGACCACAGTGCCACATAAAAGTTTAATAGGTGTCCCTCATAATATTATTGTTAGACATTGTTTGTGACCACAGTGCCACATAAAAGTTTAATAGGTGTCCCTCATAATATTATTGTTAGACATTGTTTGTGACCACAGTGCCACATAAAAGTTTAATAGGTGTCCCTCATAATATTATTGTTAGACATTGTTTGTGACCACAGTGCCACATACAAATTTAATAGGTGTCCCTCATAGTATTATTGTTAGACATTGTTTGTGACCACAGTGCCACATAAAAGTTTAATAGGTGTCCCTCATAATATTATTGTTAGACATTGTTTGTGACCACAGTGCCACATAAAAGTTTAATAGGTGTCCCTCATAGTATTATTGTTAGACATTGTTTGTGACCACAGTGCCACATACAAGTTTAATAGGTTTCCCTCATAGTATTATTGTTAGACATTGTTTGTGACCACAGTGCCACATAAAAGTTTAATAGGTGTCCCTCATAATATTATTGTTAGACATTGTTTGTGACCACAGTGCCACATAAAAGTTTAATAGGTGTCCCTCATAATATTATTGTTAGACATTGTTTGTGACCACAGTGCCACATAAAAGTTTAATAGGTGTCCCTCATAGTATTATTGTTAGACATTGTTTGTGACCACAGTGCCACATAAAAGTTTAATAGGTGTCCCTCATAATATTATTGTTAGACATTGTTTTGTGACCACAGTGCCACATAAAAGTTTAATAGGTGTCCCTCATAGTATTATTGTTAGACATTGTTTGTGACCACAGTGCCACATACAAGTTTAATAGGTGTCCCTCATAGTATTATTGTTATTTTATTTATTATTATTACATGAGTTCTAATGTGGCGCCTTGCAAGCGGCGAGTCAAGGCAAAGCGACACTTGGTGTGCAATGACTGCAACAGCTGGGTGGATTTTGCTTTGTCCGGCTATTCAAAGTCATAGGCTGATACTAAGGAAAGGGGATTCAGCTTTCACTGCGTGTGGTGTTGGAAGTTGGTATGTCTGCAGAAGAAGGTAGTTAGGCTGACATGCATTGTATATTGTGAAGGGGGTGGAGATGAGAATTAGTAAGAATATCGGTGGAATTGAGGGTGACAAGAGGGAGATAGATGGGAATACTGTGAGACTGAAGGAGCAGAGTAGTGGCAAGAAGACTGTGGAAAGGAGACTGGCAGGAGGGAAGGTGATTTGAGGGGAAGAAATCGAGAATCAACGAAATGTCACAGGCGTGAATGTGACCGGGAGAAAGTGAACGTAGAGAAGAATGTAGAAGGGAAAATGGGACGGGAGAAGAGAGAATAAAATGCAATGGATGGGAGGAAAGTTGACGGGACAAAAGGAAGTGCGATAATTTGTGACAGAAGAGAAAAAATAATAAAGATAAAAGAGACGATGACAGGAGGAAAGATGACAAGAGAAAAACAGACAGGAAAAAATGAAACGGAAGCTGTTCAATTTTGGGAAATGTAAATGCCTCCATACAGGACATGGGAATGGAGATGTACAATATACAACGGGGGTACTGTACTAAGTACTACTATCAAAGAAACGGACTTAACCATTAGCGATGACATAAAAGGTTTCAGAATAGTGCGGAAATGTAGCTTCAAAGCGAAATAAAACCCTTGATTATTTAGCCGATATATATAGTGTATAAGTAAAAACATCTACCAGTACAGCTATACAAAACAATAGTTAGGCCTAATTTAGAATATTGTGTACAAGCAAGGACATAGATATGCTAGAAAGAGTACAGAGAAGAGCGACTATAATGATACCAAAACTGAGGGATCTTAGTTACGAAGCACGTCTAAAAATTTGGTTTAACAACACTAGAGACCAGGCGATTTAGTGGAGATCAGACAGAAATATTTATAATATTGAATGCTTATGAAAATATTGATAGAAATATTTGTCTTAGTTAAGAAAGATAGAAGAACTAGAGGACATAAAGTTACATTAACAAAGGATCAGTGTATATTTGATATAAGAAAGTTTTAATTTTCACAAATGATTGTAAATTAATTGGAAAGGATTATCGTCTGACTGTGTTGGTGCTAGAACCGTGAATATGTTTAAAAATAAAATCTACACCTACCTCAGAAGAGCGGGATACACGTAGTTAAAAAGTGTTGGACTCTCCACAAGCCAAAACTGCTTCATTGCCAACCTGTCATCTACAATTAATTATCTGGGTGGCATTCGTATTAAATATTGTTAAAACTAATCAAGTGATTTAGAAGATATAATGCTTGGAGTTTGAAAATTCCAGTCTTTTATTGTGATTGTGAAAAAAAAACAATTTCCAAATATGTTTGTTGAATGCCTGATTTGCTGGAACTGATTAGCGTGTTGGCGTGAGCATCTGAATTGCGTTTGTTATAATGTTCAAGTGGGATATATATAAGGTTGTGTTCCATGTTATATAATATGCTTAGTATTTTGATTTTTTTTTATCTTATTAGGAGGGTGTCCCACTGGAGGTTTTAAGGAGTTTAGTTATTATTCCTGGTTCTCTATGGTAGTTGTGCTTACAAAATGTCGCGGCTTTTCTTTGAGTTTTTTTTTATAGCTTTGATATTCTTTAGAGAATGTGGATCCCATGATGACGACGTGTATTCAAGTATTGGGCGGAGAAGGGTTCTATAAGCCACGGACTTGAAGTGGCATTGGCAAGTATTACAATTTCTCCTGATAATTCCCAGTACCTGTTGTGCTTTGTTTGTGACTGAGATGAGAGGAGAGATGGGTCTTTGTTTGTTTTAATCGATGAATCGGGGGAATATAAGAGGCAATCATCAGCGAAAAGGCGAACACTTAAAGAATGATTGCCATGCATGTTATGTGTGTAAAGTAGGACAAGTAATGGACCCAGTATTGTTCCCTGTGGTACCCCAGAAGTAACTCGAGTTGGTGTTAAAGATGATCCATTTATTGCAACCTGCTGGGTCCTTCCTGTAAGGAAGCTTTCTATCCAAGACGATATTGGGCCTGTGATGTCATAGTACTTGAATTTGTGGTAAGTCTTTTATGTGGAACTTTATCGAATGCTTTAGTGAAATATATGGCCATATCTACCATTTAACAGCCATTCGGTCCACACACGCAGGCTATATTATTTTATACTAGCTGAGTTACCGGCGTTGCCCGAGGTAAAGAGGCAGTCATACATGTTTTCTAATTTAATCCAGCTTAAGGGGTACAAACTTTGTCATACATTTTATTGTACTCGTAACTTGTCTGTCGCTGACAGACAGAGATTGCACCGGCTAATTGTCTGTCGCTGACGGCGTGAATAAATTGTTTGCGTTAGTAACTGATTTATTGCTGACGGCCGGTATAATCGATGATTGCCGTAGTAAAAAGAGACCATTAGCCAATGCAATTAAGCGCTGCGACCGTACGCCAAATCTGAACCCGACATCACAGTTGAAGTAAACAGCAGAACGCGCGTCGACGTCTAATAAAACACCATTAGCTAAGCGCGCATTGAGCGGTTTTACGATCGGCTCCAGCAGGTAATTGTTTTCTCATACGTAGTGATGTTCTGTGTGGTACTGACAGTAACATGCATATACGAAATATATAGATATATGTATACATGTGTTAAGGGAACAATTTGACCTTTATCGCAATCGATAATCGCAGGAAGGTAGAATTTAGGACGCAAGAACGGCAAACGCGAACTCTAATGCAATCATTCCGGCTCGTATGATTAGGCTTACCAAACAAAAACATGTTTTTCGAGTCCTGTTGCTTTATCAGGATAGCTTAAATGTAAAATGGTTATAAACGTTGTTCATTGTTTCATTAAATTTGAACGGCGAGAGCAGATTGCAAAAACAAACGCCACAGCTGACACTGATTGACAGCTGGTCAGGTCACTTTGGTCAATAACAATGCTTTTAGTAACAGTTTTTTTTAGTCAACTGTCTGCATCTAGTCCAATTGGCATTGTAAATATGCCATACATCTTCATTTTATATAAACCGCCAAATACAATGCTTACGTTTCTGTTTAAAGATATATATTATCGTAGTTGTACAAAAACGTGATATGCCAGCATTGCAACATAGCCGAAATAGACATAATGCAACCAACGACTCAACTAAATTAGTTTAGGTTAATATACATAGTAGGCCTATATAACTATCTATGTGGGCTTAACATACAGTAGACAGACATGTGTTACGATATGGTATATAGGTGCGCTTATTCGTGCATAAGCCTAGGCTAAGCATGTCGAGTCCAATAAACAAATGTGTAATGCACTGTTACTGCGCCTCACTGCATCGCTCCAGATGGAAACAAGCAAGTCGTAGGTCTTTTTGAAGTCGTCAACCATGTCTCGCGGTCTGCTCAGTTCGGTAGTTCGAGAGAGAATCACTACAACTGTAAAAAGGTATAATTATGTTTTAATAGCAGAGTCTACGTACAAACATGTGCCAGGACTCTGTCCAGTACATGTACAATACAATATATACAAGAAACAACTGCTACAACTGTATCAATGCCTTGTATCAAACACAGAACATATTAAGTAAAACACTTGTACACATAGTGTTATTGACATATCTGATAGATGACAATTAGTTATTGTCAATGACTATATAACACTAATATAACAAGTAATAATTAAACGCAACATGTATTTCTAAATAACATATAAATAGACTATGCACTTTTAGTTTACAATAACATAAAGGTAGATAATATAACATACCTGTAAAAAGGTATAATTATGTTTTAATAGCAGAGTATACGTACAAACAACATGTGGCTTTACCAGCCAGTGCCAGGACTCTGCCTAGGTTGACACCTCAATCCCTTGATGGCTAATGTGTCAAATATACCCTTTTACTAAATACCTGCCACAGTGTGGCAGCTCTATGACAACTATAGTCTGTAACTATAGTACCTGCTACATCTACCCTCTCCATCAATGAATGTCGTCCCGACATTCCAATAGTAAACACAATAATACATATTACTCTCGAACACATGTTCAAATGTTGTCTATGACAATTTAGCAAGTACATCACAAAATCCTTGATTAAACATGGAAAGTGCTAAGGCAGGAGTCAGTACTTGTTGAGCAAAGTCGGTGTAACGAGCAGGTTTCCGTATTTCCCGTTTAGACCGGCTACGCACAGCTGGTGATGGCAACCTCACCCGACACGGTGAGCGTTCAGCAATGACCGGAATCTGTGCATTCTCACCAAGCTCTCCTTCGCCCTTTTCCTCATCTGACACTTCCGATTCCATGTCTCCATCCTCCACGCCCTCCTTCTCGCTGCACCACAAACACAGGAATCTCTCTCTCCGGCTGCTCCTTCACTACATATATATCTTCTTCCCACCATACATGCAATTTATAACACAACTTTATGTATAATCATGTGTTCTTAAAATGTACAGCTATTACTATGTATAGTTACATTTGAATTACCATAACTATTTATGTACGAAATAAGTCGGCGATACCGCTGACATAGAAGTGGGACGCGCTACCACTACGACTAACCTATTTGGTTTGCTACATTATGTCCGCTTAGAATATAAACATGTAAATGGCATCCCTTTCTTGTAATTCTACACTTGATTATTTAAAATATCACAACGAGTAATGGTTGATACATAAACGCCTACCACGATCGCCCACATTTTGGTTAAATTAGGTTTCTTTCCCTTGTTAAAATGTGATTATCGAAATTGTAATTATAATATGTTTGTGAGTACAGCTACGCTGTCTACTGCCAGCCACCACTGCGTGAATACTCATCGCATCGAGACCGCGTAGTTTGAACGCAGAAGTACAACTGTTGAAATGCAAGTTTCATTCAATTTACGTTCGCTGCAGAAGTGAATAAATAAGACTGTTATTTTAAACAATAACTTGGTTGAAGGACGCCAAAACTACACGTAGCTCCATCTCGAGGAAATATGTGAATTGCGAAAGAGGGCGCCACTCTATAAGTAATATTATATTATCTATAAGGCATAATTATCTTTACGATGATATAGAAATATATGAAATTCCGCGGCTGGAACTCCACGTACATCCTTTTTTAAATATTGAGCCCCTCCAAGTTATCCAGCACCCCGGACAAATTTTGGAAATGTCTAAGTCTGCGAACCATCTCAAGGTGCCCGCTAGATTGAATGCAAACTTTCAGCCCGATACATGCAAAACAAACGGAGAACGTATGATGCGTGGCGGGAGGTCGCTTTTGGAAGGTTCTATCCTTCGCTGACTTGAGGGTAGACGGAAAATATATCAGTCATCATCGCTTCGTCGACGACATATTCATATGCGCTACTACACCGCAAGAACTACGAACATGCTGCTGGAGCTAGCTGATGAAAGTGAAAAACAAGGCCTGAAGATGAACATCTCGAACACAAAAGTGATACTACAAAATGACACACCAATATATATCAACATCACGCAGATAGAGAATGTTGAAAGCTTCATCTACCTGGGACAGTGATACAGTATCAGATACACAAACCAAGACAAGGAGATTCAAAGAAGAATCACTGCCGACTGGACAACATTCTCCAAACACCGCGACATCTTCAAGGGTAACTTTGGAACCAGCTTGAAGAGACAAATCTACAGTTCATGCGTACTTCCAGCGATGCCATACGGCGCAAAAACATGGGCACTAACAAACCAGGCGACGACAAAGCTTGCTGCAGCACAAACAAAGATGGAAAGATATTTGTTTAAACATCACGTATCGGGAGAGAGAAACAAACATCTGGGTAAGACAGAAGACGAAGGTCATAGACGTGATAGAACAACTCAGAAGACAGAAGTGGACCAGGGTAGGGCACATCAGCAGACTACGAGATAACCGATGGACATCGCGAATGACAACCTGGATACCTTACCATGGGAAATGATCTAGAGGAAGACCGGTTAGACGGTGGAGAGACGAACTAGACTAGTACTGAAAGGGCACCATCAGGTAGAGGATAGCGCAAGACAGGCATATTTGGAATCGACACGCTGAGGCCTTCGCCCAACCACGGGACACACACACACACACATACACACACACACACTCTCACACACACACACACACGCACACACACACACACACTCACACACACACATATACATATATGATTATGTTTATATGAAATAGATACATACTTAAAAATGGTGTCTTTCTTAAATTTGTTCCTAGATCAAAGGTATACGTTTTGATATTGAATGCCCTTATCAAGGGTAGGGGTATGTGACCATCGACTGCACACCCCTACCCACATGTAAGGGTAGTGTCCCTCCGGGGGGGCAGCTCAAGTTGGACACTGCCGTCTCGGCTGTAATTTGGAAGACGTCGGTCTAAGGTATCCAACTTAATGAAAACAACCGTCTTGTTTGAAATTCAAAATACTTTCCGTGAAGGCTTGCAAATGGCTTATGATGCGAGCGTGCGTGTCAGCGTGCATATATGCGTGCATGCGCGTCTGTGTGTTGTATGCGTGTGCATGTGTGTGTGTGTTTGTGCATGTGCCTGCATGTGTGTGTATGTTTGTGCGTTTGCATGTGCGCGTGTGTGTACGTACACCCCTGCGTGCGTGCGTTTGTGTATTCGTGCGTATATGCACGCACCCGTGTTTGTGAAGCTGTGCTTATCTAAACATAGCTCAGCGGTCTTTTTATCATCGTGTTCTATTTATGCCTGTTTTCTTTTTTGTGATTAGTGGCACTGCCATTGCCGTGGGATTTTGAAACGAGAGTCGGTTCAACGACCGCGGGTAGGCGCCATGTCTGTGCAAATTGTTTTACTGCTCTTTGGACGGTTAAACGTTGGGCAACGGTTAGACCCATTCTCGTGTCCTTCTATACGTATGTGAAGATGGCATAAACAACTGATTTAGGCGATACTTTAAGCCACACTTGCCATGTGACAAATGTAGTAATTATCTGTAAATCCCCACAACATTAAAAAAAACAGTTGTCTTAATACGTCAACAACTAAGAAGTCTAACAGTGGCTTTGTTTAGTTTAACTAATATATACATATGTAACGGAATGTATTTATTTATTCTACTCGTTCTACAACGTATGTATAGCGTAGGATCTCAGAACGAGAGTCAGCCCAATAGATTGGGTGAATAATGAACTCAGTTTGGATGATGCTTGATCGCACGCACTGCACGTTTATAAAGATAAAAGATAGAGTACAGTGTGCATTCAGAAATAAAGTAATTAATTTGCCTTTAATATAACGGCAATGACATACCGTGTGTTAACCTTACTGCTCGAGCCATGACGCTATTTAACAGCCATTCGTTCCCTGCAGCAATATTACCGTAATGACGTATACCAGCGATTTGTAATTTAAAACAACATCAATAGGCACCATCCGAGAGATATCAGCCAAGCCCACAAACTGTTGAAACAGCGCGTTGTTTATTGCGATTTTATCAGCAACTGGGCAACCCGCTCGTCTGCAATCATTGATTCTCTACCAGTTGATAATGTTGAAATGTGTAATGTCAATCCATTTCAGGCGTTCTGTGATCGGCCTAGTACTGAAAATCACGCTAGAATAGCTGAGGTCACTGCTTGTGCTATACGTCACCAAAGCCTGCAACTTTACTTCGTGCAGACGCTGGTTCTGATATTGTTTAACGCATCACTTTAAAGTTATTATAATATTATAACGGTTTGTGGGCGCGGCTCCTTGTGTAGGTTTGGTTGCTTTCTCTCAGTTCTCCACGATGCCACCAGCCAACAAAACATTGCTGCTCTATCTGTTGGTCGCCGCCGTATACGCTCAACAAGGCACCGGCTCATCAAGCGCTGCCAAAGGCTCTGGCTCATCTACCGCCGAGTACGCTACCCAAGGCGCTGGCTCATCCTCAGCCGAGTATGGTGACCAAGGCCTGAGCTCATCAACCGCCGAGTACGCTGCCCAAGGCCCTGGCTCATCAACCGCCGAGTACGCTGCCCAAGGCCTTGGCTAATCAACCGCCGATTACGCGGCCCAAGGCCCTGGCTGCCCAAAGTCCAGGTTCATCAACCGGCGTGTAGGATGGCAAAGGCCCTAGCTCTTCTGACGCCGAGTACGCTGCTCGAGGCCCCGACTCATCAACCACTGAGTACGCTGCTCAAGGTTCTCGCTCAACTACACTGAACAACAGTAAGTACCGGTGGCATCTTATGTCACCAAAAAACTACCATACTAGAGGCGGACCGAACGTACCCACGAAACTATAATAATATTGAAGCAAAACAACTTGAACAGATTAACATAATTCATTCAAGTGTAGATGGTAGATACACACGTTCACAGAAAGAGATGGGTGAGTAGAAACGTTGGTACATGTGAGAGGACACTAGGCCATATCAGTGGTTGGACGGGTGAGTATGTCTTAAAATGTCCACTAGATCACATCACTACGACACTATTTGGTGATTCTTTATTTGGCACGATCGTCGTGAGATCTCCAAGCAACGTAATGCCATGAGATTTCTTAAACAGATTCGACACAGAAGCATAAGTAATAACATCGGAAGGAGAGGTAGGTTGCAAGGCCTGGCGACACATTACTTAGCAGGTCTTCAATGTAAGATTGACCATATAAAACACATCTCAACTACAGCACAGACCAACTCCACAACTTCATAGAATTAAAAACACATACCACCGTATCCGGCATGAAGGACAGCGGAACGTCGTGAGAAACTACAACGTCGATGATTATCTGGTACAAGTCATACAGTCATTGTAAGCCAACATAAGACGTGCAGTACTTCGGAACCAGCGGTTCTTAACCTTTCTGGCTGCAACCCAAATTCCGGTATCGCGACTTGCTTGGCGACCCAATGCTTCAAACGATAACTTGATATCAAAAATATTTATAAAATCAATAAACACATAACATGATTATATTATAAATGAGAACATTTATTAACGTTACTTGCTCGACATCTAGCAGTCACCAACTCAACGCCGTTCATTATCGATATAGAATGTAAACACTCCTATGACATTATTATGATGTGTCAAGTCTACTGCTTTGGCGGTATACATTATACCTTTACTTCATTTTGGGATAATCTCCCGACCCAGTCGGGCTACCGCTTTAATGCCGAAATATGCCACCGTGCCGATATTTCATTACTCAAACAGGATTTATTCATTTTCAAAACAATGTTATAGCCTAGTCAACAATTCACATGGAAACTGCCACAAAATAAGTAAATATACCCTAAAATAGACATAGTATCCGGTCATGGAGCGGTTCCCTACTCCGCAAGTATCCCCACAGGACTAGATTCATAGCGCAAGAACCTCATCTACCTCCATCACATCAAGAAAAGCAGTAGATCTACCGCATTTTATGAAGTATTACTTAACACATCTGGAAACTAAATCATAGATGGTGAACGGATTATTATTATAATCTATATAAATCATGATATATAATATAATGAGTTTTCATATAAAATGGTGGAAACTGAATCATTTACAGTACGTATTATCCTTGAAAATGTTACTGTAGAATTAACCTTAAAGAATCATTTAACACAGGGTCGAACGTAGATGCATTTTGCGAAAACATACAACATATTTTAAATGATGCTAAATGTAACAAAACAGTATTTATGTTTGGTGATTTTAATATAGATTTCATAAAACATGATATACATAACAGCACTAAAAAATGTCTAGACACAATGTATAGTTTGGGTCTTTACCCATTAATTGATAAGCCTACTAGGATCACTGATAGCTCAACTATGGTGGACATTATATTCACCAATGAATTGCACCACAATTTTACTTCTGGTATCATGTTCAATGATATTGGTGACCACATACCATGTTTGCACTTTATGAATATAATATAACCAGACGTATTAAAACAGAGTTTCAATATATTAGACATATAAATGAAGACACATTATCTTCATGTTCAGATAAATCTTGTTCAGCAATCTTGGGACACTGTTCTAAACACAAAATATGTTAATCAAGCTTAAGATTTTTTCTAAACATATTTATAAATATACTGTCCAGTAAAAAGCGTTTCCAGGAAAAGTTACACTAACAAAAATACTTGGTTCACCAATGGTTTAAAACGTGCATGTGTGAAGAAAAATAAATTATATAAAGCTTTTATCGTACCCAGATCTGTGGTAGCAGAGACAATTTTAAATCTTACAAAAACAAACTAACATCTATATTACGATTTACTGACAAAAACTACTACAGCACATTACTAGAAAAACAGAATTCAAATGTGAAAAAAACCCGGAAAATATTAAATAATGTAATCAACAAACGCCACAATTAGGCAATATGCCCAGAATACATTATAAAACATAACACACGTATATAAAAAAGGAAGAGATGTATATGTATTTAATAATTTATTTACATATGTTGGACCCAACTTAGTTAAACATATATCTCTAAGGGAGAATGGTGCATCTATGTATGATTACTTCAAAGAGGAAGTTGAACGTACCATGTTTCTAAATCATGTTGATAACCAAGACATTATTAGAACAGTTCTTAACTGTAAATTTAAAAGGTCAACTGATAATAGCGATATTAGCATGACCATAATTAAAAGAGTAATTACTAAAATAGTTAAGCCATCTGCTCACATTTGCAATGCATCTTTTCAAACGGGAATATGTTCAAGCATGATGAAAATAGCAAATGTTATTCCACTGTTTAAATCTGGTAAAAAGAATGTGTTTACAAACTATAGGCCAATGTCATTGTTACCACACTTCTGTAACATTCTTGAGAAATTATATAATGAAAAAATGGATTTATTCCTCAGTAAGTATGGTATAATCAGTCCAAGTCAATATCGTTTTAAATCTAGAATGTCAACAACTCAGGCTCTTTTAGATTTGGCACAAGACATTACAGCTGTTATAGATAATGACAAGTATGCTATTGGAGTATCTATTGACTTAACAAAAGGATTTGGTACTGTTGATCATGATATACTGGCCAACAAATTACATTTCTATGGTGTGCATGGCGTTGCACAACAATGGATACTGAGTTATTTAGAAAGAAAAAAACATTTGTTAGTTTTAATACTTGTGATTCAGAAACACTAAATGTATCTTGTGGTGTTCCAGAGTGTTCGATATTGGGACCAAACTTCTTAGTCATGTACATTAATTATATTTGTAAAGTATCAAATATGTTTACGTTTATTCTATTTGCCGATGATACAAATATATTATGATGTGATAGTGACCTAAATGAACTTGTTCCTATGGTAAATAGCGGTTTGGAGCAACTCCATGTGTGGTTTTCGGTAATTTGATTTTTTATGTTGCATATTTTCCAGTAATATTATGTATTCATAAGCTAGTCAAAGCAAAAGGTAAACATTATATAAGTATTGCACTTCTTCTTAACCTTTTTCAACAACTTATATTAATACATATTATGTATTGTACATGTGATGTTTTTGTTGTTGAAATACATAAAATTAATTAATTCATTCATTCATATATAAATATATATATATACATAAATATATATATCATATATATATATATATATATAATATATATATATATATATACACGTATATATATGTATACATATACATTAACTCTAATTACATGTGTGTAATAATTATACACACAGCACACAGTAGACTGATGTGTTTCGTGTTAAATTGGGGTTCTAATTGAACAGCTCTCCATCTGTGACCCTGGGTGGATATTAACAAAATCATGACCTGTTGAGACAGTACATATATATATAAATATATATTTATAAGTATTATTATATATACATATATACTGTCTCAACAGGTCATGATTTTGTTAATATCCTTCCAGGGTCACAGATGGAGAGCCGTTCAATTAGAAGCCTACAATTGAATTGAATTTAACACGAAACACATTAGTCTACTGCGTGCTGTGTGTATAATTATTACAGACATGTAATAAGAGTATTTTTTGCACAACAACATAGAGATTCAGTTGTCTGTAAATATGCAGAAGAGTAACAACATATATAAATTATTATTTGACGTTTTAGTCCCAAAATAGGCAGACTCGTAATTCCGTTACAATGTCAAGTAATTCAGTTACCGAACAAACCCTGTTCAACGTAAAAGAACAGTGCACATACCATGACTAAGCTTCTCTTCAATTCACGGTCATGCTATATGTCTATCTAGTAATGCCAGCTGTCAGCCATAGTAGGTTGCAGATTTCAGACGATTTGTTATGACATTTGTTAGCAACTGATTTTGACAATTTCTGAATAATTCCATTACCAAAATTGAAACATTCATAATTTCATCCTTCTGTAACATTTCTTAATAAGTACCAATGTTTGTTATAAGGAATGGTATGAACTTCCAAAGAATGTGGTCAAGTTTCCTTTTTTAGGCACATGGTGAACTGGAAATTATAAACATTATATGCAAAAAATGCTGTGAATTGTAATTGCGTTACCGTGGAATTGCCCACCTGAATCAAATCGCGTGAGTTCTTGTTCATGTGGAAAACTGCAGATTCCTTACTGAGACATGAATCAGATAGATTCTAGATGTGTATTTACGGTGACATCTCTAGCCAACGTTGAAAGGTGGAAGATGACCAGGCCGTAAGGATATTATTCGATAACTGATTCCATTCTGGGATGGTCCTAAAACGTTCACGATTTTGCTAGAAGATCGAGGACTAGATCTGGTTAATTTATGATTAAAACGTATATGTCTATCCAGATCTAAAGATTCCATCTCTTGTGGTTCTCTGTACTTCTATTAACCCGAGTTCTGAAAAAATATAGACACTTTACAACTGTTTATTTTATTTTAAAAATAAAGCTAACCGTAAAAAATGGATCCCGGTCCTGTAACTGTGGCCATTTTAATTATTGTTTTAAATATAATGTAGTCATGCTTGTTTCTTATGAACGTTGTAATTTGGTGTATCTACCTACACGTTTTTTATAAGTTTTCCAGTCATTTTTCAAAAAAGGTCAAAAATAGAAGCAGCATATTCTAAATCAGTTATTGCGGGCATTCCCTACGATTTCTTCTTATGAACCTTAATTTATGTTAACCTTGTTGGCTACTTCAGTTATTTCCTTAGTCAAAGTGATGTCATTAGAAATAGTAACCCACATATATTTTGCAGTAGCAACTTCTTTAAGAACATTACCATCCATGTGATGTAATCGTTCTGAATAGATACCTGCCTTTGCGTGCACGATATAGCATTTTCATTTATGAAATTGCATTCCCATGCAACACTCAAGTGAATCACGTCATGTAATGTTTCGTAGTTTAATTAACCGTGCATTGTGTTGGCGGCTTTATAAACTAAATAGTCCTACACACAATGTCAGACTCTGGTACCTTATGCAATAAAATCGGGTAGGTCGTCTCTGTATAACGAGAATAACATAGTACATTAGAACATTTACTGTCAACATGTACTCATTGGCTTCAACCCATGAGGAATTATTAAATCAACTTCTGTAACTTATCGGTAATACCACACAAATGCAGTTCATATATTAGTGTTTGATGCGAAACAACATCAAACGCTTTGGAGAAATGAAGAGCCGCACTATTCACTTGCAGATTTTGACAAGCCACTAGGATCAACACTGAAAGTTATCTTGAAGTTTAGTAAATGTTCAGATGCGCCACTAAGTTAGCACCGAACACGTACTTTTACGTTTTCCCATTGATAAATGATTACTACTAGTAGTAAACTTTTAATCGTTGAACATTGCAAGCAGTCGCAAAGGCAGGCAAGGAAGGGTAAACCTGTACTTACCATTCCCTTATTATTACAGCTTTATATTTCATTACAAACCTCATTTTATTCATCCCAAAACGCTCATTTTATTACAATAAGTAGTTTGACGTACATGATATATGTCGAGGGATAGTCAAGTGGATAAGCGTCACTGCAACATCCTTTGTTTACAATGCCCTTACCTGTCACACGGTGGTCTGTACACACCCAGCAGACGTATTTTCTGCTTTCACAAACAATAACACAATAGCAGGTTTTAGCTGCAACTGGGATGGCTAGCTGAGGCACGACAACTATCACCAAACGACAGTACAATAGATGCGAGCTGTTGCTAACTGCAATTAAGTACCCTGATTGATATGTGCCAGTGTAAATAACATTTTGGAAGTAAGATAAACACAACATAGTTTCACTGACAATACTACATGGAATGCAATTTAATTAAAATATCCATATTTAACATAATTGACTAAATGCCAATATCGTGTCATAATTCTTTTTTATTGTAATTGTTTGTTTTCAGAACGGTCAGTACTATTTTTTTAATACCAACACAATATTTTAAGACATTGACGCTAGTATTTTTCTACGAAAGTGGAAGTTTTTAGTCAAATTTCAGTTTTCCTGGAGGCTGACATTGATGAGGCTATACTCAACGATATTCTTAACGGCAGTTGCAAATAATAAGTTTTTATTAACTCTTATTGGTGTGCTGGTAAAACAAAAAACCTTGTTTCGCTAAAGTTATACAGGTTTTGCAGAAATTGGTTCTTTATTCACTTGGAGGTAGAACTAATGTATCTTATTGTACATATTTTGTTGTATCTCTGTTGTTCCTAGGCAAAATTCATTGATTAAATCAGGCGAAATGGAATTTACTGGTAGAGCACTAACACCATTAAAAATGCCAACAAAACATCATAAATTTCAACTACCCGCTTTCTGTCTGAAATAAAAGCAAAACATCTTGATAACATCAGGCTGTGCTCTGTGTGTAAGAGATTCATATCTGGCAACAATATTTGGCAACATCAAAGGACATGACGTTGTGAAAGCCACTGCTGCTCAATACAGCAGTGATTTTACGTCAGCCTCCCAGTGATGAATTTGGGAGGAACATTTTAAAAATATTAATGAATCTGAATCCGGCAAGGTTTGTGTCACGTATGAAATTATTCAGAAAGTTGGCTATCGTCACTACTGTTTAGACATGTCACCATTCCAATGTGGAAGAGGTAGTGAAAAACGTAATGCAAAAGATGCGAGAACATGCGCGCATCTCGCTGCAATAAAATAAAACTGCAAAACAATATGGCTTGGATGGTTGCAACATGGGCACGGGAGCATTTACTCGGAAACGCCGTGCTGTTCTACGAAAAGCCGTTGGCACGCTTACAGGTGACAAATATGACTTGAAACCCAACTTGAACGCCTTTATCTCGAGAGCGATCAACATTTAATATATAAAGGAAATGTTTGCATAGAAACTAGATGGTATGTTCATGGATGCATACAAATGCAGGTATCACGAGAAGCTTGCGTCAGCAAGGTACAACGCTGTTGCCAGGTCTATGGACATGGGCATGGGAGACCGGCGTCCTTTCATGAAGAGCATGAACTAAACGCATCTTACTGCCAAGGTCGATAGGCTGACGGCTACCGGCAAACTTCAAGAAGAAGACTATGTCCGACTGAGATCGCTCGTTGTATGCCGCCCTATTCTTGTAGACGTCTACAGTGGCAAGTGACGTCGGAAACACAAGGTTTGCAAAACTAAATGCATTATTAGCATCATCATCATCATCATCATTATCATTGTTGTTGTTATTATTAGTATTATTAGGAAACACCTTCATAGTTAGGGGATACCGGAGGAAATAATAAGAGGGGTAGCTTCAAACAATGGCAAGCTGCAAGGAACTAGTATATGTGCAAGCATTGCCATGTCCCTGTATCCTTCGACGTGTAACGCAGCTGGCTTGTTCACGGTTACTACACTACTCTTTGTTAACTGTGTGTGGTAGGTAGACATAAATAAACATAACTTGTCTCATCGTTCTCTCCCTGTAGTCATCATTGTTTACCAATACGTTATTAATTTACACCTGACATTCTCACCTTAGTGTAGTGTAGTCCAGGAATAAGTATTACTGTACATTCATCGGCGAAAGGCGGGAGGAACAGAAAGTGCAATTTGTATTGAGGAGGCTACTATGCTAGCGGTATTATATATACTAGCAACAATTCTCGTTACCTGACGAAATGGCTTGATAGAAGACAGTCGTGGAAGTAATATTTACAAAATGTTAGAAAACACAGAGCATCGTTACACATGATACGTTATAGTCCGTTGGTAGATACCGTCTGCTGCACCATCTAGAGAGAGTCCAACGGTCAGCCGCTACTGTTGTGATGCAACTTCGACGAGGTGACCGGCGATCTATTACTACGGTCCTACAACAGCTACGTATCGCGTATCGAATACAAGTTACTCATGGTTGTACACACGGCACTGTATGCAGGCACGCCAGTGTATATCGCGTCACTGCTGCATCGTCACATTTAATGTAGTAATCGATAAATAAACGGAAGCATGGGCTATTATTATGACATATGTATTGGGGTAAGATAAAGTTGCTTTTTGGTGATATTGTCAGATATCAAGGACTCTCATTTTATTATTAAATTATCCAAACAATTGATAAAAATCATGGTGTGAATCTAATCCAAATCAGTAGAGAGAGACAGCACGAGATGGAAAAGTTGCACGGCAGTAATACGCAGATTATGCCCGAATAGGGTAGGTAAATTAAGGCACGATGAGGTAAGGGGAAGTTAGCCAAAGTAAGGTAAGGAATGTCTGTTTTATGGTAGCAACTCCAGATACATTTAACCAATGGCTCTGTTGGCATGTTCTACAGTCACCTCCTCGACTATAATACGAGATGTTGTGATCCATCCAGTAAAACTGTCACCCACATTGTTGCTTGAGCCCGAACAATCCCCCACGTTCCATGTCACATTCACCGTCCCCGCTGGGATCCCTCGGCAGTAACCCTCCACTGAAACAACAGGAGATTGTAAAGCACTGACATTGTTTGACACACGTCACACCTCACGTCAATTACAATTCAAGGCACCTTCGACATACAAAAATAAAACAAAATTATCCATAAGTTTTGTGATGTGTATCCAAACCGAGGCCGATTTTTATTTCATGTAAGTTTGCTACGAAATATCGCGAAAGGAATTGAGAGCTTCTGAACATATTTAAACATATCTTGCACATGGTACTATGTTTCACATTGTGTTTTTGATTTAATTACACACACACATATGTATATATATATATATGTGTGTGTGTGTGTGTGTGTGTGTGTGTGTGTGTGTGTGTGTGTGTGTATGTGTGTGTGTATAGAAAGAGACAGATAGATAGACAGACATAGATATAAGCAGACATACATGCATGCATATGTATATATATATATATATATATATATATATCTCTCTCTCTTTCACTATATATATATATAGTGAAAGAGAGATATCTATCTATATATCTATATATATATATATTTGTCTATCTATCTATATATATATATCTATCTATCTATCTATATATCTACCTTTTCTCTTTCTCTCTCTCTCTCTCTCTCTCTCTTTCACTATATATATATATATATATATATATATAGTGAAAGAGAGAGAGAGAGAGAGAGAGAGAGAGAGAAAGAGAAAAGGTAGATATATAGATAGATAGATAGATATATATATATATAGATAGATAGACAAATATATATATATATAGATAGATAGACGTATAGATAGATAGATATACAGAAACAAAATGTGTGTGTGTGTGTGTGTGTGTGTGTGTGTGTGTGTGTGTGTGTGTGTGTGTGTGTGTGTGTGTGTGTGTGTGTGTGTGTGTGTGTGTGTGTGTGTGAGTGTGTGTGTGTTTGTGTAGATATATATACAGACAATTAGACAGGCAGACAGAGAGATAGACTGATAAATAGATAGGACATGATAATGTACATATGTTGACGTCACACAGACGCAATGCAGATATTAACTCATTTGTGCATACACGGAGTCACCGTAGTAGACATCGCTGTACTTATTAATGTCCATAGAGTTGCATTTGGATATCTGAATACAAATTAATATAACATGCATAGTTAAAGTGACTGCTGGCTACATACTGTACGATGGTCTGTGTTCGCTACGTTGACTGGCATGAGCGTAGATTTGCATGTCAATAGTATCTGGTTGGCTGCATTCATCGTTGTTTAGACTGAAGTACCAGCGCCTGCAAGAGTTTGGCTTTGAGCCTAAGTGATATTGTCTCACGTCTCCATTCCACACGACACGCATCACTGTGTCGCTTTGTTTCTTCTCGAAGACACACACCTGCACAAGCACAACATAAATTGTCCAGGCGTCTATGTTAACGTTAGCAACAACGTATAGCATCATAACGACATAGACCAGAATATGTTCTCACATATGAATGATATGATTGCTGATATAGGACGTGTTCCTCATATTCACGACAACGCGATTCAATATCGTTAAAATCTCCCAGCCATAATTAAAATAATATCGCTTGTTGAGATTTGCACGTCACACTTGTCTATGCGTGTGCCAACTGATAGGCCTTATCTACTGTGTATTGAATTGCACGTAAAACAATGAAAATGTCTACCATTAAAGGCCCATTCTCTCTGCCGTCGCTGAGATTCCGCTTTGAGCATTGCTTCACATTAGCGCCTGTAAACAACAGACAACAGATTGAGGGTTGGTAGTCGGTCAAATACAACAACATATTTTGAATACTATCTCGACCGACGAATGAGTGAATTGTTACAATACGAAGAGGTCAGTGTGCATTGAGCAATAATGTGGACATCGCTTCTACGTTAATAAATACTCACTCCTCGGCTGAACTATCAACTAGTTGGTGTATATCTAAAATTGAAATTTCGACGCGAGATGTTGTAAAAGGAAACGAAAGGCAACCTATTGGTATTATGCACCTACACGAGGTAATACAAACTAACCATTTGCAACTATAATCACATGTTTAACGTCAATGGTTAATTAGGGAGAAACGTTGAACACACAACAACCGAATTTCATGGACAGCGCCATTGTTGGCCAGTAAACGACAAGTTATATGTCCACTGCTATTCACCAATCCGATTGATAGGGTTGTGTTACGTTAAACAACATTTTATGCAATTAACATAAAACGTACTTAGTCTTGCAATGATACAAAAATAATAGTCAGAATTTCTGAAGCACTCACAGCGGTAATTGCAGGTCACGTTAATGACAGTGCTGTTCTGATGTTTCGCGAGTCGGTTGTCGTGAACATTTGTTATTCAGATTTCTGTTAACTCTTTAGTGTGCAATGTATTTCATTCTGCGACTGTTCTAGCTTGGCCCCATCATATCTTAGCTTTTGCACACGCAATCAGAATATCACTAAATAGGTTTTAATTATTATTGGTTAGCCGTCACCTTTCTTGCAAATACACTTCTGCCTTGACACCAATACCGGGAATCTATTTATGCCTCAATTATATTCAAGAATCGTAGCGGTGTCGAACGTTTATTAAAAAAAGGTACGTATATAGCGTCAGATCACGCAAAACTTCAAATGACTATGGTGTGTGTGTGTGTGTGTGTGTGAGAGAGAGATAGAGAGAGAAAGAGAGAGAGAGAGAGAGAGAGAGAAATAGAGAGAGTGTGTGTATGTGTGTGTACACATACATATATTTCAAAGCACGTTTCTTCAAAATGACCCGAACAAATTGCATTGTATTGTGAGGGTTTATATGGATGTCAGCAAACAAAATATTCGCGCGCGTGAACACACATACGCAAGTACGCACAACCGATCATATGCGAACGAACGCACATGCACACTCACATGCACTTACACACGCACACATACAAGCAAGCAGGCACACGTATACTTACTAACGCACGCACAACGCACACGTACATACATACATACACACACATACATACATACGTATGTGAGTGCATATATATATTATATATATATATGCACACACAAATACACACACACGTACGTACGTATGTGTGTGTATGTGTGTATTTGTGTGTGTATACAATATATATATGCACTCACATATATATTTTTTTGTATGCATGTACGTATGTACACATACACAGACACACACACAAATGCATACACTATGTACTTCATTTATTAAAACAATTGTAATGTGTAATCCCCCACCTTTGTTAATTTTCTGGACTTCCTCTTGTAGTTTTGCGGTGTCCCTCATCAGCAGCTGTATCTGAGACTGAAGCGCAATAATTGAGCTCTTCACAAACTGGTCATCGACCGCCGAATTGGAGGCCTGGACACAGCCTCTCTCGGGTATGTTCATCGTACACACGCAGTGTGGATCAGCAGCAGTTGTGAATTGTGCGCTGACCATAGACATCCTGACGAACACAAGCGTGGAGAGTAGCGTTTGTCCAAACATGTTGGAATATGTCTTGAAGTGTCACTGTACTATAAACATGTTGTGTTTGTCAGAAGAGTTCGACCAAAATGTTAGTCTACCAGTGTGACTGCAATGTTCGCTTAAAGTTGAAAAAATCGATGAGCAAAGTCGTGTTTGCGTTATCTTGTTTACACAGCTAGGGGCCTATTTCCAGGGCCCGTCTTTCTACGTTGATTGTTGTCTAGAAACACTGCGTAAACATAGGATGGATCTATGTCGTGGTATGTTTCTTTTAACCAGCTAAGGGATTGTATCCATGATAACGACCACTAGGCAACTGGCAGCAAGTTTAAGTAAAATGCATGTGTAGTTGATTTTCGTATGAACGTTACTCATAAACAGAAACGTGGCAAATACCTCTCTTAAGCCATACGGTCACAACAACAGCTTCCGCACGATATTTAGGAATGACTTTCGAAACAATATTTATTGTTCAAAGCATATTTCTCAAAGGTATATATGTATATATATATATATATATATATATATGTATGTGTGTGTGTGTGTGTGTGTGTGTGTGTGTGTGTGTGTGTGTGTGTGTGTGTGTGTGTGTGTGTGTGTGTGTGTGTGTGTGTGTATATATTAGGTTCGCCGTATTCGCCGACATGTGTGTATTTCTGTCGCCAATACAATTTAAACAGTTCTAGAGTTGATCGATGTACATTCTCTATTTCACAATTTCACAGTAGTACTAACATGGATATCACAATAATTCATCGTACTTAAAATTGTTTCGCAAGGGTAATGGCATGACCTCCTTGTTTCTCTCGATCACTGCCATTTACGAAACAACTGTGTTGGCTTTACTTGCGATTTTTCATTGTTTTAAAGTTATGTACAATCGCGTGCCAAAACATTTAATACAAACAACCTACATATTCCCTACCTTCGCTGCTCACTGAAGCAAGAAAAGCCAGACAATTTCGACTGTTTGATTATAACTTACGCTGTTTTTTCCAGCATTATGAAAAAGTTGGGAATTGGAGCTGTCACTTTTGATACATCAAGTTAGTTGACAAGCCGCTGTAATGTTTTGTCATACGTGGAACAACAAACCCAGGTGAGTAATCAAGGTTTTTGTTAATTGTGCTGAAAGCAACGACCATGGCCCCCAAAGCAGGGACCGTATAACATGCCCTGATCAAATGACAGCACGTTGCTGAGTCGCTGACCAATAGTGTATGGATACAACGATACACAATATGATGTGATACTATTAAATCAATGACAATTTGTTTTTAAATTATGCAAGTTAATCGTTAAACAAATTATCTATCCAGTTAACATGCAATGTAGGCCTTCATATATATGAGTTTACAGACACTGATATCTGTAGACAATGCTATGCGGACATTCATTCTCCTACCAATGTGGTGGGCATGAAATCCATACATCAAGGAATTGCTAGGATTAATCTACCTCCTAGTCGAAGCTCATGAATGTAGTTTCTTTAAGTGCGCATAAGATAGTTTCATAACATTAATAACTATCAAAATAAATATTTATAACAATTATTTCAAGATATCATATTTAAGTTTGGTATCATAAGATTTATAATTGAAACATGTCCATCATAACAATAATTGCTAGCATATTTTTCATCCCTATTCATTGAGTTGATAATTAAGCACTGTCAGTCTATCATTTCTTTTAATTCAAGACAAGATTTATTATTAACATAAATATGTTACTTCCAGCATAACGACATTGTAACGTTGCGTTCGCTATGCATAGTCAAATCTTCATGAATTTCATATATCACTATACAAATAAGATACTTTGTCGAATGGATCTTGCAAGTTGATTGTGTTAATTCTAGCACTGTGGACATGTGTATAAATAGTTTTGATAAATATTTGATGGGGCGGCTTATACGTAGGTAAAAATCGTTGGACTCTCGATAAGTATAAAGCGTCCTAGTCCAAATGCCATCTCCAGCGTGTAGATTGTTATGTGAATATTTTAAAATAAGTTGTGTAGAAACCATGCCCACCTCGATGTCACCGTTATATATTATAACTAGGCCTACGTATTTGTCTACATTTTAAGCCTCAATGTACTTTTTCTACCAATCAACATAGTTTCAAGCATGTGATGTTATAAAATCCAAAACAATATACTGCGTTCTATGCCACCTTTGAGGCCCAAATAGCGCTTCGGTTTGTGTCAGTCTGTACCGCTGCGGCCGTGGGTTAGCGCAAAACGCGCGTGAAAAGAGCGACAGCGGAGGTGTAAGCATGAGTGCTATTTGAACCTACTGAATCAGTATTGATAAAAAAACAATGTGTTGGTATAAACCGAATTGGAAAAGGATAAGAAATATATAATACAAGCCAAAGTCTGCAAAGAAAAACAGTGTCCCTCGTGGGAACTTTTACGTTTGAAATGACGGTTGCGAGCATGCCGCGTATTACTGACACCGGCGTAGCCGTAGCCGTAAGCAATAACCTGTACCACACATCTCCCGCATATTAATATATAGCTATGTTCCACGATTTGTAACATTTCTGCTTCTTAGCTTAATCTATGACTGTTTTAATTTGTGAAATAACGTCGCTAGTCCGACATTGTTGCTGAGCGGTTCGCCAGAGGCGCTCGTCTGCGGTTTAATTAAATGGATAGAAAAATGATTTCAAACTTGAGGCTTCAAACTGGAAATCAGTTTTGAGTGGGGTACCACAGGAATCAGAACTGGGACCTATATTATTCTTAATATATATCACCGATTTGGACGATGACATAAAAAGCAAAGTATTAAAATGTGCGGATGATACAACATTGGTTAGAAGGATTAAACGTGACGGAGATAGACAACATTTACAAAATGATCTTGACAGGTAGATAACATGGTCTGAAAAATTGCAAATGTTGTTCAATTTTGGGAAAAAATGTAAATGCCTCCACACAGGACATGAGAATGCAGATGTACAATATACAATGGGAGGTTATGTACTAAGTACTACTGTAAAAGAAAAGGACTTAGGGTAAACTATTAGTGCTGGTATGAAGGTTTCAGAGCAGTGCGGTATTGCCGCTTCAAAGGGAAATCAAATCCTTGGATTAATTAGGCGAAATATAACGTATAAGGAAAAAGAGCTAGTAATACCGCTGTACAAAACAATAATTAGGCCTCATTTAGAATACTGTATTCAAGCGTGGGGGCCATATCGCAGGAAGGATATAGATATGTTAAAAAGAGTACAGAGGAGAGCAACTAAAATGATACCAAAACTGAGGGATCTTAGTTACGAAATATGCCTAATAGAATGTGGTTTAACGACATTAGAGACCAGGAGATTGAGAGGAGATCAGATAGAAGTGTTTAAAATATTGAATGACATTAGTAAAGGAGCAGTGTAGATTAGATATAAGAAAGTTCTCATTCTCACAAAGGACTGTAAATAAATGGAACACATTATCTCCTGATTGTGTAGGTGCTAGTAGCGTGAATATGTTTAACAATAAAATCGACACATACCTTAAAAGGACGGGATACACGTAGATAAAATGTGTTGGACTCTCGATAAGCCAAAAGGCTTCCTTGTCTGCCTGCCATCTAGAGTTAATTTTCTGGATGGCAATCTTGTTAAATCTTGCCTACGAAAAACGCAGTGGCGGACTCTATCGGGAATAAACAATAACGCCAAGAATTGTGGGAAGTAAATTAAGAGGACTGACACGAACCAGAAACTCGGGGCCTGAACTGTTTCGTTTGACCGAGAAAATACCGCGCTGTTTCGTTCCGATATGCCGTAATTATCATTTAACAAGATTTAACAAGCTTGCCGGCAGAGCTATAAGTTCCAGACGGCATCCGGACAAAGAAGCCTTTGGCTTATCAAGAGTCCAACAATTGTCCACCTACGTATAACCCGCCTTCGCCAGATAGCTGTCATTTAATTTTTTGAACATATTCACACTGCTAGCATTAACACAAAAATCAGGTAATTTGTTCTAGTCATTTATTGTCCTCTTAGAGAATGAGTACTTTCTCATATCCAACCTACACTGTTCCTTGTCTAATGCTGCATTGTGCACTCTGGTTATACAGCCTTCTTTAAGTTTAAAGAAAATATTTCTATCAATATCCTCATATACATTCAATATCTTAAAAACTTATATTTGGTCTCCTCTCAGTCTCCTAGTCTCTAGTGTTGTCAACCCATATTTTAATAGGCGTCTTTCATAACCAAAATCTTTCAGTTCAGAAATCAGCTTAGTTGCTCGTCGTTGCTCTTCGTTGCACTCTTTCTACCTTATCTATGTTCTTCTTACGATATGGTATCCATGCCAGTATACAGTATTCCAAATGTGGCCTAACTATTGCTCTGTACAGTGGTACAATTAGCTGTTTCTCCTCATATGTGATATTTCTCCTAATTAGCCTTAGTATTTGGTTACCCTTTGAAGCAGCAATTCCACATTGCTTCGAAACGTTCATGTCAGCACTCACTGTTACTCCTAAGACTTTTTCTTTTACAGTTTTACCTAATATAGTATACCCTATTATGTATTCTTTGTTCACATTTCCATGTATTACGTGGATGCATTTACACTTCCCAAAATTGAATAACGTTTGCCATTTTTCAGACCATTTAAACAATATGGCTAGATCATCCTGTAAAGTGTGTTTATCTGCATCCATTTAACTGTTTTGAACACTTTTGATTCGTCTGCGAATTTCAGTACTTTGCTTGATACATCAACATCCTAATCATTTTCATATATCTAGAATAATATAGGTCCCAACTCCGGCCCCTGTGGCATTCCCCTTCTACTCTTACTCTGTCTTCTGTCTGTCAACCATATTTGTATACAACTGATCACACCATCCTCTATACTGTGGGGTCTTAGATTAAGTAACAATCTTTGATATGGCATTTTATCAAATGCTTTCTGAAAATCTAAGTATTAGACAACATCCACTGGTGACACATCATCTACCCACTCTTACTTTATTCTTAAAAAACAAAAGAGATTGGTTAGGCAAGACCTAGCTTTTAGGAACCTGTAGCATTTCTGCTATTTCTGGATGGTTAAATCTACTTTTCTGAGGTTTAATTTGGGAAGGTCAAGCCAGTAGATAGACATATTGTTGACCAACCACCTTGGTTACGTAATTTCGGAAGCTCGGTTGCAGATGCGCTTAGTGAGGCGTGGTATTCTGTTGCTAACGCCAGCAGGTGGTTTCACTGTAATCTTAGAGGGTGTTCCACAATGCTTAGTTTGAATGGTATATTGCATTAGCCAATAGAAATGATGGAAACCTGTCATATGATGTGTAATTAGGTCCGCTTATATAAACGTCTGTTGTACGCATTTCGCCATCTGGGCGCTGGCGAAGGACTGGGACAGATCCAGGGTTGAACGAGACAGGTTGCCCTGCTGCCAAGAGAATGGCAAGTCAAGTCGTAAAGCGTGGTGGGAATCTTTAACGTGGGTTACGTTCCCAAGCTTTTGTGTGTGTGTAATATTCAGTGTCCAGAGTGACTGTTCGATCAAGCTTCGAAGAAGCCATGCCGCCACGTCAGCAATATATCGAGACAACGTTCCGGTCGACCCCAACGTATTTGCGTCGATGAGCGATAATCGCGACGCGCACACCCAGCTCGGGCGGTCCTCGAACAGCGGTCTCACAGGGACATCGTCAGAAAGCTTGACCGAATGCGACTCGCAGCGGCCAGCGGTAAACGTATACTGCCAGGCGTCGTCATTCGCGCGAACCCGTTCATCCGACTTCTCGATCGTTTGCGACATGGCAAGACCTCTCGATCGAATTCGTAGCGGCCGGCGGTAAGCGTCTACTGCCCGGCTTCGTCTTTCAGTTGAACGTATTCAACTGACTTCGCAATCGTTTGCGACCGTGCGATCATTGAACGGACGCGACTCGAGAATTCGCGGCGTACGACGGCAATCGTCAAGTGCCCGGCATCATCACTCGTGCGGCCGAGATTTACCGTTCTAATTGTGTTCTGAGCTCGGCGTGTTGACTTCAACAAACGTTCGTATATATTCGAGATGGGACTAGCCCAGTGTCAATGTCTATTTTCTGTTTGAACGTATCTATTATTTGCTGTATTATGATTGGTAGTTATCTGTGGTTTTGAAATGAGGTATTATTACGCTTGAAGTATTCATATATATATATATATATATATGTGTGTGTGTGTGTGTGTGTGTGTGTGTGTGTGTGTGTGTGTGTGTGTGTGTGTGTGTGTGTGTGTGTGTGTGTGTGTGTGTGTGTGTGTGTGTGTGTGTGTGTGTGTGTGTGTGTGTGTGTGTGTGTGTGTGTGTGTGTGTGTGTGTGTGTGTGTGTGTGAGTGTGTTGTAACAGATTACTGTAATGAGAGTCCGCGAGGACTAGCTTATACTGTGTATTTATATTATGGGAGTTATTATTAGATAACACTTGGCGCCTAGTGTATGGTCGTGTAGCGGTATAATCCACCTTAGAAAGGAAGTGGAATTTGATAATCGAAAGATTCAGTGTTATTGTTTATTATGTTCTATTAAGATTTAGTTACGGGATTTCTTTATTCTGTTTATTTTGTTAATCGATATATTTACCAAAAGGAATATATCTTGTAATAAAGTTTATTAAATTTGTCTCGTTCTTTGTTGCTTGTTCACGATAACCGTTCTTTCTCGTATGCGTTGATCTTGATATATAAGAACCCTACTAGACTGAGCCATCTAGTGTACGGAGACCTCGCTAATCCGTGACAGAACCCATGTTGATATTAATTTATTAATTTGTATTTTACAAGGAATTCCACCAGGTTGTCTATAACAAGCGTTTCTAATAATTTGCATAAAACTGATGTTAAGCTCACTGGTCTGTAATTCTGTCTTGCACCTCGATCCCTTTTTAAATAATTGTTTAATGTTTGCTTCTTTCCATTCTAGTGGAATTATTTGCTATTTAAGTGATAAGTGAAAGAATATAGCAGGTGGTGTACTAATTTGGTCTACAATTGGGAAATAATTCTGCCGACGTTTGACTGGAAGCCATTCTTCACTCCAGCGTACACGAATGTGGTTGGTTTTATGAAAAATCACTTTCACATCAGTGATGCCGACGCGGGAAAACTGCTCACAAAGGAGTACATTGACTGCGAGAACGAGGAGCACGGCATCCTGCGTTGAGCCGTTCCTCAAGGAATGCCAGCGGTCGTAGCCCCTGCATGCTTGGACAAGAAGCTTCAGGCCTATTTATGCAACGAAATCCGAGGGAACTGATGCGCTATCTAACAGAGACAAATACAGTAATTGCACGTGTGAATACCAGGATAAGTTACTGGAGCTGGACATTTCTGAACTCTTATCTATGTTCACGTGAATGTGACATACAATCCAATCAGTCTTTTGGCAATCCGTGGTGTCGTAGACTTTCTCTTTGATTTTGATGTTTATATTAAAAAGATGTTTGTCGTTATGACACTTTCAGGATTCGAAAAGGTATACTCATTGATCAATTTAATCTAAATGAGTTGTACTTCCATGACTCAGTTGTCAGATGTCAAAGAATATTGCAACGTTAAATTTGTTCAAAATTGTAGAATCATGTTTTCGGTTTGTGGAACACGTAGCCAGTTAAATCATGTTAACATTAGTTCTGTATATTGTTGGAACGACTTCAGCTGTTTATACAATGTTCTAGTTCCAATTATCCAAGTTTGTGGATGTAGCCACTAGGGTTGTTTCTTATTGCTCCAGGTATAATTATCCAAGTTTGTTGTTATAGCCACCAAGTGTTTATTAATGATATAATTCTAATTAGCCAGTTTTGTGTGCTGAGCAACCTAGGCCTGAGGTTATAAAGCACACTCGGTGCTCATACTCAACTCCATGTTCAGTTTCGAGATGTCACGCTCACCGGAGAATCCATGCTCACGGTGGTTATAAAACTTGTTGAGTACGTGCTCAACTGAGTACGCCGTCTTGAGTACGAGAGCAAAAGAAAGAGCTCTTTCGGAGCTCTCTTGTTGACGAAGATAACAAACCTACACCTATTTATAAACAATATCAACTTCCGACTATAAATCGGTGATGGACTAAGACATACGCCGTTGTGAGTGTGTTTATTTTATGGTGAAATGCGCAGAAGAATATCGACTGAATACTAATGTTCTTTTTAAACTCGTTAATATAAAAAAAAATTCGTCTCACACACATACATTATACACACTCAAGTATACAATACAGACACACACACACACACACACACACACACACACACACACACACACACACACACACACACACACACACGCCCTAGTTTTAGTGAATGGGTATTAAATCGAGACTTGCATGGGACCAGTGACAGCAACGGTGATACAGACAAATAAATGACACATTTGCACCAGAGGACAAGGGTAGAATTCATGCGAAACCGCATCTTACACGCACACATACATACATTCCCGTACGCACGCACATACACATACGCACATGCACACACACACAGGCCTACACATAATTAAACACACACAAACAAACACACACATACATACACACAATAAAAATGCACGCTCTCACGCGCATACGCACGCACGTAGGCAGGCGCGCGCGCACACACACACACACACACACACACACATTAGAAGGGAGAGTCGAAGTGAAACAAAACTAATTAACATAATAACACTTGAAGTGGTGGTGGAATATAGGCGATATAATTAGCTGATAATAAAGGTCATCATGAATAAATACGTCACTCATGTAAAGTAAGACATGTCGATGGCCAACATTTGTTGATATTATGTAGCATACGAACCGATCGAGCTACACAGGCATTTCACTGGGAGAAACGTCAACTCTGAATCATTCCCTAGAAGCGCTTAACATTGTAGACGCATGTAATACCATGAACCAGGTAGACGAAAACTCCACAGAGAACTTGTATTACATCAGGTTTTTTTAGGAAGTTGATATAAAATGTGTGTTTACCCTAGTTGCTTACCCCCATGAAATGGAAGGTATTGTGTATTGTCTTCATAATGTTACCAGCAACATGAGGAACACGAGCGACTCAAACAAACTTTCCCATATAGTAGGGTTTTTTGTATTTAAAAGCTATTGCGGTGAATGCGTTTGTCTGCTGATCGGTGTATATAAATGGTCATTAGAAGGTGTTTGCAACTGTCAGATATGTATGTACACACGCTACGCATTCTTCAAAGCCAGTACCGACCAAGGATGCTCCATAATAGGGTATTGCTGCATACTGGACACAGTTGAGGGGTTTACCTCTATTGTCTATACAATGGTTGCTTTTGTCTTGCCTCATGTGATGCTGCATTTCTCAGGTCACTGCACGGGCCATAGCTGTTTATAGGGGTGGACTAGTTCATACATACCGCAGGGTGATTGATGTGTGTGAAAGTTTACTGTAGATTACATGCATATAGAATTGCAATTACAAGATAAAAGAGCATGCACTGTTGGTCAGAACGTATTCAAACTGATGGTACGTCGTTGGGGGGGGGGGGGTTTAACTTCTACTACAACTATGACTAAAACGATTCCACTGATCTTCCACATTGGATAGTCCGCTATCCAATTAATAAAAGCTAGTTAGCAACGGATTACCAAAACGTTGCAAAAAGCAAATTTTTGTTAAGTGGTTATAAAGGAAAGGCTTTTTTAATAACGGCGAAATTGTGTGATATTTATAATTGTAGTAACACCAATAGGGAGCAACCTCCAAAGAGTCGGCGCAAAGACAGAAAAAACCCGTATTTACATATTTACTGGGAACAAAACGTAAATACGAAATACCCGGGCGAGGCTGGATAATCTGCAACACTACATTTCGTTTCGTGTTGAAAGTGCAGGTGTAACATTCAGCCTAACGATAGATGTAGGAAAATAAATAACCTCTCACTTATCACTGACGGTCATCACTATCATCGAAAATATCAGAATGAAACGATTGTCTAAAATATGTTTCATTGCCTGTATTATACCATCCCCATGTTGTATACGTTTGGAAGATCGAACGAAGAAGGGCAGGTGGAGTTATTTTATATATTAAAGAATCTATCCAGGCTTATGAATTAACGTTACATGTATTAGAAAGAGAAGCAGATCGAGAAGAGGCTGCCTGGTGTAACATAGTTACAGGAAACTCAACGTTAACAGTTGGGTTAGTTTACCGAAGTCCAAACACAAGCTTAGAAGTGAATGAAAAAGTACAAAACGCGATAAGGGAAGTGAGCAAACGGAAGTGTATTATTATGGGGGATTTTAACCATGGAAATATATACAGAGTATGGGGAGTGAGGACCACAAGTTTTTAATTTTAGTACAAGATAGCTTCCTTTCTCACCATATGCTAGAACCAACCAGGGGTGATAATGTGTTAGACATAGTTTTGACCTCATAGAATGAATGGTTGTCAAGATATGTGAGCCAATGGGTAGTAGTGATCACAACCAGATATATATTACCATCAAAATAAAATTAGAAAGGAATAGTAAAAAGCAATACTGGGGAAATTTACACAAAGGAATATATAAGGACATGATGAAATATTTAGCAATGATAGACAGGAATAAGACAGCAATATAATGCTGGAATATCCTCAAGAGTGAAATTGAATGCATCGTCGATAAATTTGTTCCCTTGAAAAAACAAGGGAATCGGTCCAAAAAGAAACACTGATCGAAAGAAGCCATTAAAAAATAAGTACAAACAAATGATGTATAGACTTTCTGGAAACGATGAAGATTACAATATTTATAAAGAAGCACTTAACCAAGCTACAGCTGAAATTAGACATTCAAAGAGAAGCTATGAACAAAAATTAGCTTGTAATATAAAACATAACAGCAAGAGTTTTATGCGTATGTGCGAAGCCAACAGAAAGTTCAGGATAAGGTCGGTCCTCTAGAAGATAGTGCTGGAAATATAATATTGGAGGGATTCTTACTGGCAGAAGACCTGAATGTGTATTTTAGTACAGTGTTTATCTTGGGACGTATTAGTTCAATATTAGTACCAGCGGCTAACTTCACGGGGGCTGTGTATGTTATTTTCAAGAAGTTTTGAGACCACATATGTCAAAGATATTGGTTTGGAATTGCATGTTTCTGCCCAGCTTCGTTTCTTAAGAATAGCTATTACATTGGCTTCTTTCCAAGCATTGGGGACTTGACCAGTGTCAACTGATGATTTGAAAATATCATGAAATATTGGTGCTAGATTAGAGGCATATCTGTTTAGGAACCATGGCGGAATACCATCTGATCCTTGCGAATTTATAGGTGTTAATTTTGGAAAGTTTGTCAAATATTCCTTGAACTGAAATTGGTAGTTTCGGAATTTCTCCACGTGGACTTCTGGCCATATCTGGTAGTGTAGTAGCGTTTGTAAAGACACTTTTGAACTGGTTATTTAAGGCTTCTGCTTTGGGTGTTTCACCATTAATGATGTTTCCTACAATGTTCAGGTCCCCAATACCCTGGTTATACTGTCGACATTTAAAAATTAAGCTCCAGAATGATTTTGGTTTCTCCATTACGGTAGGTGTGAGAAATTGGCTTACGTAGGACAGTCTGGCAGAGCGAAGATGTTTGTGCACGTTTCTTCTGACGTAACAGAACTCATGCCAGTCTTCTGGATTTCTATTTTTTTTTGCTTTGTTGTAGAGTCGTTTCTTTCTTTTGCACATTTTCTTTAAATCTTTCCTGAACCAAGGAAAATTATGTCTTGAAATAGTGAGACGGTTTGGTACATATTGGTTCATAATATCGTTGCTTTTCGCGGAAAAAAATTTCATTTATCTGTCATGTTTTAGTTTACAGAGAAGTAGTCACGTGTAAAGTTATCATGAGATTTCTTAATGTTAATGTTGTCAGCTTTGTTTCTACTGAAGACTTTACGTTTCGGACGATGTTTGCGTTTTGGCAAATGGATACATCGATGATGATTGTACTATGATCTGCTATGCCGTCTACTACTAGTTCCTTGGGAGAATTTACGGGTACGTTATGAATGTAATCCGCTACAGGGCGCCACACAGTGCTCCAGTTATACATATTATTTACTAGAGGGCGCTTCACAGCCATACGGTTTACAAATCATTTTAAGGCGCTAAAACAACACAACTGATGTCATGATGGCTGAGAAGGCCCATTACATTTCTGCATAGAAATTCGCAACGCCGTGGGGCGATGACGCGACGCGATAGGCGATGCAATGAGCGATACGCGATGCTGTACGCGATGCGATGCGACGGACGAAGCGCTATGCGATGCACCATGCGATGCGCGATGCGGTGCGCGTTGCTGTCAATTTTACATCGTCCATCGCATCGCGCGTCGCATCGCGCATCATCCACCGCATATCGCATCGTGTCATTGCCCCCGCGGCGTTGCGAATTTCCCTACAAAACACGATGGCCTTTCTCGGTCATAATATGATGACTTTGTCGCGAGAACACCTGTACATTGAAAATCTGGCAATCACGTAGTTATTTTTACTGGACACTGTCGAACGCACCAATGAAACAGGAAAACAATATTATTTTCTAGCGGAGAAGTAGCAACCACTTTTTCTGCAAAATTACTTTGGCCATACATAACAGTAATACACCCTCCACACACGCAGGCTATATTATTTTATACTAGCTGAGTTACCGGCGTTGCCCGAGGTAAAGAGGCAGTCATATGTGTTTTATAATTTAATCCACATAAGGGGTACAATAAAAACTTAGTCATACATTTTATTGTACTAGTAACTTGTCTGTCGCTGACGGCGTGTAGACAAAGATTGCACTGGCGAATTGTCTGTCGCTGACGGCGTGAATAAATTGTTTGCGTTAGTAACTGATTTATTGCTGACAGCCGGTATAAACGATGATTGCCGTAGTAAAAAGAGGCCCTTAGCCAATGCAATTAAGCGCTGCGACCGTACGCCAAATCTGAACCCGATATCACAGTTGAAGTAAACAGCGCGTCGACGTCTAATAAAACACCATTAGCTAAGCGCGCATTGAGCGGTTTTACGATCGGCTCCAGCAGGTAATTGTTTTCTCATATGTAGTGATTTTCTGTGTGTTACTAACAGTAAAATGCATGTACGAAATATATAAATATATGTATAAATGTGTTAAGGGAACAATATAACCTTTATCGCAATCGATAATCGCAGGAAGGTAGAATTTAGGACGCAAGAACGGCAAACGCCAATTCCAATGCAATCATTCCGGCTCGTATGATTAGGCTAAGCAAACAAAAAAACGTGTTTCGAGTCCTGTTGCTTTACCAGGATAGTTTAAATGTAAAATAGATATAAACGTTGTTCATTGTTTAATTAAATTTGAACGGCGAGAGCAGATTGCAAAAACAAACGCCATAGCTGACACTGATTGATAGCTGGTCAGCTCACTTTGGTCAATAACAATGTTTTTAGTAACAGTTTGTTTCAGTCAACTGTCTGCATCTAGTCCAATCGGCATCGTAAATAGGCCATAAATCTTCATTTTATATAAACCGCCAAATACAATGCTTACGTTTCTGTTTAAAGATATTTATTATCGTAGTTGCACAAAAAAGTGATATGCCAGCATTGCAACATAGCCAAAATAGACATAATGCAACCAACGACTCAACTACGTTTACAAAATAAATAAGTAAATTAGTTTAGGTTAATATACATAGTAGGCAAATATAACTATCTATGTGGGCTTAACAAACATTAGATAGACATGTGTTACGATATGGTATATAGGTGCTCTTATTCATGCATCAGCCTAAGCTAAGCATGTCGAGTCCAATAAACAAATGTGTAATGCACTGTTACTGCGCCTCACTGCATCGCTCCAAATAAAAACAAGCAAGTCGTAGGTCTTTTTGAAGTCGTCAGCCATGCATATATGCAATTTATAACTCAACTTTATGTATAAGCATGTGTTCTTAAAATGTGTAGCTATTACTCTGTATAGTTACATTTGAATTACCATAACTATTTATGTACGAAATATGTCGGCGATACCGCTGACATAGAAGGCGGACGCGCTACCACTACGACTAACCTATTAGGTTTGTTAAATCGCTTAGAATGTAAACATGTAAATGGCATCCCTTTCTTGTAATTCTACACTTGATTTTTTTTAATATCACAACGAGTAATGGTTGCTACATAAACGCCTACCACGAACGCCTATATTTTGGTGAAATTAGGTTTCTTTCCCTTGTTAAAATGTGATTATCGAAATTGCAATTATAATATGTTTGTGAGTACAGCTACGCTGTCTACTGCCAGCCACCGCTGCGTGAATACTCATCGCATCGAGACCGCATAGTTTGAACGCAGAAGTATAACTGTTGAAATGCAAGTTTCATTGAATTTACGTTCGCTGCAGAAGTGAAGAAATCAGAACTATTATATTAATCAGTAACTTGGTTGAAGGACGCCAAAACTACACGTAGCTCGATCTCGAGGAAATATGTGAAATGCGAAAGAGGGCGCCACTCTAGAAAGAATACTTGTAGCAGGCATGATTATCTTTTCGATGATATAGAAATATATGAAATTCCGCGGCTGGAACTCCACGTACAGCCTTTTTTTAAATATTGAGCCCCCCAAGTTACCCAGCACCCCGGACAAATTTTGGAAATGTCTAAGCCTGCGAACCATCTCAAGGTGCCCGCTAGATTAAATGCAAACTTTCAGCCCGATACATGCAAAACAAACGGAGAACGAATGATGAGTGGCGGGAGGTGGCTTTTGGAAGGTTCTATCCTACGCTGACTTGAGGGTAGACGGAAAATATATCAGTCATCATCGCTTCGCCGACGACATATTCATATGCGTTACTACACCGCAAGAACTACGAACATGCTGCAGGAGCTAGCTGATGAAAGTGAAAAACAAGGCCTGAAGATGAACATCTCGAACACTAAAGTGATACTAGAAAATGACACACCAATATATATCAACATCACGCAGATAGAGAATGTTGAAAGCTTCATCTACCTGGGACAGTGATACAGTGTCAAATATAAAAACCAAAACAAGGAGATTCAAAGAAGAATCATTGCCGACTGGACAGCATTCTCCAAACACCGCGACATCTTCAAGGATAACTTTGGAACCTGCTTGAAGAGACAAATCTACAGTTCATGCGCGCGAAAACAAAGCTTGCTGCAGCAAAAACAAAGATGGACAGAAATATGTTAAACATCACGTATCGGGAGAGAAAAAATACATCTGGGTAAGACAGAAGACAAAGGTCATAGACGTGATAGAACAAATCTGAAGACAGAAGTGGACCTGGGCAGGGCACATCAGCAGACTACAAGATAACTGCTGGACAACCTGGAGACCTTACAATGGGAAATGATCTAGAGGAAGACCGGCGAGACGGTGGAGAGACGAACTAGACTAGTACTGAAAGGGCACCATCAGGTAGAGGATAGCGCAAGACAGGTAGATTTGGAATCGACATGCTGAGGCCTTAGCCCAACCACGGGACACTACGGCTGTACACTGATGATGACGATGATGATCCTACGCTATCACACCTCTAACCTGGTCGCTGTTGGACTTTGGCCGTTGGAGAGGGGCAGCCCGCGAGGAGGGCACTGCCTATAGTAGCAGTATTGTGGATGTGCCGTCTTAAAGGGTCATTTTTTACTCATATATCGGGGCCTACTCGGGGCCTCAAGAACGAATTTTACCACAAGTCGATGCGTAAATGATGTTGATCGGATTCCGCACCACTACCACTTCACCACCACCACCTGCCACCACCTGCCACCTGCACCACCACCTGCCACCACCACCCACCACCGCCACTTGCCTGCCACTGCCACCACCACTTGCCTTACCTTGCCACCTGCTCCACCGCCGCCACCTAAAGACCACCACCTGCCTGCAATAATAATAATAATATCGTTTATCAGTTTTATCAGGTCAGATGGACCACTGATACTTCGAGATCTGAGATGTTCCGGTGATCATTAATGAGTTCTTAGATCAAAGGTATACGTTTTATATTGAATGCCCTTATCAAGGGTAGGGGTATGTGACCATCGACTGCACACGCCTACCCACATGTAAGGGTAGTGTCCCTCCGGGGGGGGGCAGCATAAGTTGGATACTGCCTTCTCGGCTGTAATTTGGAAGACGTCGGTCTAAGGTATCCAACTTAATCGAGACAAACGTCTTGTTTGAAATTGAAAATACTTTCCTTGAAGGATTGCAAAAGCCTTATGATGCGTGCGTGCATGTCAGCGTGTATATATGCGTGCGTGCGTGTGTGTGTGTGCAAGTATGCGTGTGCATGTGTGTGTGTGTGCGTGTGTGCATGTGCGTGTGTATGTGTGTGTATGCGTGCGTGTGTGTGTACGTACACGCCTGCGTGCGTGTGTGTATTCGTGCGTATATGCATGCATCCGTGTTTGTGAAGCTGTGCCGTATAAATGCCATTTCTCTTCTGTAGCGCCAGTAGTACGCTATTGCCGGACAGCACCGTGGCTGTACCGTTACCTGCACGCTGGCTTCGCGCTATTACCAATTAACTAAACATAGTTCAGCGGTCTTTTTATCATCTTGTTCTATTTATGACTGTTTTCTTTTTCTATGACTAGAGTCACTGCCATTGCCGTGGGATCTTGAAACGAGAGTCGGTTCAACGACCGCGGGTAGGCGCCATGTCTGTGCAAACTGTTTTACTGCTCGTTGGACGGTTAAACGTTGTGCAATGGTTAGACCCATTCTCATGTCCTTGTATACGTATGTGAAGATGGCATAAACAACTGATTTAGGCAACACTTTAAGCCATACTTTATGTCACAAATGTAGTAATTATCTGTAAATCCCCACAACATTAAAAAACAGTTGTCTCAATACGTCAACAACTAAGAAGTCTAACAGTGGCATTGTTTAGTTTAACTAATATATACATATGTAACGGAATGTATTTATTTATTATTGCTTTTTATGCAGAGGAGTTATCCACTTGACGTTCTAAAACGTATGTATAGCGTAGGATCTCAGAACGAGAGTCAGTCCAATAGATTGGGTGAAAAATGAACTCAGTTTGGATGATGTTTGATCGCACGCACTGCACGTTTACAAAGATAATAGATAGAGTACAGTGTGCATTCAGAAATAAAGTAGTTAATTTGTCTTTAATATAACGGCATTGACATACCGTGTGTTAACCTTACTGCTCGAGCCATGACGTTATTTAACAGCCATTCGTTCCCTGCAGCAATATTCCCGTAATGACCTATACCAGCGATCTGTAATTTAAAACAACATCAATAGGCACCATCCGAGAGATATTAGCCAAGCCCACAAACTGTTGAAACAGCGCGTTGTTTATTGCGATTTTATCAGCAACAGGGCAACCCGCTCGTCTGCAATTACTGATTCTCTACCAGTTGATAATGTTGAAATGTGTAATATCAATCCATTTCAGGCGTTCTGTGATAGGCCTAGTACTGAAAATCACGCTAGAATAGCTGAGGTCACTGCTTGTGCTATACGTCACCAAAGCCATCAACTTTACTTCGTGCAGACGCTGGTTCTGGTTATTGCTTAGCGCACTACTTTAAAGTAATTATAATATTATAACGGTTTGTGGGCGCGGCTCCCGTGTGTAGAACGGTGCCTAGTGAGTTATATATTAACCATGTTTGACTGCTTTCCCGCAGTTTGCTGCGATGCCGCCAGCCGGCAAAACATTGCTGCTCTATCTGTTGGTCGCCGCCGTATACGTTCAACAAGGCACCGGCTCGTCAAGCGATGCCAAAAGCCCTGGCTCATCCACCGCCGATTACGCTACCCAAGGCCCTGGCTCATCCGCAGCCGAGTATGGTGACCAAGGCCTGGGGTCATCAACCGCCGAGTACGCTGCCCAAGGCCCTGGCTCATCAACCGCCGAGTACGCTGCCCATGGCCCAGGCTCATCAACCGCCAAGCCCGCTGCCCAAGGTCCAGGTTCATCAACCGTGTACGATGGCAAAGGCCCTGGCTCTTCTGACGCCGAGTACGCTGCCCGAGGCCCCGACTCATCAACCACTGAGTACGCTGCTCAAGGCCCTAGCGCAACTACACTGAACAACAGTAAGTACCGGTGTAGTATTATGCCACCAAAAAACTATCATACTAGAAGGCGGATCGAAAGTACCCAAGAAACTATAATAATATTGAAGTAAAACAACTTGAACAGATTAACATAATTCACTCAAGTGTAGATGGTAGATACAAATGTTCACAGAAAGACATGGGTGAGTAAAAACGTTGGTACATGGGAGAGGACAAAGGGCCATATCGGTGGTTGGACGGGTATGTATGTCTTAAAATGTCCACTAGATCACATCACTACGACACTATTTTGACGATTCCTTACTTGGCACGATCGTCGTGAGATCTCCAAGCAACGTAATGCCATGAGATTTCTTAAACAGGTTCGACACAGAAGCATAAGTAATAATATCGAATGGAGAGATAGGTTGCAAGGCCTGGCGACACATTACTTAGCAGGTCTTCAATGTAAGATTGACCATATAAAAACACTTCTCAACCACAGCACAAACCAACTCCACAACTTCATAGAATTAAAACATACCACAGTATCCGGCATTAAGGACAGCGGAACTACAACGTCGATGATTATCTGGTACAAGTCATACAGCCATTGTAAGCCAAAACAAGATGTGCAGTACTTCGGAAGCAGCGGTTCTTAACCTTTCTGGCTGCAACCCAAATTCCGGTATCGCGACTTGCTTGGCAACCCAATGCTTCAAACAGTAACTTGATATCAAATATACAGGGCTGTATATAATTTATTATATATATATATATATATTTGTATATTATATTTGTATTTATATATATATATATATAAAATCAATAAACACGTAACATGAATATATTATAAACGAGATCAATTATTAACGTTGTTTGCTGGACATCTAGCAGTCACCAACTCAACGCCGTTCATAATCGACATAGAAAGTAGACACTCCTATGAAATTATTAAGATGTGCCAAGTCTACTGCTTTGGCGGTATACATTATACCTTTACTTCATTTTGGGATAATCTCCCGACCCAGTCGGGCTACCGCTTTAATGCCGAAATATGCCACCGTGCCGATAATTCATTACTCAAAAAGGATTTACTCATTTTCAAAACAAGTTTACAGCCTAGTCAACAATTCAAATGGAAACTGCCACAAAATAAGTAAATATACCCTAAAATAGACATAGTATCCGGTCATGGAACGGTTCCGTACTCCGCACATATCCCCACAGGGCTAGATTCATAGCGCAAGGACCTCATCTACCACCATCACATCAAGAAAAGCAGTAGATCTACCACATTTTATGAAGTATTACATAACACATCTGGAAACTAAATCATAGATGACGAACGGAGTCGGGAAGGTCGTACGAATTCTTTGAAGAATATTACATTGACTTACTTCATATTGGACATAATAAGGAGGCTGACAATCAGACAGAAGATATGGTGTTCCTGGAATAGTTGACTAGAGGTATTTGTCTGTGAAACAGTACTTTGAAGATTTCCATATGTAGTGATTCAGACAGAATATGAATTGTCCACACCAGATGCATGTTTGCACCAGTTTGCACAAAATGACATGTGAAGTTACAATCTATATTCAATATAATATAACTATATGTTATTCTATTTTCTATAAGTAATATAATATGTTGACTTATCATGTAAAATGGTGGAAACTGAATCATTTACAGTACGTAATATCCTTGAATGTGTTACTGTAGAATTAACCTCAAAGAACCACTTAACACTGTCGAACTTAAATACATTTTGCGAAAACATACAACATATTTTAAGTGATGCTAAATGTAGCAAAACAGTATTTATGTTTGGTGACTTTAAAATTGATTTCATAAAACGTGATATACATAACAACACGAAACATTTTCTAGACACAATGTATAGTTTGGGTCTTTACCCATTAATTGATATTGAATAGAGTTTCAATATATTAGACATATAAATGAAGACACAATATCTTCATTTTCAGATAAAATGAGTCAGCAATCCTGTTCTAAACACAAAATATGTTAATCAAGCTTATGATTTTGTCTAAACATATTTATAAATACACTGTCCCGTAAAAAGAGTTTCTAGGAAATGTTACACTAACAAAAATACTTGGTTCACCAAATGTTTAAAACGTGCCTGTGTGAAGACAAATAAATTATATAAAGCTTTTATCGTATCCAGACCTGTGGTAGAATCAAATGTGAAAGAAATCTGGAAAATATTAAATAATGTAATCAACAAATGTTATAATCAGCCAACATATCCAGAATACGTTATAACAAATAAAAAACGGATATCAAAAAAGGAAGATATTGCAAATGGATTTAATAATGTATTCACAAATGTTGGACCCAACTTAGTTAAACATATATCCTTACGGGAGAATGGTGAATCTATGTATGATTACTTCAAAGGGGAAGTTGAACGTACCATGTTTCAAAATCATGTTGATAACCAAGACACTACTAGTTCTAAACTGTAAAAATAAAAGATCAACTGATAATAGCGATATTAGCATGACCATAATTAAAAGAGTAATTACTAAAATAGTTAAGCCATTTGCTTACATTTGCAATGCATCTTTTCAAATGGGAATATTTCCAAGCATGATGAAAATAGCAAAAGTTATTCCACTGTTTAAATCTGGTGAAAAGAATGTGTTTACAAACTATAGGCCAATGTCATTGCTACCACAATTCTGTACAATACTTGAGAAATTATATAATGAAAGAGTGGATCTATTCCTCAGTAAGTATGGTATAATCAGTACAAGTCAATATGGTTTTAGATCTAGAATGTCAAAAACTCAGGCAGAATATATTACAACTGCTATAGATAATAACAAGTATGCTATTGGAGTATCTATTGACTTAACAAAATGCTTTGGTACTGTTGATCATGATATATTGGCAACAAAATTACATTTCTATGGTGTGCATGGTGTTGCACAACAATGGATACTGAGTTATTTAGAAAGAAGAAACCATTTGTTAGTTTTAATAATTGTGATTCAGAAACACTAAATGTATTTTGTGGTGTTCCACAGTGTTCCATATTGGGACAACATTTTTTAATCATGTACACTAATGACATTTGTAAAGTATCAAATGTGTTTACGTTTATTCTATTTGCTGATGATACAAATCTATTATGATGTGATAGTGACCTAAATGAACTTGTTCCTATAGTAAATAGTGTACTGGAGCAACTCCAAGTGTGGTTTTCGGTAAAATGATTTTCTCTTAATGTTACTAAAACACAATATATTTCTTTGGAAATTATCAGACTTAGTTCAACTAAAAACAGTTGTTATTATGTTTAAGGCATTACACACTTTGGTACCAAGGAATGTACACAAAAATCCAAAAAATCAGTGTATATGAATCGTTCATTCAACACGTCACAAATGTAAGTTTAAACACAATTATGCATGTACCAGTCTAAAAATTAAGAGTATCTCTATCAAAGTGGCAAACTGTTTGACTTCCCTTTCCTGTTCACTAATTACTTGTAGGAATGTTCACCAATCCAAAAAGTATTATGCAGCTAAACTATAGAATGATTATGTGTTAAAGTCCTAAATAATAATTTTTAAAATGTTCATATAAATACCGTAAATATACGAAAGTTAAGTTGAATGTTAACAAAATAAAATAAATTAGAGTTATTAAATTCTGTAAAAAAATAATTGTAATAGGCGTAGTTTGCAGATTTCATCTAGTATGATTTTACATAAAATTTGTGTTGTTGAACATGAATTTTTTTTTTCTTATTTTTTTTTCTTCTGTAATATTATGTATACATAAGCTAGTCAAAGCAAAGGGTAAACATTATATAAGTATTGCACATCTTCTTAACCTTGTTAAACAAATTATATTAATACATATTATGTATTGTGCATATTATGTTTTTGTTGTTGAAATGAATAAAATTAATTAATTAATTCATATATGTATATATATATATATATATATATACATATATATGTGAATTAATGTTATTTATTTCAGCAACAACATCACGTGTACATTACATAATATTGATTAATATAATTCCCGGCGACCCACGCAAAATTGTTAGGCGAAAAAATTTTGAGTTGCGACTCATGGGTTAAGAACCGCTGTTCTGAACAATCAGATCTGTATTCGTTCGTCAGGTGAGGACACATGCCAGTGGCCACATATACTTCACGGGAACATCTTGCAAGAGACCCTCCAAATTACACCAACACCATTTGACTTTTCAACACTACAGTTTTGCGGACAATATTGTCCTGATAAGAGACAGCTAAAATGATACTATATTATATTCACCTGACAGTTAGAAAGAATTATTGTGTACCGCATTTCTGAGTATATATTTCTGCGTTATAGCTCTTGTTGTCAAAGAAATAATTCAGCATCTCTCACTAGCTAATGCAACTGCTGACACAGTTGTTTGAATAAATGAAACAGAAAAACAGAGCACACAAATATTATGACCGGTTATGTGGTACTCGGACAAAGCGGCGACCCAGTAAATCGAATGGGTTTGTTCCCGCTCTGTCTCGCACCGCATCGGCCTAGCCAGAGTCGTCGAACTCTCTGCGTTAACGTGAAACAAACACAAATAAAGACTCCCTGGCAAGTGTTGCACACAACGAAAGGGTATTGCAAGAAACTTAGAACGTGGACGTTAGCTAAGATACCAACCAGCCAAGTGAATCCCATAAGTGATGTTAACCGAATGTAAATGACGAATGTTCTGCGTTGCTCCTGTGGTCGTCACGTTCTGCTGCTAATTGACATGGTATGCTTGAGAGCGACGACGGTTCGAACAAACAACACTATATTGGCAGTGATGACTGCGGCTACAGGAGTTACAAAGCAATACACAATGGCTCGTGGACCTACAATCCAACACATTGTCCTGTTGCCATAGCTGAAAGGTAGTTCTGTGCCGAAATCGAGTGTCAAAATACTTAGAATACATATATATATATATATATATATAAATCGGTTAAACAGAAAGAGTTTTGGAATAAAAGTTAGGGCAGAGCAAACCAAAGCATTGTCAACAGTATCAACTAGAGCAACCTCGTTAACTAAGCGATTTGAACAACCAGACTGCGAAAGTATTTAGGTATCGCACATGAACCGATATACAATGAAAAACAAAGCAATAGATAGCAGAACCCCAGAACTAGCACAACATAATTGTTCGTATATATTTGCATATGCTTTTGTTTAGCAGTTTTTGTATTACTACTGTCTCGGTCACAGTGAACCTCGCTGTTAGTGCCAGCCCATAATTTGGCTAAGGACACTTCTCTCGTGGGATTGTGACTGGTGTAACTGAACTGATGGATTAGCTATGTAAGCTGTTCTTAATCATATATAAGTGATCTAAAGTTATTGTTGCGAAGGATTTGTTAGAGACATGGAATACAATTAGAATACCAGCATAATTTGTTTCTTAGATGTACTAGTAACAACATTATAAAATGTGTGTCTGTATATTTAATGCAGACACGTAGGCATGCATGTTTTCATGTACATATATGTACGTATAATTTATATTTCTTGTATGTAGGAAAACACGTTCTAACACACACGCACACACACACACACACACACACACACACACACACACACACAAACACACACACACACACACACACACACACATATGCACACATTAATTTTAGATCATCAACATATTATATTGCACAATTATTTATATTGAATCACGGCTTTCTCTTTCCAGTCGCTGCCAATAGCGCATCAGGGGCAATGTTATTCCATCATATAACAACTCCTTCACTCAGTACTGGGAAGGAAGCCAGTACAAATTACGAGGATGTACGCAAGGAACGGGGCAAACCCACATCCAACATCCCCATGACGACTACACTGTCGGCCTTGCAAACAGACTACGGTGACAATAATATGACAGAGATTTGCAATGAATGTACTGATAACGGGAACATTTCAACTATATATATAACACATAATCATTCAACGATGAAGGAACTTGAAGGGGTATTCTACGACAAATTATTAAGCAAAACGTTTTGCATAAATATTTGTGGATTTATTGGCGATATTGAGAGCGGGTGCTACTGTAACAGAGCCTGTATACAACTTGGCGATTGTTGTATAGATTATGAAGCGTTTTGCTTCTCTGGTCCAAAGATAACGCGCGACAAATATGCAGATGTTTTGCGAAGACGAAAACAACGTGCAGCCAAATGCGTTGCAATTCCACATGAAAATGCAGACACACTAATGGTTGTGCCGTCTTGCGAAGGAATGATGACCACTGATCCACTGATAGTTGACCTCTGCGAAGGACCATCGTTGATGAACAAAACGCTTACCACAGGTCTTCCGGTTATGTTCCGTGGTGTCATCTATCGCAACAAGTACTGTGCAATTTGCAATAATCCAGGCGATAATTTCTATAATATGACAACAGCTGGTGTAACCTTTAACTGCGCGAACACAACTAGACCGGCTTCCGGTCATTGGCGCCCATATGCCCGATATTCCCGATTTGATCAAGCAATTTCAAAGTGCAAAATTAAATACAACTTGTCATATTTTTTTTTATTTCCAGGAGACGTTCAGCGTTACAATTGCAGGAATGAAATTAGTGTGTGCAACGCCACCTTAACAGATCCGCGGTTTGACTTTGATTATTTACGAAACACTTGTCAGAAGTATCGAGCAGAAATATACCAGTTGCCTGTGATGAACGCATACGATAATCCGCACTGCGCCATGTGTAGCGGCATAACACAACCAAGTGCTATGACCTACATCTCCTTACCTGGGAATTATCCTATCCCATCCCTTACTAGGATGATGGTCTACCCTCACCAACCGACTAACATACGTATTCATTGCAGCAACAACGGTGTGTTCGACTACATGACTGGAGTATGCGTCCCACCCACGTGTCCTCCTGGTCACGTACATCTGCGAGACAAACACTGCGTGAGATTGAATGTGACTGTGCCACAAATGTTAACTAAGCGTGACGTTAGAACATACGTTGTCATAGCAACCAAGAATAAGACATACGGACAGGTCGATCGTATAATAAAAGAAATTGGTATTGACGTCGATGTGAAATACACTAAACATATTCCATACTTGCCATGCAACGCCTTTAAATTGTGGACTAATTGGGGCAAAGTCTTCTCCAATACATTTATGTGTTGGATAATGGAAACACGGTCAAGACATTTAGGCAATATCTTATTTATGGTACAACTGTTTGCCGCAAAATATTACAGTCATGTAGGGTTTTCGTCCTTCTATAATTTTATGCAAATAGACATATTTGTATTTAACCAAGACGCTCACTTTGAATCTGGTATATGTTTAAATGGATCACCAACTATTCGGCGCGAGTTAGTCTTCCCGAGTGACAAACAATTTACCAACACTTTTCCATCGACATTTATGGTGTTGAATACAGCACAGGTATACAACGTCTCCGATACGCCGATTCTTATGTCATGGCAATACAACGTATCCAGTGCAGGATGGGTCGATAATCCGACAGTCTTAGTTTGTGAACCAGATATATTCACATGTGACACAGTCACGGTTCAGGCGGACGAATACATAAACATGGGCGAGTCACTGGTGTTATAAGGTGGAACATCGCAAGAAATCAATATCTCCGAGAGAAGTGTTGTGAGACTGGATTCGAATGCGATCGTATTGTGTGCCTCACTTCTATATAATGTGACTGGAAATCGTGGTATAATTGACAAAGGCAACAACATTACCGCATACGTCCAAGGTTTTCTCAAGGTTAATCGGGAACATTTTGTCTATGGCCTGTCTCGCGTTTACGATGACCACCTACTGTATGTTTGAAGAGATTCGCACGGGAGCTGGGAAATGTGTAATGAATCTATGCGGGGCGCTATTCTTTGCCCAGCTATCTTTACAAGTGAGCGACACCTTTGTATCGTATCGTGAAGCTTGCATCGTCGTGGCTGCATTTCAGCACTACACATGGCTGATCGCCTTTCTCTGGATGAACGTTCTTGCATTCGATATGTCGTGCACCTTTGCTGATCAGAAGCCATCTGACGATATTCGCAATGCATCACGTCTTCGTGTTTTTGTCGTGTACGCCTGGGGCATACCGGCTGTTTTCGTTGCTGTGTGTCTGACACTCGATTTCGGCACAGAACTACCTTTCAGCTATGGCAACAGGACAATGTGTTGGATTGTAGGTCCACGAGCCATTGTGTATTGCTTTGTAACTCCTGTAGCCGCAGTCATCACTGCCAATATAGTGTTGTTTGTTCGAACCGTCGTCGCTCTCAAGCATACCATGTCAATTAGCAGCAGAACGTGACGACCACAGGAGCAACGCAGAACATTCGTCATTTACATTCGGTTAACATCACTTATGGGATTCACTTGGCTGGTTGGTATCTTAGCTAACGTCCACGTTCTAAGTTTCTTGCAATACCCTTTCGTTGTGTGCAACACTTGCCAGGGAGTCTTTATTTGTGTTTGTTTCACGTTAACGCAGAGAGTTCGACGACTCTGGCTAGGCCGATGCGGTGCGAGACAGAGCGGGAACAAACCCATTCGATTTACTGGGTCGCCGCTTTGTCCGAGTACCACATAACCGGTCATAATATTTGTGTGCTCTGTTTTTCTGTTTCATTTATTCAAACAACTGTGTCAGCAGTTGCATTAGCTAGTGAGAGATGCTGAATTATTTCTTTGACAACAAGAGCTATAACGCAGAAATATATACTCAGAAATGCGGTACACAATAATGTTTTTGTCACTGCATACAGCATTGTCAAGCACGATTATAACATACAGTGTTGAATGACAGTTGTTAAATTGAAGAAAAATACTTAGAATACATATATATATATATATATATATAAATCGGTTAATTGCCAGGGAGTCTTTATTTGTGTTTGTTTCACGTTAACGCAGAGAGTTCGACGACTCTGGCTAGGCCGATGCGGTGCATTTATTCAAACAACTGTGTCAGCAGTTGCATTAGCTAGTGAGAGATGCTGAATTATTTCTTTGACAACAAGAGCTATAACGCAGAAATATATACTCAGAAATGCGGTACACAATAATGTTTTTGTCACTGCATACAGCATTGTCAAGCACGATTATAACATACAGTGTTGAATGACAGTTGTTAAATTGAAGAAAAATACTTAGAATACATATATATATATATATATATATAAATCGGTTAATTGCCAGGGAGTCTTTATTTGTGTTTGTTTCACGTTAACGCAGAGAGTTCGACGACTCTGGCTAGGCCGATGCGGTGCGAGACAGAGCGGGAACAAACCCATTCGATTTACTGGGTCGCCGCTTTGTCCGAGTACCACATAACCGGTCAGAGACACTCAGATTTAGAAACGGCTGAAGCATTGTTGATTATCGTTGTTTTATATGTGATTATGGTAAAGTATGCGTTATATATATAATATAATATAATATACGGAAAATGTGTTTTGTTCACTAAATTTAAACAACATTCTATATATATATATATATATGTATATGTTGAATATTTCAGTAAAAGGTAAATGTTTATGCGGCAGCATAGAATGTTGTTTAAATTTAGTGAACAAAACACATTTTCCGAGGCTTTGAAAACTCTGAATTAATGTAATTGCAACGGCAGTTTTTACGTTGATGAGCAAATTGTGGCTATAGCGTATTGTTGTGTGTCTAGGCACGACACAACATTTTACTTTTGTGAAGTTGCGCGATATGGGGAGATGCAGCATTATATGACAATAATTAAACAAACGTCACGCTTGCTAATGGTAAAGCGAGTCTAAACACCGTTGACCATTTTTTTAAATGTAATGTATCGTTGACGGCAACACACTCGTGTAACGTGCACTAACACACAGTTGACATGTTTAATGTATCGTTGACGGCCACGCACTCGTGTAACGTGCACTAACACACAGTTGATATGTTTAATGTATCGTTGACGACAACGCACTCGTGTAACGTGCACTAACACACAGTTGATATGTTTAATGTATCGTTGACGACAACGCACTCATGTAACGTGCACTAACACACGGTTGATATGTTTAATGTATCGTTGACGACAACGCACTCGTGTAATGTGCACTAACACACAGTTGATATGTTTAATGTATCGTTGACGACAACGCACTCATGTAACGTGCACTAACACATAGTTGACATGTTTAATGTATTGTTGACGACAACTTACTCATGTAACGTGCAATAACAAACAGTTGATATATTTTAATAATTAGCAGTATTGGTATACGAATTAGAATGCCTTTAGAAAAAGCAATGCTCGTGAAAGATATGTTTGTTTCCTAAATCTGGTTTGCAATGTTCTGTATGTCTGCGCCGATTGTTTCGATACAGTAGGCCCTATGTTACAATGGTTGACCTGCGATACCTGTACCAACAAACAGCATATTTCAGAATTGCGGGTCGGATTGGTGCCCGATCGCAACTTTATTATCTTCGACACCGCGGATTGCAAATGCTTAAATAAACGTTTATTAGTGTAGTGATTTGCGTGACAACACATTGATTTAGGTATCCTAAAGTCTTACGCTTTACCGTGACATGTAATATATTTGTTATTTGTTGCGTGGCAATTTGAAACATATAAAGTTATACCATTGTGGCAATATGTAGGATTATATTATATGAAATAAATCGTATAGATTTGTTGGGAAATTGAAACATCGTGCAATCACACAAATAATCCCCTTAGGGTTGTACCTTTATAGACCGCCTTAATAACATATCTACTAGTATTCGAGCAAGCATGTAGGTTAACTTTTTCCGACCCCTTGAATAGGACGTAAGGCTTATATATTTTCAAAATAAATGTCAGGATTCTCTCCCTTTATTTGATAAATCAGTTGTTCTGTAGGTAAAACGTAATGTGCGTGCAATGTTATGTAATGCGTAACCTAACAATCGCAGGAACCACGCGCGCGCGGCAAGTACTTTGATAAAACGGCCCCAGTGTCATAGGTTTGGCAACATGACACAGTATTGCTTATGTTTACCCTCATGCCAATAGCATAGCAATGTGAATGTTATCGTATTTGACAATTCTACGATATCACGACAAGGGCCTATCAGTTAAAATGAACTTCGTATTCTGTCCCACCTTCGTAATTTTTAACACAGAACGCGTAACTGTGAGGGCTTCATAGTGTTTATGTGATGATGCTGTATGCTATCAAATATCTAAATAAACATTACTATCACAACTGTCATCTACCAAGGTATCCCGTCAGGTGGCGGGCTTTTTTGCTAGTCTTAATATTGTTGTTCTGATGGGCTAGAGATGTTGCTATGTGCGAATCACAGGGATGACTGAAAATAAAGAAAAAAAATATCACTGATTTGATCAATGAGATGGACTTGTCACTCACAATCAGCAATGTCAACAGGGCTTACAGAATTGGGACCAGAACATCAGCCACAAAGAAAGATCACTCACGTCAAATAATTATACAGTTTAAAGACTACCAATAGAAAGCTGACTTCATGAAAGCCAGAAAACGACTTCGTACTAAACGACCGACGTGTACATTTCGGAAGATCTGACACAAAAGCGAGCGAGACTACTCTTCTTGTGCAGGACAATGAAGAGATAACACAAGCTCCTTGACAGTTGGTCATATGACGGAAGGATTATTACCAAAGACTTAAACGGTAAAATAATAACCAACAATCAAGAGGAAGATATAAAAAAAACTGTAAACATTTTGGTTAATAACACAGGACATGGTGAACATTTGACCTGCTACATTACGTTTTTATATAGGGACTTCAAAATGCACTAATGTCACCTATGATCATGCACATTGCCATCTTCATATAGGGACTTCAAAATGCACTAATGTCATCTATGATCATGCACATTGGCATCTTCATGATCTACACATGGCTCGTGTGTCATTTGATTGTTCATATATACCTTATTGATTTGTTTAACCGATTTATATATATATATATATGTATTCTAAGTATTTTTCTTCAATTTAACAACTGTCATTCAACACTGTATGTTATAATCGTGCTTGACAATGCTGTATGCAGTGACAAAAACATTATTGTGTACCGCATTTCTGAGTATGTACATAAAACGTACACGTATTATGAGCCATTTACCTAAAACTATCCTGGCATATGCAGATGATGGTCATGTTTTTGAATATTGTATTGCTGCAATGTTTAATATAGCTCCTACTAGATATTATCTTGAGGATGACATTAATGAAGTTATATAAAGAAATCATGTCAGCGAGGAAGAATTCTCAGTCATGCATTTAAATATTAGAAGCTTATCAAAGAACATTCGCAAACTGAGTGATTTATTATCGTTGGTCGACAACAAATTCAAGGTTATTGATCTAAGTAAAACTTGGTTAAATAATAATAACGTTGACTTATATGAATTACTAGAGTATAACAGTATTCATTTGACTAGACCTTCCAAGAAGGGAGGTGGTGTATATTTGTATGTTCATCGTTTTCTTGAGTACACTGAGTTATCATATACGAATATCACAATTGAATGTTTGTAATATATGTTTATTGAAGTCAATATTCAGTCTACGACACATCATAAACAATTGTTGGTATTGCCTATCGACCACCTAATACAAACATTACCACTTTAACTGAACATGTCATGAATATTATACAAATTATCAAGGTAGAAAATAAACAATGTTACATAATCGGTGATGTTGACATCAATTTACATAATTATAGTAATCACACGGAAAGTCAAGATTACATGGATGCAATGTTTCATATAAACCCCTTATCAATAAGCCTACTAAAATAACAGCAACTACTGTCACGGTCATATATACTATATATAGCAATGCTGTACTTTTGCAAATTATCATTTGCATGGAATAATATATACATATATTTCTGACCACTTGCCAATATTTGTACTTACTATACAAACTAATGACATAAAGGTAGATACAGTAATATATACTGGAATATATAACGAGCACGCTACTAATACATTCAAAGAGAGTTTTGATCAAGTAACTTGGAATTAAATGTATGCCTGCAGAGATCCTCAAGGAAGTTGTTCTAAATTCCTTAATGAAATTTTACTTGTGTACAATAATTCATAATTCAATTAAAAACTATCAGGGCAAGAAAACATAAACCGTGGATTACTATGGGACCTAGACATTCCATTAGAACTAAACACAATTTTTTTTAATATTACCTAAAACAATGACTGTTTACAATGACATTAGCTATAAAATATATAGGCAACAATATACATGAAATAAAAAATGCTCAGAACACTGAAATTAAAAGACTATCCCTATGGCTTAAAATTAATAAACTTTCTTTAAATATACATAAATCTCACACAATGACCTTTATTAATTCAAAGATTATAAGACAGAGGGATACTAACATTTATATAGACGGCATAAAAGTTGACACTGTAAACCAAATAATTGTCTACTTATAAATAACACACTGAACTGGATCGCTCACATTAAATATATATCAATATCATATATAAATATATATCAAAAAAAATATATAAGAATATTGACATTATTAAAAAGGTGACGAACAAATTAGATAATAGCCAGTTGTTAAGTCTGTATTATATGTATATCTACCCATATATTACATACTATAATATTTTGGGGGGATGGGCCCCGAATATATACATAACTAAGATGTACTATATACTACAACAAATAATGTTGAGCATAATTAGTCACGTAGGAGTTTTTTGATCATACAGAGCCTTTATTTATATATTATCAGATAATGAATATTTATCACTGAAATAAATACTTATGCTGTATTCTATTGTTCAAACATAATAACGGTATGTAGCCAGATGTATGTAATGATGTATTTGTTTTGTAAATATCCATGATCGCTGCCAGTTTCCCGGGTGACATTTAAAGTTTCACATCGCGCCGCGGAACAACGCAATGTAGCAAAGCGCAATTATAGATTACAAAAATAACTGTTGATGCGATGGGCATTAATTATTGAACGCCGCGTTGATACCTTTCATTAAGGTGTTTGTTTTGTTACACTGTGTTGCCACCGTGTCCATGGCAGTCCGTGCAAACATCGGCGCGGCCATGAAGTTCATCTCTCACTAGAACAATGGCCTGGGGCTAACAATAAGACAGTTGAACGTCGGGTCACCGTGTCAGATAACGGCAGGCCCAAGTGCAAGGCCCGAGCCAGACGGCGCTGTCACATAAAATAAGCACTCCATGAAATAGTAGGGGGGCGGCTTAACCTACGCATCCAGAAGAATTGTGCATTTTGTGACAAAAGCACACAATTTGGCACACATGTATACTCTTATATTATGAACAGATCTGGATATTGAGCTGTCGCAGATTTGGTCACTGACAGCTGTAGCAGCCATTTTCTAAAATGGCCGCCAGGGGTCACTGTTCCGTTATTTTACGTACCTACTCTCTTGGAGAAGACAACGGGTTGACAGTGGAGGTTAATTCACTTATAAAATACTTATCACTTATAAAAGTCCAAGAGTGGTTACGGAAGAGCTAGTTATTTTATTTAAAAAAAGTCAACTTAGACTAATTTGTTTAATTAGGCACATGATGCGGTTGGGTACAGAATGGAAGTGAATAATGAATGAAAAATAACTCCGCTTGGCACCTACTACGATTATTACTACAACGACTACTATTACCACGACTATTACTATTACTGGTAGTGGTGGCAATAGTCGTAATAATGAAGTGGTCGCTGCTGAAGGAGTTAATGGAAGCATTGTTATATTTTGAGGATCTGTGGATACAAGCTCCAAGACCATCGGCCACTTGCCACACCACTGCACTGGAGTGCATCCTATCAACAACATCACTACTAGTAGCATGACTTCATTCGGCTGACTGGTGAAGACTGTTAATTTTGTGGATAGACCAGGCGAAGCAGTCCAGAACAAACAAAACTGGGACCGAGCATAACACATATTGGGCCACATTTCATGCCAGCCGACAACCACCAGAAGCCTTAATCATCGGTCCCACCGTTCTACTTCCGCTGTTCCTGAACAGTGCTCACAGAGTGACCATGATCCGAGGGACATGGCTGAACTCCCAACAAAGCACCCGGGTGTGGTCACTCGCTGATGAAGGACGCCTCCATGTAGGGCTATTGTAGGCAGGAAGACTGACATTTAAACATGTTTGAAATGCGTCACCGATGTCCAGTCTGAGGCTCCTGCCACCACAAGTTTAATCCTTGATGGAGATGTCATCATACAGATGCTGATGCCAGCCGCATTGAAGAACTTTGACGAGTATGCCAGAAAGATCTTGATTCCATACCTGTTCACACAAAACTTCAATCTGCACCACGCCTGGAATTGGTGTGGGACAGCTACACTATAGATTCACTAAAGCACATAGCAAGGGAAAAGCAGGGAAATGAGTGCGAAGATGTGGCTTCAGCAGCCATACCGGGAAACGGACAGAATTTCCTCAGAGCGGAGGAAACAACAAAACAGAGCCGTTTACATTCCTGTCACCTCTCCTCAGGTGGGTAGTCAGCAAGCCACCACTGCCATATCTGTCCTCGCCCGTCCCATGCAGCATCAAAGAAACAGACAGTCGCATGATGCTGCATACAACCCATGCAGCTTAGCATGGCCACCACGAGATAATGATCCGAGTTGTTGACACCGTGGTATTACTCGTGTCAGTGCCTCAGATATTTCAACCAGATGTTGACCCATGGTTAACATTTTGGAATTGGCAAGTGTTTTATGTTCTTAACAGCCCACAAACTAGCAGCTGGCCTGGGACCGGAGAAGGCTTGGGCGTTGCCAATGTTCGAAGCTTTGACTGGGTGTGATACGCACCCATCAAGAAGTATATTTGGGCAATCTGGACCGTGCTACCAGAACTCATAAACATACTGCTGAAACTATCCTCAACACCAAGTGACATGATTTGTTATACTATTATCTTGTTGTATGACAGAATCAGCACATGCACAGACATTGAAAATGCATGAAAATGCAACTTTTCGCAAAGAAGAACGATGTGCAACAGATCCCGCCAACCAATGGAGCTCTGGAGGAACATGGCGGAACAAGAGGAACAAGAGGGCGGCCTACGCTATATACACCAGAGCTACACCCACCAACCAGCTGCGGCTGGGCCAAGAATGAGAACGGCAGGTACGAGCCACACTGGACAAGACTACCCAAGGCAGCCCACATCTGGTGTGAGATAATCTCATGCAAGTTCAAGAAGGGTTGTGTGAAGCGTTGCTAGTGCAAAACGGCTGCACTTAAATACACTGCTCTGTGTGAATATGTGTGCGTGCGTGATTGCGTGCGTGCATGCAGATGCATGCGTGCTGTTATGTGAAGGGGGTGCACACAAAATTGTACTCATGACTACTGAAGGGAACTGTCACAATAACTCTGGATACACAGGAGCAGAAGAGAACAGTATTTGACAATTGATATGAACTGTTCTATTCGCCATACAAACATGTATTGGTGTTAAATATGTCTATGTTCTATGCTTGGTAAATGGCCCTTTCAATTTCACCCGTGTTCTCGAATAATTTGCAGTTTTTGTTACTTACGTTTTTAAACATATTTTTTTATATGGCTATAATGGTATTAGGCCTAAATGAGGTCGGTGTTCAGCTACATATGTATACAACAATCTGTCTTGCCCTTTCAGAAAGCATAAAATGTGTAAATAAAAATGAGACTCATTCTGCAACTCCTTGCTGCTTTTTATGTAATTAACTATTAAAAGAGCACCGTAATCCTTGTTAGTAATTTTGTACAGTGTTGTAGAAACTCATGATGTCAACTGTTCCCACTAGAAGTCACCTAGTTCCTCTGGAGATGGCAGTTCTGAACACCAATTAATTCCGATTCAATTATCTGAACGTCGTTTTGTAAAATGTCCGCCATTGTGCATGTTTCACTTCTACTACAATGACTACTGCTACTACTACAGGTGTTACTACTATTAGTACTACTACCACCACCAACACTACTACTATTATTATTAATACGACCAGTAGTAGTAATAGTATCTGTCAAGACAGTCATAGATCATTCATCATTGACTTCCATTCGGAATCCAACTGCATGATGAGCCTAATTAGACACATTAATCGAGGTTGACTTATTTGTTTTGATAAAATTCAAATAAATAACTCTTCCATAACCACCGTTGGACTTTTATGAGTGAATTAATTCCACCGTCAACCTGCTCTCCTCCACAGTAGATAAGGTATATAAAATAACAGTGACCGCTGGCGGCCATTTTGAAAAATGGCTGCTATAATCGAAATAGGCCAAATCTGTGATGGCTCAATATCCAAATCTGTTCATAATGTATGAGTCTACATGTGTGACAAAGTCGGTGCTTTTTCACAAAATGCACAATTGGTTTGTTTTGTGCTACTGATAGTGGCCGCATCGTTAAAATTAATAATTGAATTGCACCGCCCACCATGACAACATATAAATAATTATTAAAAATTGTTTTAATCGCTTCGATTCCTGCGTTAAGGCGGCGCGCGCCCGTCGTGTATGTATGTATATGTGTGTGTGTGTGTGCGCGCGCGCGCGTGTGTGTGTGTCCCTTGAAATCGATTATACACAATGCTTCCACGAACACAATATTAATGAGAGTGTACTTAATTAAATAATGGTGTGTAATGGTGTGTGAACTAGGTACATGAAATACCTTTTAAAAGATTGTCACGCGTCAAAGGTTTCTCGCTTCAATCACTATTACGAGGCAATATCAAGATTTAACAAGATTTAACAAGATTGCCATCCAGAAAATTACTCTGGATGGCAGGTGGACAAGGAAGCCTTTTGGCTTATCGAGAGTCCAATACTTTTTATCTACATGTATCCCGCCTTTTTAAGGTGTGTGTCGATTTTATTTTTAAACATATTCACGCTACTAGCACCAACACAATCAGGAGATAATCTGTTCCATTCATTTACAGTCCTTTGTGAGAATGAGAACTTTCTTATATCTAATCTACACTGCTCCTTTACTAATGTAGCTTCATGTCCTCTGGTCCTTCTATTTTTCTTAACTGAGAAAAAAATGTTTCTATCAATATTTTCATAACCATTCAATATTTTAAACACTTCTATGTGATCTCCTCTCAATCTCCTGGTCTCTAATGTTGTTAAACCACATTCTTTTAGGCGTATTTCGTAACTAAGATCCCTCAGATTTGGTATCATTTTAGTCGCTCTCCTCTGTACTCTTTCTAGCATATCTATGTCCTTCTTGCGATATGGCCTCCATGCTTGTATACAATATTCTAAATGAGGCCTCACTATTGTTTTGTACAGCGGTACTATTAATTATTTTTTCTTATACGCTATATTTCGCCTAATTAATCCAAGGATTTGATTTCCCTTTGACGCTGCAATTCCGCACTGCTCTGAAACCTTCATATCAGCACTAATGGTTAACCCCAAGTCCTTTTCTTTTACAGTAGTACTTAGAACAGTACCCCCCATTTTATATTTTACCTCTTCATTCCCATGACCTGTGTGGAGGCATTTACATTTCCCAAAATTGAACAGCATTTGCCACTTTTCAGATCATTTGATCAACCTATCAAGATCATCTTGTAAATGCTGTCTGTCTCCATCACTTTTAATCCTTCTAAACACTTTTGTATCATCCGCAAATTTTAACACCTTGCTTGTTATATCATCGTCCAAATCGTTGATATATATTAAGAATAATATAGGTCCTAGTACTGATCCCTGTGGTACCCCACTCAATACCGATTTCCAGCTTGAAGCCTCCCCATCAACTACTACACGTTGTCTTCTGTCATTCAGCCATTTTTCTATCCAGTTTATTATACCATTTCCTATGCCATGGGCCTTTAGCATAAGGAGTAATCTTTGATGTGGTACTTTGTCGAAAGTTTTTGAAAATCTAAATAGATGATATCTACTGGTGATCCCTCATCTACCCACCTAGTGATGTCTTCCCAAAAACATAACATATTTGTTAAGCATGACCTCGCTTTTAAAACCCATGTTGAGATGGGTTTATCAAGTTATGTTTAACAAGAAAATCCACCATGTGATCTTTAATTAGTCTTTCTAATAATTTGCAAATCACTGATGTTAAACTCACTGGTCTATAGTTCTCTGACTTGTTTCTCGAACCTTTTTTAAATAACGGTATAGTGTTTGCCTCTTTCCATTCTAAAGGAACCACTCCCTCTTCTAATGACAAATTGAAAACTGTTGCAAGCGGTACGCTAATTTGTTCTACAATTTCCAATAGTAGTTTGGGCGGAATCCCGTCCACTCCAGGTGATTTATTATCCTTCATAGCCCTTATTTTCTTAGCTACCATTTCCGAGGTTACAACTAACTGTCCTAAATAGTCTGAATCTGCCCCCTTGAACTTAGCCTCTGGTACTGGCAGTGAACTAATATCTTCCCTGGTAAACACTGAACTAAAATATCACACGTTTAATGTCAACTGCACAGTCGATTTTATCCGTATAATTTTCACACTCCTGCACTGGTGCAATTACCCGGCGGCCTCGTGTTAGCATTCATAATTCTCAGTGTTCATGTACGATAATTCTCGATGTGAAAACGATCTGTTGAGGTTATTTCAAGAAGGCAGTAAAATAGAAAAGAAAGGTGTCGTGGTCATAGCAAACATTCTTCGTGGACTCAGTGGGACCTGGGAGTACGAGACTGTGCATTCCTCAAGGGGCAACGTTGGACCAGGGGAACAGGACTGACCATTCCCGAAGAGGCAACGTGGGACCAAGGAGGACACTATTGCTCATTTCTGAGTGGGCACCGTGGGACCAGGGGATCAAGACTGACCATTCCTTAGAGAACTGTTTCATTCGACATGCGGGAAATTAACCCCTTTCAACGGCTTCCACCGCCATAATCACTAAACTGGTTAGCTTGCCTATAGTTTATCAGCATTCGTGGTTGGCTGAGTGTGTAAATATTGGAAACAATAATTCCGTCGGTCGATCAGCCACCGTTGAAGTATCCCTCCAAGGAGAGCAGTCACCAATTCCAATGACCAGATCAACGTAAAGTAATATATGATCTAACACAACCATCCGACGTGTCCCATGTGTGGTTTCGTTTGACAATTCTACAAACGAACTGTTGTAGGTACGCAGGGAGCCAATTCCTTGGTCATTGATTGACCCTTGTGGCACAACATCTGAGTAGAATGGTCGATTCCATAAGCATGGCGCAGCAGTGAATCACATATCGCCTCCTTCCTTCCTCGAGTGCGGGGTATTTAGCCTGAAGAAAACCCAGTCAGTGTTGCCGATGAATCATCATACGCGTTTCCTGAGAACTCAGCTGGACGTTGTACGAGCCAGGAGGTAGAGAAGACGGTTGATGGTGGAAGCTGAACAGACAGCGAGCATGATGAAGCAATAACTAGCCTGGGTGTTCTTTACTCAACACTAGCCCCACTTATAACGACCGCTGGAACCAAGGGTGCATTTCGTCTGGACCTCCGTCAACAGTAGACCTCTGAGTTGCCGTGTCTCCTACGTTTTAAAATTGTTCTCCATTTTTTGTACAACTGGGGTGTTAACTTACACACCCTAGCTCCTTCAGTTATTCCATCTCCGCCGGGATAATCTCCTTCTTCGTCATTATTTAATTGTGATGGACGGATCAATAGTCTGATCCACTGACCCAAAGAAACATCTAGAAAAAATCGACATGTATTCGCCTTATCCAAACCAACGGAAATGACCTAACGTTTAGAGTAATTGCGTAGCATGATTCTAACCAGCAGAGCGCTTGTAACGTGCATATCTAAAACAAACAGAATTTAAGCCTAAATCTTGATGACGCGATGAATTTATTCAAATATAGGCGCATGAATTATTGGTACATATGCGAAGTTTCAAATTTGTTGGCCTGGGGTATGCAAATAAATGTCTTAGACGAGGTACAATTCCTCTCAATATACCTATTGCCTACGAGTAAAATCAATATTTTAATCAATGGCGTATACGGCAGAGAACAAAGCAACACGGATGGCTTACCACAAGAAGAAGGAGATGGATCAGCCTCGTATTGCGAAAGGATGATGATAATTTATTTGTAACCAAGACCGCCTTAAGATGGACACCCGAAGGAAAACAAAAAAGGAAAACTCAAAACAGCACGGAGAAGACCAGTTACACTGGATGGAAACAAAGAACTGTTAACAATGTCGGCACCAATATGATTAAGTTAGTAAAGCAAATAAGTAACTATACAACAGTGCAACTGTACAAAAGGGCAAGCATCGCGTGACACTGCACACTCTCCAGTTGTTCTAATTAGCTGTAAATATTACGGCGCTTAGGTTTTGCAAGGAATTGGTAATAATATTGGACGCAGCACAGTTAAGTACGTCTAAAAGGAACAGGTCAACACTCAATGTTCTGTCAATTCATGGCTCTACACATTGTTTGCTGTGTTACAAACACCTTGTTTTCACACCATTGTCTAACCACACGCCTTGACCTCATCCCCTGACCATACGCCTTCACCTCATCCCCTGACAACACGCCTTGACCCTATCCCTGACGGAACGTACGTCTTCACGGTCGAGTAAATCACCCGGAACCCGCGGTTCTATCCGCTCCAACGGTTGGTGAGCACGTCCAGGAAGGTCTTCTAGTTGATGTCGCTGGTGTCGACCGCATACGACGACGCAGCGCCGCTTGAAATGGTTTTTCACCGGTTTGTGAAGGGTATAGGTGTCTTGCTCAGACAACCACTGCTTGACGGCTCGCTTCAATATTAGGGTTGTCCGGTGCAACGCGTCGACGCCGCTGTAACTCCCCACGTGTTTCGGTTTGAACGCGACTTAGTAGTTTGCGTTGTCGGCCTCCCATGGCGTGTTGTTGTGTACGACGATCCATCCGTTGCACCAGGAGTAGGAGGATGACCGCCTAGGAAATTGTATAATGATGAACAAAAAGAACACGACTGCTGCTGCGACGTCTACCGCTCGACCTCGCTTCATAGTGCCCTATAAACCCGTCGAGCGGTTCACCTCTCTTTAATAGTCCTCCCACCGACGACCGAGACGGAGAGCTCGACAAGGCGACTAGTAGTAGGTCTACCCCAGTGGGCATACAACGTTGCTACGACGTCGATTAGTGGTTGGATATACGTTGCGACGTCGAACACCATGAATACAACGTCATTACAACGTCTGATCGTCAACGTTGTAACAACATTGAAATATGACCTTGACACGATGTTGATATCAAGTCGACAACATAACCCGACGTCATTACAACGTTTGGTCATCAACGAAATACGGACGTTGACATGTGACATCCGTACAACGTTGCAATCAAGTTGACAGCACAACCAACTCGATTCATGTCATGAAATCAACGTCTTTATAACGTCTTGCCATCGACGTTATAATGACGTGGGTGGTGTGATGTTGATACAACGTTGAAATTAAGTCGACAACCTAACCCGACGTCTTTACAACGTCTGGTCATCAACGAAATACGGACGTGGAAATGTGACATCCGTACAACGTTGCAATCAAGTTGACAGCCCAACCAACACGATTCATGTCATGAAATCAACGTCTTTATAACGTCTTCCCATCGATGTTATAATGACGTGGGTGGTGTGACGTTGATACGACGTTGAAATTAAGTTGACAACCTAACCCGACGTCTTTACAACGTCTGGTCATCAATGAAATACGGACGTGGAAATGTGACGCATCGCGGTAATTATAGTTTAACGCAGCATGTATAGCGTCAGTGCAAGCATGTACATGTTGCCTAGAAGAATGGTATCCATATAACTGCAAACTTCCGAGTTCTTAAATAAGTTCAGGAGAATTTCAGGTTCAAGTACCTCCAGCTGTATGCTCATGCCCCACTGCTCATGCGAAGCTGCATATGTCGGGTACTCAATAAACAAAATGGCAAAATCTCGGCATTGATCGCATGGAAATGCCACATATTATCCATGAATAAAAGTGATTTAGAGATATATGTAATTGTCATTAGAGGTACCTCAATTAATTGATAGTAAACATACAAATTAATTAAGCTATTGGAATATGGTAGAAACACATTGAGTATTTTTGTATCAGCACAATTCTAGCTGCCACCATCATCATCATCATCATCGTGCAGCAGTAGAGTCCCGTATTTCGACGAAGGCCTCAGCATGCCGTTTCCAGATCAACCTGTCTTGCGCTATCCTCTGCCAGATGGTGCCCTTCCAGTACTCGTTTAGTTCGTCTCTCCACCGTCTCGCCGGTCTTCCTCTAAATCGTTTCCCTTCTTCGTAAGGTCTCCATGCATGTCCATCGGCTATCTCGTAGCCTGCTGATGTGCCCTGCCCATGTCTTTTTCTGTCTTCAGATTGGTTTTATTTGTCTGCCATATATGTGACCCCTGTAGAGTCAAAAGAAACCCCCGCATAATTATAGGGATTAATGGTTTAATGTTGGCTTGATGCAATACCAGCATGCCTTGCGAATGACGTCACATAGTGCGAGGCGTTCAATTTGCAAACAAGCGAAGAGACTGCTACTGCTACGTAATCGATAAATATTTGCAAGTAAGTGTTACCATCCGTTTTATTAGGTTAACTGTTTTGTTTGTTAATGTACATAAAACAGACATAACTAAACAGCATTCTTTGTCATCATGTAGTTTGCGTGCTTTTGGCGATTTTAAACTGACGAGGTATGAGTGGTGTGACTGTGAGCGCTGCTTCAGCCCTCGTTAATTACCAATAACTTTGTTGTATGTTTGTCTAAATGTGATACCTTATGTCACTGATCGGTCCACGTGATCCCAGGCATATTTACGTTATAAAATATTAGCGCACTTTTGAGACAAATGTTCCGGTTTGTTACACCATGCGCGGTTTATCGGTTCCGACGCCATCTTGACCTAGATAAGAGTTGCGAGTAAATAAACGCACGTGGGTACGAGAACAAAACAAAGGCTAAAAGACTTTGGTGTCGCTCATTGAACTGATTAAAGCAAATTATTTCATGATATAAATCAGACTTACGATAAACCTAGGTGTATATAAATTAACGGTGCATTATTATAACTTATTCTTAACAGGTAAGTGAATATTCGATCTTAATTCACTTCGATCCTATATGTTCATTGATTTAAGGCTGCTATTGTGTCAATGCATGTGTGAACCGATAAGACATATTTGCAGTCTGTAGGGTTGAGGGGAAGGTAGGGACTTCCCAAACCAGATCATTACTTGCCTACATTGTTGCAATTGTGTAGTAATTCAAAGTACAAATACATCAGGATGTTTTTCACACCCATTGTAGTTAGGCTGAATTGCGTGCATCATGGAGACAGTCACTAAACCCATAGGCTAACTTGAAAAGGGTAGTTGGCAACTTGTCACTTGGCAGAACTGGCTTCAGTAAAAGCCCAGTTTAATCCCTTTAGTCAATGCAGCAGTCACACAGTATCAATATCTCTTGCTATGTAAACGCTCATAAAACTGTAGGGTGAAACTTCACCAGGGCTATGGAGAAACTAGTGGAGTATAAACTAGTGTAATGTACAAAATAATCAAATGGAATTGTTATGTAGTTGCAATTCGGTTAAATGTTCAATATTAATATAAAAGTAATAGGTCAATTACTATTACATTGCTTACTATTACATTGAGTTTTTGCTGAACATATTACTATTGCTTCAATATTTGTAATCGTTACTATTACATATTACTATTATCACAGGCCTGGTATCAGTTGTAGTGTGTTCATTCCACGTTTCAGGCATGCCTTCTTTATTATTTCCAAGTGTTTTACCCATTTTATAATTTCTCCTTCCAGGTCTCGCCAGACAGAAGTGGTGAGTTTGAGAATATGCACAGTCGTTGACAGAATTTCTGCTGATTTTTGACATTTGAATTTATGTAATTTGTCAAATAAAATGCTGTTACTTTATCAGAAGGTCCCGATTTTGTAATTGCGTAGTTCTCAAAACACGCATTTCTTAATTATGTTAAAATTGGATTTAACCAATGGGCTCCTATTTGAATAACACAGTTGCAGAACTGTATGACTTGGGATAACGTACAGTATTATATATACCGTATTCGTTCTATTAAGCGTACATGCCCTAATCAGCGTACACCCCCTTTTAGCAGCATCCGATTCCCATGGCAGTGACCCCAATACCAACCTTAACTGTTGAACTCATCATTGTGTTTTAATTTCTACCAATATCACACTAGATTCAAAGCTTTGTGATGAAACAACTTTGAAAGGTCCACCTAAATTATCACATTTTTACAGTGTACTTGTACCCTGTTGCTCTTATGTGAGATGCATAAATCGCTTGCCAGTAATGTCTACTGAGTTTGCTGTACTCAGGAACCAAGGAAAGTGGGTGCACACCCCTGTACGCATATTGGAACACAACATTTGACATATTTCCATGTCTCAATTATTTGTTAAGCGTACTTTACGCTTAATAGAACGAGTACGGTATGTATATATATACAGTGTGTGTATATATATATATATATATATTTATATATATATACAGCTGTATATGTTCTAAATATGACGTTAATCAAACCCATGTCGTGTTCAACATAGCAACGACTGGAAATTGACGTCGAAAAAAGTGCGCATACGAACATGGACAACAGCATATGCCGTTGTCCTACTTGTGAATCCAACCGGTTTTCAACATCGCTACGACGTTGAAATCAGATGTCGAAACGACGTCGAAAACTAACGTTGGACCAACTATCAAATCCAACCCATTTTCTACATCACTACAACGTCGAAACATGACGTTGAAAAAACATATAAACATGACGTCGATCCAACTTTAAAATTCAACAAGTTTTCAACATCGCTACTACGTTGAATCCAGATGTCGAAACGACGTGGGCAACCGACGTTGGACAAACTATCAAATCCAACCCGTTTTCTACACCGCTACAACGTCGAAACATGACGTCGATCCAACTTTCAAATTCAAAAAAATTTCGACATCGCTACGACGTTGAAACACGACATCGATTCAACGTCGAAACATGACGTTTATGCAACGCTGAAACCTGACATTGGGCCGACGTGGAAATCTGACGTCGAAATGACGTCAAAACATGACATAGATTCAACTTTCATATACAACTACTTTCCAACATCGCTACAACGTCTGACGTCACGCTAAAACAACGTTTTCCCCACGTCATTTTGCCCGTTGGGACGTTGCTGACGAATTCTATAGGGATGGTCAGACGTATCATATAACGCGCGAATGCTTCCCAGCCCACGGGTGGAGTCGATTCCTTTTTCTGAGGGCGTCGTTCACGAGATCCCCCATGTTACCACTCCCCGTAGGACCGGCTACACTACACGTAAAAGGAAGCTTCAACGACGTATCCATATAGGCAACTGGCGCGCGCTATGCATGTAATCATGTTTTATCTTCTATATTTATCACGCATCTCCATCAATACATTTCTGAGAGCGTGTTTCGACCTTTCTCACCATATTAGTCGACCCCCAAAAAAACCTTCTTTCGACGGTACCCACTCCACCAATTCAACGTTTCCAGTAGCCAGCAAGCCTTCTCTCAACTCTTTCGAGGTCGTGAACTTTGTCACCAATAAGCATTAGGTTGACATGGTTAGCATCCCATTCGGATACTATTCTCGTCTTTCTTATGGCTCTACTTCTGCGTTCGCCACATACGCTGACCTTGCCTCTTTGATACTTTCCGCGCGTGCGTCGTCTTCAGTAAACATCGTATTTCTATACGTATAAGAGTATTCAACAGAAATATACACCCGCCCGAACGCTTCGACTCGGCACAGGTTAAAGTTCGACAGGAAATAAGCTGACCACTACATGGTGGCATGTCGTCATCTTGTAGTATGAACGAAGGCGAATCTGTCGCGACGTCACCACACGTCAACGGACTGTCCACCGGATTTAACAAGATTTAACAAGATTTAACAAGATTGCCATCCAGATAATTAACTCTAGATGGCAGGTGGACAAGGAAGCCCTTTGGCTTATCGAGAGTCCAACCCTTTTATCTACATATATCCAGCCCTTCTGAGGTATGTGTCGATTTTATTTTAAAACATATTCACACTACTAGCACCCACACAATCATCAGATAATCTGTTCCATTCATTCACAGTCCTTTGTGAAAATGAGAACTTTCTCACGTCTAATCTACACTGCTCCTTTACTAATGTAACTTCATGTCCTCTAGTCTTTCTATCTTTCTTAACTGAAAAAAACATATTTCTATCAATATTTTCATAACCATTCAATATTTTAAACACTTCTATCTGATCACCTCTCAATCTCCTGGTCTCTAGTGTTGTTAAACCACATTCTTTTAGGCGTTTTTCGTAACTAAGATCCCTCAGTTTTGGTATCATTTTAGTAGCTCTCCTCTGTACTCTTTCTAGCATATATATGTCCTTCTTGCGGTATGGCCTCCACGCTTGTATACAATATTCTAAATGAGGCCTAACTATTGTTTTGTACAGCGGTATTATTAGTTCTTTTTCTTTATATGCTATATTTCGCTATATATTTTTTTCCTTATACGTTATGTTTCGCCTAATTAATCCAAGGATTTGATTTCCCTTTGAAGCTGCAATTCCGCACTGCTCTGAAACCTTCATATCAGCAATAATGGTTAACCCTAAGTCATTTTCTTTTTCAGTAGTACTTAGTACAGTACCCCCATTGTATATTCTACATATTCGTTCCCATGTCCTGTGTGGAGGCATTTACATTTCCCAAAATTGAACAACATTTGCCACTTTTCAGACCATTTGATCAACCTGTCAAGATCATCTTGTAAATGCTGTCTATCCCCATCACTTTTAATCCTTCTAAACATGTTTGTATCATCTGCAAATGTCAACACCTTGCTAGCTATATCATCGTCCAAATCGTTTATATATATAAAGAATAATATAGGTCCCAGTACTGATCCCTGTGGAACCCCACTCAAAACTGATTTCCAGTTTAAAGCCTCCCCATCAACAACTACCCGTTGTCTTCTGTCAATCAGCCATTTTTTTATCCAGTTAATTATACCATTTCCTATGCCATGGGCTTTTAGTTTAAGCAGAAATCTCTGATGTGGCACTTTGTCGAAAGCTTTTTGAAAATCTAAGTAGATGATATCTACTGGTGATCCATCATCTACCCACTTAGTGATATCTTCCAAAAAACATAACATATTTGTTAAGCATGACCTCGCTTTTAGAAACCCATGTTGAGATGGGTTTATCAAGTTATGTTTAACAAGAAAATCCACCATGTGATCTTTAATTAGTCTTTCTAATAATTTACAAATCACCGATGTTAAACTAACTGGTCTATAATTATTTGACTTGTTTCTCGAACCTTTTTTAAATAACGGTATAATGTTTGCTTCTTTCCATTTTAAAGGAACCACTCCCTCTTCTAATGACAAGTTGAAAACTGTTGCAAGCGGTATGCTAATTTGTTCTACAATTTCCACTAGTAGTTTGGGTGGAATACCATCCACTCCAGGTGATTTATTTTCCTTCATAGCCCTAATTTTCTTAGCTACCATTTCTGGGGTTACAATTAACTGTCTTAAATAGTCTGATTCTGCCCCCTTGAACTTAGCCTCTGATACTGGCAGTGAACTAGTGTCTTCTCTGGTAAACACTGAACTAAAATATTCATTTAGGTCTTCAGCCATTAAGAATCCTTCTGATATTATATTTCCAGCACTATCTTCTAGAGGACCGACCTTATCCTGAACTTTCTGTTTGCTTCGAACATACGCATAAAAACTCTTGCTGTCATGTTTTATATTACAAGCTAATTTATGTTCATAGCTTCTCTTTGAATTTCTAATTTCAGCTGTAGCTTGGTTTAGTGCTTCTTTATAAATGTTGTAGTCTTCGTCATTTCCAGTACGTCTATATGACTTCCACATCATTTGTTTATACTTAATTTTTCTAATGGCTTCTTTCGATAAGTATTTCTTTCTGGTCCGTTTCCCTTGTTTTTTGAAGGGAACAAATTTATCTACGATGCACTCTATTTCATTCTTTAAGATATTCCAGCATTCTGTTGCTGTCTTATTCTTCAGTGTATTATTCCAGTCTATCTTTGCTAAATATTTCCTCATTTCCTTATATCTTCCTTTGTGGAAATTTCTCCTGAACTGCTTTTTATTATTTCTTTCTGATTTTACTTTGATGGTAAAATGTATCTGGTTATGATCACTACTTCCCAGAGGCTCACATAATTTAACATTGTCAACTAGTTCATTCTAATCTAACGGTATGAACGGCGGCGGCGGCGGCGGCGGCGGCGTATAACAATTTTTAGTTACCCTCATCAGCTCCATCACCACTCACGCCTCCATTGCGCAGGTAGTCTTTCACTTTCTATATCATATCGTGACGCCATCGCGATATCGCACATTTCACGCTGAATTGGCCAACGCAAGTAAACTTCAGTGGTTCCGTTTCAGATCATAGGGTCACTCATAAAAAAGCGCGCGCAGGTTGGCGACTAATCAAAGCACGTGGTGGCGACGATAAACATAAACAAGACGCCATTTGTAAAGGTACGCATCAACACGTGCGCGTGGTTGGTGACTAATCAAAAGCAGCTGTTGTCGCGGTGGCAATGATAAACAAGACGCGATATTTAAAAAGCCCCACATCAACAACATTGTTAAAGGTAACGCGTCAACACAACGTCACAAGACAAAGATGGACGTCTTTTTAAAAATATAACGGTGATTCCTTTCATTGACTAATAGTAATAATGCGTTCATTGATGATGTCAGTTTTAAAATGTATCACATAGTACACTTTTTTTCTAATTATCTGTTTCAGTTTTAGAAGAACGATGGAAGAAGTGGAATGGGAGGTGGAGCATAGATAGAGTTGTTTCATAGATGTTCTGAAATAATTATTGGAGACGTTACACGGCCCACCACCGCCTCTACAACTACCACCAATACAATGGTGGATCTTGGACACGGATGAACCCGATATTGGGAATAAAACAGAGGATGAAGATGATTAAAATGTGAAAAAATCCTTTAAAATATGGTGTTTGGTTCGTTTTTTTAATACGTACACTCAGGCACACGCGGTGATATATCCGATAAAAGGCGGTCATTAGCCTCCGCCAGCAGGTCCTACCTTACACACACGCACGCACCCACTAAGAGGCAGTCATCCACCAACCCGCCCAGTTCTACCTACCCGTACCAGTCGCTAGGGGGCGCTAACAACGGTGATGTCACCGGAACTGAGGCAGCAGTCACTAGGGGGCGTTAACTTACCAGAAATTAGTCTGTATTTCATAGATATTTATAGCTCCTAATTAAACATGACGTTCATTGGATTACTTAACTTTCCTGAAAATCATATAAAATTACATCAATTTAAACAAAATATATAAAATCATGAATCTGCAATTATTTTATTTTGTGTTTACATCGCTATATCGGAACATGTGCAATTTGACGTCATACCAAAACAACAGAGTTGATTGGTCAGAGTACTTTTTTTGGAAAATCGCAAAGTTACCGAGCTTGATACAAATGTCGTTAGAAACCGATGCCTTTTAATATTGACTAGTCAAAATTCAACTTTATAACTTCTACAATGTATTGTTTATACGAATTTGTTACACATTATGACGGTTAGTATCACTATATGTATAGTAGATAAAACAACTTTAGTACATTATTTTTACGTTTGGGCGTAACTGGAGTGTGGCAACTCACTAACAACAATAGTTCGTCTGTACTGTTACTGTGTTTGTATTAATACTATTACATTGACAGTGTTTATTGCCAGTGGCGGATTGAGCCATTCGCGGGCCATAGGCACCAGGCACTATCATGGGCCCTTGGTAGACACAGGGGCGGATCCAGAGAGGGTTGTCTAGAGGGCCTAAAACCTCTAATAGCACCCACTTTTTGACGTATGCCAAAACCTCCACTGGCACTGGAACTAAATGAATACTGGGTGGGTTGAGGCTGAGCTTCAGCCCGACTTTGCTGTTGGACGGATCACGACATCGGAGACATACATGGGGGAAGTGCTGTTGGACGGATCACGACATCGGAGACATACATGGGGGAAGTGCTGTTGGATGGATCACGACATCAGAGACATACATGAGGGAAGTGCTGTTGGATGGAACACGACATCAGAGACATACATGAGGGAAGTGCTGTTGGATGGATCACGACATCGGAGACATACATGGGGGAAGTGCTGTTGAACGGATCACGACATCGGAGACATATATGGGGGAAGTGCTGTTGGACGGATCACGACATCGGAGACATACATGGGGGAAGTGCTGTTGAAGATTTTTGTCGGGGCGTAATTCAACACAACTATACTGTCGTGATGTAGCATTATCTCACATGACATCTGGTCATAACATCTGTCTGAAGACGAGGGGTGTTGGGTTGTGTTGTTGAAGATTGTTCTCCTTTAAATGTTAATTATATAAAAACACCTCTATAATGTGTGTTAAACATTCAAAAAATTAGGGCCTAGGGCCTATTTCAGGATTATTCCCAATTTGCAAAACTCACTGGGCCAATGAAGTACCAATGAAATTTATGCAGCAGCCATAATTGGCAAAATCATGCCTTGTTAACTGGGTTTCGAGAATGTTCAGTCTTTGTTGTATCCAGGTATTCAACCACCACTGGCATATTATACGATATATAATCAAGCTTTTGTAAATGCTAATTATAAAATATATATTTGAATAAGACACGTCTTTATCTATATACCGTTACTAATATTAGTTTACTAAGAATGCCTACAACAATTTCAGATTGAAGATTTATTTTGGTTGATGTATTTGTTATGATATAGTTGCTTCCATGCGTAATTGACATGTGAACCTTAAAAAAACCAAAAGGATAGCTGAAATTAGAGTTTGACATATGATTTTTATGTCACATTTAACATTAACTATCAATATAATTATTACACATTTTCTTTACTTGCAATTTCACGTATGTATATCAGTACATTTGATATCAATAAAACTGGCAAAAACAACTAAAACAAAAGTCCAACCAAATTGATTTCATACTATTAAAGAGTAACTGTAGATGATATTTATACAGTTCTCATCTATAAAAAAAACACTACTATTTTGTACAGTGGCCCTTTGCAGCAATCACCGCTGCAACTCGCTTCGGCATTGAGTGGATGGCGTGCCATGCAGCATGAAACAGCTGCTACCTGGCTTGCTTCGATCTACCATCCTGAAGAGGACTTCCTATAGATGTTCTATAGGATTCAAGTCTGGGCTCTGGGCTCTGACCTCTGGACCGGCCACTGCAGAACCTCGATGTGAGAATGCTCGTGGAATTACATCACCTTTTTTACTTTATGACAAAGAACATTATGTTGCTGGAAGACAAATGCTTCACCCTCACCATAAAGCGAAGATGCAGAAGGCAGAATGTTGTTCCTCAGCACCCTGACATTTTGGTCCTGCGGCATGGTGCCTTCACACCGGTAGAGTTGATTAACTCCGCGTCCAGACATGCACACCCCCAGACGATCAGGGAGCCCCCTCCGTGTATAACTGTGGGGACAATGCACTGTGGGCTGTACCTCTCACCAACCCTCCTCCGCACAATGGCAAGCTTTGCCCCACAGAAAAGCTGAAAGGCACTCTCATCTGACCACAAACTTTTTCTCCCTGCTGCGCAGTCCAGTTCTTATGGCTGCCAGCAAACTCTAGGCGTCTTTTAATATTCGCTGGCCGCAACAATGGCTTCTTCACTGCCACACATTGTGGAGGACAACACGGTCACTTCCAACTATGCTTCCACTTTCTGTCGGAGCTGCGGGAATATGAGATCGCAGAGGCTGTAGCGGACGAATGCGCGGTCCTGTCGCACCGACATCTTCTTCGGCCTTCCACTGCGTGCTCTATCGGCCACCGACCCCATCTCTGCCAACCTCTTCTTGATGCCGTACACCGTTTACACGTTCACCTTTGGCTCACTTCTCGGCAACTGACACCCAGCTCCATAAGAACTATGGCTCTCGTCCGCAACTCAATGATGGTTTTTCTATAAGGAGGCATAACTGAAAATTAGAACAATTTGTTTATATTTATTTTTTTATTAAATTTGTATGCATATCTTATCTAAAATTGTGCATTATGGATTAATAAAACAATAATGTGTATACTTCATAATTCCCTTCAGATGTATTGAAAAGGGGATTTATTCACTATTTTACAAAATAAATATTGATAATTAATAATAATAAATAATAAATAATTCATATTGAAACATGTCAATGCATTATACTAAATATTGATATGGTAATACAGCAAAGTGTCCTATTATCACTCACCTACAGCTTGATCTTTGGATGGCAATCTTCATATCAGATACGTTTATTTTAATCGCCGCTCGATTCACACTAGGTGGCATTTTCCCATGGCATTTTCCCAACTTTTTTGAAGTGCTTTGCATGATACCGAAAGGTTGCAGTTTGTGTGAGAATGTTATGATATTCCCCACTGAGTATAATTTGATCAACAAAACTTGTGATTATGGTCAACTCTGTCAACAGCCCAGGAAATCGTTAAACCATACATTTATACAATAACTACATAAGAATACAACATAATTAATGAATGTGTGCACAAACAGATTACAAGGGGAATAACAAATACCTATCATCATGATATTTTGTCTTAAGATACATAGTTTTATTCACGTTATCGTATGAGTGTGATAGTACACGTAAATAATACATGAACGTGCTACTAAAATCATAATTGTCTAAGCATGTTGCAGTGGCACATTTGTATAAGTGACGCCTCTTACAGCATGCCCGTGCTACAAAAAAACCCTGTCTCGCACTTCGGTTATCATTCATTACTTCAGATCGCCGTAACACGTTGGATAAGACGTTGGACTTGGTGATCCGGCTTTGTTCCATACGCAGCACGTGTCCAACGCTAAGCATGGTTTCTAGCAAGATCCTTTCCAAAGCAGGCATACCTGCACATTTACAATTTCGCTGGCTTATTTTGTAGCTGGCAATTCAAGGAAATATCGTCAGGCCGCATACACAGGTATTAGCCGCGTACAGAATACATGTGTATACAGATGTTCCCACATCGACGGCGTTCGAAAGTCGATTAAATAAAAAAAAGTGCTCCAGATAACGGACATAGAAATGACAAGTATGTTGGCCTCCCAGAAGTCGACGAAGCTGTGAGCCAAGAGAAGGACAAAGAGCTTCCATTGGCTTACGTTGACAACAATACAGTTGACGTTCCTGAAGGAACAGAAAGCGAAAGCAACTACGACATAATATACGACACCAAGCCATTGACTAATTTAGATGATGACGTCATCAACGAAGAAAATGGCAAACACTCCGTTTATACCAACGTTGACATCAAGTTGGATTACCAGGTTTCCTCAGACGAAACGTCGAAGTCGGTCTATAATGTGAAATCAGTTGCTACTGTTAGCAATGTTGCACAAGGTAAAGAAGACGATATGTCATTGCTGGGTGGTAAAGAAACAATCCAAGCGATTCCTGAACTGGGCGGAGAGACCGATCTAACTAATCTCATCGATAAAACTATCGACGAAAACGTCAGCTTTGATACAACTGGACTGCAAACTATACAGTCCTTTGCACGGGCGAAAGCTATGAACAAATTTTCAAAAAAGAGGAGCTGGCGACCTTGTTGAGGCCGTCGAACCAAATTATGATGGCCACGAATCCGTCCAGGCGTTTGTCAGACGAAACAGATACATCAACCATGTGCAAAAAACCGAGATAGGGTTATTGTGACATCCATCTTGTAACGAAGCAAGACGATTTGAACGTGAAGACAATGTCTCCTATTCGCAATATGAGAATCGTCGCAAAAGCCCATGGCGACAATAGTATATTTGATAGCAGAGAAAATGAGGTGCTAAATGGATTAGACACGGAATCTGCTGGTTATCAGACCATACAAGGATTTGCAGATATCACACAAGAACGCAAGCATGACAGTAACACAGAAGACATGACTAAGTCATCGATAAGAAATGGGCATTTGTGGCTCGCCGGAACTTCCACTTACGGGTCACACGATATCCCTATGGTTGGGACTTTGGGGCGAGATTTGCCCGGCAAGTTGGCGGATTGGCGGGTTACCAAAATGGCACCAGAAATTAATATGAACCACTGTACTACGGACGCTCTCGAGAACACCAGTTTGAATAGCATAGGTCAGAATACTGATGGTGCATTTGGACCATACAAGCAAAATATAGATAAGATATATCAAGAACGTTTACCTGCTGACGCTGTCAACAACTATCGCCATGACTACCAAAGGCACCCAAAGACCGTAAATGGTAAAGACATTTATGTAAGCGCTACGAAAGGGCTCGGAGGACACCACGAAGAAGCTAACAGAAAGATACACAGATAAACATTTCACACTCAATGTAGTCTACCTAGAAATACAAAGCACAATATTCACAAATAGAGGACAGCTCATTCAAACAGTCGCAAGTGAGTTGTGCCGGGTTCAATATCAACGGAAATATTTCAGGAACAAAAGCTCGCAGAATCCAATGAACGTTGGACCGTCTACACTGTTGCTTGTACATTATTTGTATCGCATTTTCTTTAGACCACATCTATGGAGTTTGCTTACATCAGCGTTTAGGCTAGTCGTACTCTTCATCATGATCTCAATTATGGTATTGCCCGTGACGGGCAGTGAGAAAATACTCCCCGTAATTTAGTTTTTAGTAACAACTTTGATAGTTGATAGTCGAAACGTTGATGTAGGTTAAACTTCACAGTTGTGTTCAACAGAAAGTTACTTTTAAGTTATACTTCCAACATGTTTTAATTAAAGAAATATCAAGTGGAACGTATTGTTGTGTTGGTTGGACATTATATATTCGTATATCAGATGATTGTAATAACAAAAAGTGTAAATATTGCAATTTATTCCGCCCAGCTTCGTTCGACCAGAAGATCTCAATATCACTTAGCCGCCTGCGTCTGAGGAAAACGTGCACTCGAATCAAGGACGTCATCTTCGCCAAAGGGGGATACACAAAATCAACCAAACTAATAAGATATCATGATGGTTACGAAAGAGAGAAAACACCTTGTTATACCGTTCAAAAAAATGCATAATACTATGTCTTAGTAAGTGCACCATTATGATTACGGAAAACAAAGGTTCTGAATAAATATAATTTGTGATAGGATTATAAATGAAGTTATAAATATTGTCCGTTTGCAAACATATTCGAAAAGTAATACTGTCAACAGTTTTAATTGAAAACATTATTTTATGTGTGTGTGTGTGTGTGTGTTTGTGTGTGTGTTTGTGTGTGTGTGTGTGTGTGTGTGTATGTGTGTGTGAGCGTGTGTGGGCGTGCGTGCGTAAATGCATTCGTGCGTGAATGTGTTTGTGTGAGGGCGTGTGTGCATGCGTGCGTGCGTGCGTGCGTGCGTGCGTGCGTGCATGCGTGGGCACGAGTATGCGCGTCTGAATTAGGATACACGTGTCTGGTTGTGTGCTATATTGTGCTTTTCTATATTCTATCAGGGAACGGTCAATGTTTTACTAATTGATATATTGAAGTGCACTCCTGTCTGACCTGCCACAGCGACCAGTGTGTTTATTAAGCACGTATGCCTGTCGACATTGGACATGGAAACAGCGGTGGTTGAGACAGCGGTAGAAGGAGAGACATCCGCCTCCGTAGACACCGTCAGATCGACGCGAGCAATCGATCTCCGCGTTCGGCCCTGCCGTCACTGTCTCGTACTGATCTGGATCCCGTAAGAGAAGAAATGTCCACAAACACACACACACATATGTACACACGCATGCAGGCAGGAACACACACAGCGACACTCCCACTCATACGCATACACAAACACACCCTCACACACACCCGTACGTTGACAAGCGTATAACCTCACACACGCGCAAATGAACGGTAACACGCGCGCACAATATAACACACTACCAGACACGTACACCCTAATTCAGACGCGCATACTCACACTCGTGCCCACGCACGCACGCATGCACACACGCCCGCACACAAACATATACACGCACGAATGCACTGACGCACGCACGCCCACACACGCACACACACACAAACACATACACACACACAGAAAGTAATGTTTTCAATTAAAACTGTTGACAGTAATACTTTTCGAATATGTTTGCAAACGGACAATATTTATAACTTCATTTATAATCCCATCATAAATTATATTTATTCAGAACGGAACCTTTGTTTTCCGTAATCATAATGGTGCACATACTAAGACTTAGTATTATGCATTCTTTCAACGGTATAACAAGGTGTTTTCTCTCTTTCGTAACCATCATGATATCTTACTAGATTGGTTGATTTTGTGTATCCCCGTTTGGCGAAGATGACGTCCTTGATTTGAGAGCACGTTTTCCTCAGACGCAGGCGGCTGAGTGATATTGAGATCTTCAGGTCGAACGAAGCTGGGCGGAATAAATTGCAATATTTACACTTTTTGTTATTACAGTCAACTGATATACGGATAAATAACATCCAACCAACACAGCAATACGTCCCACTTTATATATCTTTAATTAAGATTAATTAAGATAACTTAAATGTAACTTTCTGTTGATCACAACTGTGTAGTTTAACCTACATCAACGTTTCGATTATCAACGGAAGTTTTTACTAATAACTAAATTACGGGGAGTATTTTCTCACTGCTCGACACGGGCAATACCATAATTGAGATCATGATGAAGAGTACGACTAGCCTAAACGCTGATGTAAGTTAAACTCCATAGATGTGGTCTAAAGAAAATGCGATACAAATAATGTACAAGCAACAGTGTAGACGGTCCAACGTTCATTGGATTCTGCGAGCTTTTGCTCCTGAAATATTTCCGTTGCTATTGAACCCGGCACAGCTCACTTGCGACTGTTTGAATGAGCTGTCCTCTATTTGTGAATATTGTGCTTTGTATTTCTAGGTAGACTACATTGAGTGTGAAATGTTTATCTGTGTATCTTTCTGTTAGCTTCTTCATGGTGTTCTCCGAGTCCTTTCGTAGCGCTTACAGAAATGTCTTTACCATTTACGGTCTTTGGGTGCCTTAGGTAGTCATGGCGATAGTTGTTGACAGCGTCAGCAGGTAAACGTTCTTGAAATATCTTATCTATATATTGCTTGTAAGGTCCAAATGCACCATCAGTATTCTGACCTATGCTATTCAAATTGGTGTTCTCGAGAGCGTCCGTAGTACAGTGGTTCATATTTTTTTCTGGTCCCATTTTCGTAACCTGCCAATCCGCCAAGTTGCTGGACACATCTCGCCCCAAAGTCCCAACCATAGGGATATCGTGTGACCCGTAAGTGGAAGTTCCGGCGAGCCACGAATGTCCATTTCTTATCGATGACTTAGTCATGTCTTCCGTGTTACTGTCATTCTTGCGTTGTTGTGTGATCTCTGCAAATCCTTGTACGGTCTCATAACCAGCGTATTCCGTGTCTAATCCATTTAGCACCTTTCTCTGCGATCAAATATACTATTGTCGCCATGGGCTTTTGCGACGATTCTCATATTGCGAACAGGAGACATTGTCTTCACGTTCAAATCGTCTTGCTTCGTTACAAGATGGATGTCACGATAACCCTGTCTCGGTTTGTTGGACATGTTTGATGTATCTGTTTCGTCTGACAAACGCCTGGACGGATTCGTGGCCATCATAATTTGGTTCGACGGCCTCAACAAGGTCGCCTGTTCCTCTTTTTTTTGCCAATTTGTTCATAGCTTTCGCCCGTGCAAAGGACTGTATAGTTTGCAGTCCAGTTGTATCAAAGCTGACGTTTTCGTCGATAGTTTTATTGATTAGATTAGTTAGATCGGTCTCTCCGCCCAGTTCAGGAATCGCTTGGATTGTTTCTCTACCACCCAGCAATGACATATCGTCTTCTTTGTCGACCTTGCGCAGCAGTGCTAACAGTAGCAACTGATTTCACATTATGGACCGACTTCGACGGTTCGTCTGAGGAAACCTGGTAATCCAACTTGATGTCAACGTTGGTATGAACGGAGTGTTTGCCATTTTCTTCGTCGATGACGTCATCGTCTGAATTGGTCGATGGCTTGGTGTCGTATATTATGTCGTAGTTGCTTTCGCTTTCTGTTCCTTCAGGAACGTCAACTGTATTGTTGTCAACGTAAGCCAATGGAAGCTCTTCGTCCTTCTCTGGGCTCACAGCTTCGTCGACTTCTGTAAGGCCAACATACATACCATTTCTATATCCGTTATCTGGAGCACTTTTATAATTTAATCGACTTTCGAACGCCGTCGGTGTGGGAACATCTGTATACACATATATTCTGTACGCGGCTAATACCTGTGTATGCGGCCTAACGATATTTCCTTGAATTGCCAGCTACAAAATATGCCAGCGAAATCGTAAATGTGCCGGTATGCCTGCTTTGGAAAAGATCTTGCTAGAAGCCGTGCTTAGCGTTGGACACGTGCTGCGTATGGAACAAATCCGGATCACCAAGTCCAACGTCTTATCTAACGTGTTACGGCGACCTGAAGTAATGAATGATGGCCGAAGTGCGATAGGAGACACATGGGTTATTTGTAGCACGGGCATGCTGTAAGAGGCGTCACGCATACAAATGTGCCACTGCAACATGCTTAGACACTTATCATTTTAGTAGCATGTTCATGCATTATTTAAGTGTACTATCACATTCATTCGATGACATGAGTAAAACTATGTATTTTAAGAAAAATATAATGTTGACAGGTGTTTGTTATTCCCCTTGTAATCGGTTTGTGCACGCATTCATTGTGTGGTTTTCTTATGTAGTTATTGTGTAAATATATGGTTTAACGAGTACCTGGGCTGTTGACAGAGTTGACCATAATCACAAGTTTTGTTCATCAAATTATACTCAGTGGGGAATATCATAACATTCTCACACAAACTGCAACCTTTCGGTATTATGCGAAACACTTAAAAACAACTTGGGAAAATGCCACCTATTGTGAATCGAGCGGCGATTAAAATAAACGTACATGATATGAACATTGCCATCCAAAGATCAAGCTGTAGGTGAGTAATAATAGGACACTTTGCTGTATTACCATATCAATATTTAGTATAATGCATTGTCATGTTTCAATATGAATTATTTATTATTAATTATTAATAATTATCAATATTTATTTTGGAAAATAGTGAATAAATCCCATTTTCAATACACTTGAAGGAAATTATGTAGTACAAAAATATTGTTTTATTAATCCATAATGATATATATTACATTTTAGATAAGATATGCATACAAATTTAATAAGAAAATAAATATAAACAAATTGTTATAATTTTCAGTGATGCCTCCTTATAGAAAAACCATCATTGAGTTGCGGACGAGAGCCATAGTTCTTATGGAGATGAGTGTCAGCTGCCGAGAAGTGAGCCAAAGGTGAACGTGTAAACGGTGTACGGCATCAAGAAGAGGCTGGCAGAGGCGGGGTCGGTGGCCGATAGAGCACGCAGTGGAAGGGCAAAGAAGATGTCGGTGCGACAGGACCGCGCATTCGTCCGCTACAGCCTCGGCGATCTCATATTCCCGCAGCTCCGACAGAAAGTAGAAGCGTAGATGGAAGTGACAGTGTTGTCCTCCACAATCCGGAAGCGCGTCAACTCGGCTGGACTCTGTGGATGTGTGGCAGTGAAGAAGCCATTGTTGCAGCCGGCGAATATTAAAAGACGCCTAGAGTTTGCTGGCAGCCATAAGAACTGGAGTGCGCAGCAGTGAGACCAATTTTGTGGTCAGATGAGAGTGCCTTTCAGCTTTTCTGTGAGGCAAAGCTTGCTATTGTGCGGAGGAGGGTTGGTGAGAGGTACAGCCCACAATGCATTGTTCCCACAGTTATACACGGAGGGGGCTCCCTGATCGTCTGGGGGGTGCATGTCTGGACGCGGAGTTGATCAACTCTACCGGTGTGAAGGCACCATGCCGCAGGACCAAAATGTCAGGGTGCTGAGGAATCACGTGCTGCCTTCTGCATCTTCGCTTTATGGTGAGGGTGAAGCATTTGTCTTCCAGCAACATAATGTTCTTTGTTATAAAGTGAACAAGGTGATGTAATTCCACGAGCACTCTCACATCGAGGTCCTGCAGTGGCCAGCCCAGGCCCAGACTTGAATCCCATAGAACATATATAGGAAGTCCTCTTCAGGATGGTAGATCGAAGCAAGCCAGGTAGCAGCTGTTTCATGCTGCATGGCAGGCCATCCCGGACACTCCAAAACCTGGTACATTCAATGCCGAAGCGAGTTGCAGCGGTGATTGCTGCAAAGGTCCACTGTACAAAATAGTAGTGTTTTTTTAGATGAGAGTTGTATAAATATCATCTACAGTTACTCTTTAATAGTATGAAATCAATTTGGTTGGACTTTTGTTTTAGTTGTTTTTGCCAGTTTTATTGATATCAAATGTCCTGATATACATACGTGAGATTACAAGTAAAGAAAATGTGTAATAATTATATTCATAGTTAATGTTAAATGTGACATAGCGAAATTAGCAACCTGTGGAAAAAAACGAGAACATGTACCTATCGCTTGAAATACAAACGGTTTCTATCCGAACTGATAATTATGCGCTAAACGCTCAGGGTGAAATTACGGTTAGTGTACGGTTTTAGAATAGGGTTTGGGTTAGGGCTAAGATCAGGTTTGGATTACAGTCAGGTTAGGGTCCGGGTTAAGGTGTGTTACAACTGTTAATGTAATAATTAACTGATAAGGTAATACGTGCCCGATAATGTATTGAAATTAACAAAAAAGGTAATAAAATCAATCAATAATGTAATAAAATTGACCAATAACGTAAGTGTCTGATACTGTAATAACAACGACCCTTAATGTAATAAACCTTCTGTCCGATGTGTAATATTTTTTGTTGATGATGTAATACCTTTTTCCTGCCCATAATGTAATAACTGTTGACTAATAATGTAATAACAGGGAAATTTCAAGTCCAAATCGTGTAAAAGTCACACTAAGGTCGTTGTTAGTGTTAACTATGTTAACAACAAGGTCACACCAGAAAATAAAAGAAAACCACGTCAAGGTCAAGTTAAAGACATAAAGATACTGCGAAGTTCACACCGTGTTTGTTTAATAATATTGCCATGACAATATCATAAATTTTAAATAGGCCCCCTCCTCAACCTTCACAACGACGGCCTACTATAACCATCCTCTGTCATGGGGGTCACTGCCCTCCATTCATCAGGGCCACCATGCGCCTCATTCACATTCATATGTGTGTGTGGGGGGTGCGTGTATGCGTTGTGTGAGTGTGCTTGTGTGTATGAGTGGCCGTGTGCGTGCCACTAGTAGACGCGCCTATCTACATCGTTAAATTTCAATGATATAATTATATTAACTAATACAGCTCACCAAACACAAGCAAGCATATTTATAACTATAATGAACAAGTCGGTGCGTTAACGCTCTCTGTTCTAACTCGCACCTCACTTATATTCAATTGTCTACCTACATCTATCAAGCCGTCGCCATCCTCTCCAATATTCAAAAAAACGTCTTTAAAATACATACTCCAAACAGATAATGAGCCAGCCTTGCACTTCGCAGCACAGTATGCTGTGTTACCATGATGCTATTCATATCATGAATAACATCACTGGTTATATTTCAGTTGCATCCTTCTAGATTAGAAATTGTATTTGGACTGTGTTATATACATGCAATTCATGTTCTATGTAGGCGTATTATGTTTGCATCGATTTTGATTATACTCGGATTACCTGTAGTCTATATTTGTGTGCATTGTGTGTAATAATATGTGTCCGTCTGGCATGTATGTTTATGCAAGTTAAGGATAAAATATAACTTAATTAGATAACTTCTGCATTACAAATTAACTTAACCGAAAAAAAAACTAAATTAACGTAACTTAACTACTTGACGTTAAAGTTAATCGAAAACAAAAAAACATAGCGATCTCGTTTGAACTGGACTAGCACCAGCGTTGTTGTTTGTTAATAATTTGTTGCATAATAAAAAAAGTAATAATTAAATTAATTTACCCTACAATAACTCCTTAAATACAACGCACATTTATGCTTAATCAAACACTGTGCAACTTGAGCATTTGCCTACGATTCTACACCGAAATTGGGTGTCAGTGCAGCACGTTAACACGTTGTTGTGATGGATCATTTACATTTAACACAGCCACAGTGTGTTACATATTAATTTGTAACAAGAACAGTATAGCCCAAATCGTTAGTAATTTAATTAGTTAGTTTGACAATTTAACTAAAAAGGTTCACGACCCAAAAAGATGATTAACTTACGTTAATCGATAAACTTTCATAGTACCTTTTAATTGTTAATCGCCTTATTCCAGTAAAAATCCCCTGTCATTTACATTATCAGTCAAAAGTTATTACACTATCGGGCAGAAGGTTTGTTAGATTATCTTTCGATATTATTGCATTATCTGGTATTTATGAGAGTATCGGTTTGTTTTATCACATTATCGTAACGTACTGGCACGTATCGGGCACATGAAAACTGTCTTGAATCTCGAGTCTTGCATTAGGGTATCAGTTAATGATCACATAATTTGTAACAGAGTTACGGTTATGGCAGTGCACTGTATCCTATTTCATGGGCATGTCTACTAGTTTCATTCAGCTCTTTTCAATGTAGAATGTCCGTTAATGCAGCCTCAGCGAAGTAAGCAAATAAACGGTTACCCTATGTTGACGCTAGCTAGAATAACACGACTGTGACGTGACGTAGGCTACAGTCTGCTACTACACGAACTTCACAGTGACATCATGTTTTATTATGCCGAACACGAACTCAATGTTTTAGTGTCGTCTGCCCTGCACTGATTATCGCCCACTAAAATGTATTAACTTGCATATAGTACAGTTGCTTCTAATTTAACACAATTAATATATTACCAGCGAAGCATGACTGTTTAGTATCTCGCTCGCTAACACAATGGCAAGCGTAATTTACTACAAAGGGCAGCGTGGCTATTTGTTCGCGTGAATGCACGTGAACCACATGTTAGAATCGAAGCCGAAACTCCAATAATATCCCCGCTAGTTGCGCTAGTTGGCGCTAGTTGCACTAATTGCCACCTCTAGATACTATGACATATTGTAAATATCCTGAAAGGATATTTTATTTTTATTTCATATTTTAAAACATTGTTTAGTGATAGAGTATAGTCGGTGGTGTTTGTGAATACGTCGTTCGTCAGACGAGCATTACTCATTTAGCGAACTGCCGCTGTCCAGTTGCCTAATGTCCGACGCGAAATTGATATGTCTAGTTGATGACAGTCAATTAATCAAACACCAATCGTCGACACCAGAGAGCAGTCAGCCGGATAGGAAACCGTTTAATAGCCAGTTTGCAGGTGGTAACATTTTCAATCTCTGAACACGGACGCACGCAAGCACGCACGCACGTACGCACGCACGCACGCACACACACCATTCTTATATGGAACTGAATATGAATGTTGTTTTCACATTTAGCGTAGGAAGTTGTTCACCTTTAGCGGGCCTCCCTATGTTTCACATTTAGCGTTGATACTTTTTCACGTTTACTGGGCGTACTTTTTTGACATTTAGTGTAATGTTTTCACATATAGCGGAATGTTCACATTTAGCGGTGCCACAAACGACAGCTGGGCAAAGAACAGCGCCCCGCATAGATTCATTTCGCATTTCCCAGCTCGAGTGCGAAGCTTTGTGAACATACAGTACGTCGTCATTGTAAATGCGAGACAAAACGTTTAGTTTTATTTATATTACGAATCCTGCTTAGCTTGAGAAGTAGGTAGGAACATAAAACGATCGCATTTGATTCCAATCAAACAACGTGTCTCGCGTTGATTTCCATTTCTTCCGACGTTCATTCATATAATAGCAGTGAATCACTAAAGTCAACGTATTCGTCCGCCTGAAATGAGACCGTGTCACAACTGAATATGTCTGGCTCACAAACCAACGCTGTGGCACGTGCAGTCAATCGTTCGTTTAACGAATTGTTCTTCCGCCAAGATATAATACCAGGAACGTCTGCCACGTCATACATCTGCGACGTACTCCTAACCAGAAATTTTAGACGGAAACTTGAACGCAAACATCATGTAATTGTCACTTAGAAAGATTACATCACACCGTATCTTTGGTGATCCTTTTATACACGTACCAGGTGTTTCGATAGTACCTCGGTTGAAAACAGATATGTTGAATTGCGGGAACTGATTTGGGAGACTCTTGATCATGTTAGCATACCTCAGTATATTAAACACGACTTCAGTGAAATTTCGGGATATCGCTTCTTGGATCAAAACAGTAGATGTATTGGAAATTTCCATTCCAATGTTTGATATCTTTAAATTAGTTGCATTCGCTACATTGTTTGGAATGATTTAATCCAATTCCCAGGATAACACGTTCTAGGTCGAAAAATTCAAACTGGTTATCTTCGGTCGATATGACGACATAATGCCATTTTTTTTAGAAAACATCTGTGGCACAGTCACATTAAGTTGCATGCATTCTTTGTCGCGCAAACGCACGTGACCAGCGGGACACGTGGGTTGGACGCAAAATCCGGTCGTTTGATCGAACACCATGCCTTTAAGACATAGACTGAATCGTTTAAATGGTTGATTTAAAAATACCGACTGAGAGAAGACCATCATTATATTGATGATTACAGGCTCCGTCTTCATTTCACATACAAATTCGAATATGTCCTTAATGCCGTGACACATATTTCTGTAGTACCTCTGTGAAGGAATATGGTATATGTTCGCCTGATACTTTTGACATGTTGAACGTAGGTAATCGAAGTCAAACCGTGGATCTGATAAGTCGGCGTTGCACGCTTTCGACGAGCTGCTTTCCACCCGGCAGTTGTAGCGGACGTTGTTCTGGAGCATAGTCGACAAATTGAACATCAGTTCGCATTTGGAAAAAAGTTGGTCGTATCTGGAATCTTTGTCGTAACGCTGCCCTGACTGTACTCAGATCCTGTTGAATTAACACATTTAAAGACACAAAAGCTGTGGCCATATCAGTCATATTGTTGCCAGGATTGTTGCAAATTGCACTGCGATAGATGACACCGCGAAACATAACCGGAATTTCTGCGGTAAGCGTGTAGTTCACGTCAGACGGTCGTTCGCAGAGATCAATTGTATATGCATATGTGGTTGTCGTTGGTTGACTGCCGCATGAGGACACTACCAGCAGTGAACTGTCGGTCGCTTGTCGACGCATGCGACTGATCGTGGCTTTCGCATTCTTAAAATTTCTGCGTAACTGTCGCGAGTTACCTTTGGGCCAGATAAACACGACGCTTCATAATCGAGACAGCAGTCACCAAGTTTGAAACAGGCCTTGTCGCAGTAGCAACTACTGTCCCACGTGTCTTTCTGTTGGTCACACTTATTTTCACAAGATCTGTTGCACAGTGTGTTGTAAACTATGCGTTCGATTTCCATTATTGTAAGAGGTTTGTGCTTGTCATTTGTAGTCGTTGTAATCCGGTTGTCAGTTCTGTCGTCGCTTCTTGTTATAGTGATGTTGTCACTATCTGCTGCCTGACTGGCAGCCAATGTAGTTATCGTGGCGATGTCGCGTGCGTTTGGACTTGATGGGTTGTTTTCTTTCGTATCAATCTGATAGGCATCACTGCTACCACTAAATGAAGAAGGCGTTGTGTCGCGGAGTGATACACTGTTGTGCGTCTCTACAAAAAAATAGCATAGAAGAACCAAAAATTGCTTGAACTAACACATTCAAGACCAGTACTGGAAGACACTAAATATAATAAATCGAATTGGAAATATATGTTTGGATCCATGTCAAGACGAGCAATGTAGTGGAACTGTCAAATGAAAGAATAAATATGGAACGATGTATAATGGTTGCCACCGCAACTGAGTTTTATTGTCCAAATTATTCCATTCTGTATCAGTTGTGATGTTGCCTAGAATAATTTCCTTAAAAAAGTATTTATCGTCGTTCAAGTTTGTATACCAATCAATATCACACGTAGATCGTTTTGGTAATTTGGTGTAAAAATGTCTCACAAATAAATATTTCGCTTATGCGGATGAAAACAAAATCATGTTATTATGCATACAATAAAATATGTGGAACACTAAATTTATACGTAGATTCGTCATCATCATCGAGATCATCTTAATCACAATCCTCAAAGCCGTCATAATCGTGATCATTGTTTTCTTCATCATCATTATCTTATTACTGGCTTTAATGAACATCATTGTCATCATCACCATCATGTTTGTCTTTGTTTTCCTTTGGTCATCATATTCATCATAAGCTTTAACTTGTTCATCTTTATTATCATCGACATCATCATCAACGTTGTCGTCGTCGTCTTTTTCTTCTTCTGCATCTACGTCTTTATCACTATTTTCATCATCGTCATTATCATAGACTTCATGTTCACAATTTTATCGTCCTCCTCTTATTTATTTTCTTATTCATCGTCGACCTCATATTCATCTTATTTTTATGGGCATTATTATTTTGTAAAACCAGACACGACCACCGTTCCCGCATATTCTTGTTGAACCTTCATCCCAATCTTACTCTTCCGCTTGATAACATTGTGTCATATATAATATTGACTGGATACAGTTGGTTTCCACTAGTGAATGGTTATCTTGCGTAGTTGGGAAAGTATATACGCAACCATTGTAATTTTATCTAATTTTATTTTATATAGATTTTGTGGAATGTCACATCTTTGAGTATATATAATTTTGACGGTGACCTTGTTTAACTTTCACTAAACCGTTATTGCACCACATAGCAGAATACCGCCATAACTGGTGTAAACGTTTACATTTTATACAGTGTATATTATTTCGATTTATATTGCTAAAATAAAACACTCCTTGTGGAATTGTTGCACGCATATTAGTCATTTATAAACATGGTTTGACGAGTAGCGGCGACAAACTTTCGCCGTGATGCTGTCTAAACAATGATCACATTGTGTTCTACTTACCGAATCGTGGCCCTGTTGAACTATGGCCTTGGGTAATGTACTCGGTGGTAGATGATTCAGGGCCTTGGACAGTATACTGCGCGGTGGATAGGTTAGTGCCTCGGGCAAAGTACTCGGTGGTAGATGATTCAGGGCCTTGGACAGTGTACTCTGCGGTGGATGGGCTAGTGCCTTGGGCAGCATGCTCGGCAGTTGAGGAACCACACAGCAAACACATAACGTTCTGCTAACGTTAGCACAATGTTATATTTAAGTTACGGAATTTTTTTCATATATGAGGTGTCACAGTGGCAAACAGGTTTTCTACATCATCATTGTTAAGATATAAACGCCGTAATAGGAAATAAACAGAATGTTAAAAAATATATTGCATGTGCTAATAGTCTAGGAACGTTCGCAGAACGTTCGTAGAACGTAATGTTTATAACGTTATGAGAACGTTACTAGAACGTTCTGACATAATGTTTGAAGAACGTTCGTAGTACGTTCGTGGAACGTAACGCTTCAATAACGTACTGAGAACGTTACTAGAACGTTCTGACAAAATGTACATTATATTACAAAACGTAAGTAAATAAATAGCGTATACTATATACCCAATCATATTGGGTCAACACATGGGGATATTGTGGACTGTGTTTTTTTAATATCTGCATCTGCTAATCGCAGGAACGTTCGTAGAACGTTCATGGAACGTAACGCTTCAGTAACGTTATGAGAACGTTACTGGAACGTTCTGACACAATGTACATTTTATTACAAAACGTAAGTAAGTAAATGGTGAATATTATATACCCAATCATTGTCGGTCAATACATGGGGATACCATAGACTGTGTTTTTTCATCTGCTAATAGCATCTGCTAATAGCAGGAACGTTCGCAGAATGTTCGTGGAACGTAACGCTTCAATAACGTTATGAGAACGTTACTGGAACATTCTGACACAATGTACATTTTATTATAAAAGGTAATTACCTAAATGGTGTATACTACATGCCCAATCATTTTCGGTCAAGACATGGGGATACAGTGGACTGTGTTTTTTAATATCTGCATCTGCTAATAGCAGGAACGTTCGCAAAACGTTCGTGGAACGTAACGCTTCAATAACGTCATGAGAACGTTATTATAACGTTCTGACACAATGTTCGAAGAACGTTCGTGGAACGTAACGCTTCAATAACGTTATGAGAACGTTACTAGAACGTTCTGACACAATAAAAAATTAATTGTATACTATACTACATGTCCAATCATTTTCGGTCAAGACATGGGGATACCATGGTCAATTAATTTCAAATGAGTAGTCAGTCATAAGATGTATTGCTATTCACGGAACTGAAGAAACTGCTACGGTTGTAGTGAAACGTGTATTCACATGAATTCACATGATTAAAAATTTCACGCGTCGAACTGGGGAAACCGATACGATTCTAGCAGCACGTGTATTCAGGTGAATAATTAACTTATTTTTTAAGATGTGGAACTAGAGAAAATGGCACTGTTTTACCAATACGCATATTCACATGAATTCGTGTTTTTTTTTTTTGCGTGCAGAACTGGAGAACTTAATTGGTACGGTTCTAGACGTACGTGTATTCACGTGAATGCACGTGTTCATTCACGAGCGGAACTAAGAAAACGCCTTTATTCATTTGCACTCCTGCACTGATCAGTTTGTAACTTTAATAATTAGCATGAACATTAAACGGATCACGTGAAATAATGTCAACTTATGATACGGACTCTCACACATACGTAACGGTGAAAAAGTAAATTGACTGTGTAACAATAGTAAAAAGATCACTCGTTTGAACCATCCAGTCTAATGAACTTCGATTCGATTTATCGTCCCGTTCTTATCTTCCTATTTGTCGTGCGTATGTTGGCTCATCCCAACGGGCAGGCACACGACGTTCTTACACGTGTTTAATGGTAATTTGGTCATGCAGATGACATATTACAATGGCGTATAAAGGCACATATGTTAGACATATTTGTATTGCCATCAATATGGGGTCTATTATATATTTGTTTATGTTGGCAGCAAAGTCATACGGGAGAATTTACATTTGTTATACATAGTTTTATTGATACAAAAATTACAGTGAACAGCTAGATTACCTTTTCCTATCTCATCGTGATATACAATCGACTGTCATTCCATTGTCCTAGCAACAATTAAGGTCCGTCAAACCTTCAAAGTGGATGCCGTACATTAGCAGCTGTCGGACATTCTGTTCTACATTCTGTTCAAATTCAGGCTTGAATATTTAGTTGTCATTGACGGGGCCTCAACATTTTAGGTTACAGCTAGGTCCGGTTGGCGCACACTAACATATATGTACGTACTATATATATATATATATATATATATATATACATGTATATATATATATATATATATGATGTGGATTGGATTGTAGATTGGAGCGTATGTCACGTAGAGCGGAGTAGCGCAGCGGTAAGAGCTCCGGACTCTCGATTGAGAGAACGCGGTTCGAATCCTGCGGCGGTGTCGAACCTTGGGCAAGTTCGTTTACTCTACCAATACCAATAATTTTTTATAGACGCTAAGGCGCTGGGCTATTGTATACATGCAATATGCCATAAATATTATGTTCAACGTCCAAAATACCGGTAACACAGGTCTGGAAGACGAAGGCATTTGTGAAAGGGAAGGGCAAGGAAAGCATCGTTTGAATTGAGAGGTATGTACTATGCTATCTATATATATTTATATTGTTGATGTTCTAACTAGATTTGATACTAAATTCGTCCATTGTCTAGTTCAGTGATATCGCATTGTCACGGAATTGCGCGACGCAAGAACTACTTAGGGTCTTAGCCTTAGGAAATAGCTGGGATAGTTCAGAAGTACAGACATTTAGTGAGGAAGCTAAAGAAGACAAGAGTGGAACAGGTTATTCTCTCAGGAATTTTGCCAGTAATGGGAGGAAGGGGGGCAAGATACAGAAACTGTAAGAGGATGGCGATCAACGCACTAGTTGACCAGATGAGTGAGGAAGAGGGCGTGGGATTCATAGATGTATGGGTGTACTTTGTTGGGAGAGAAGATATGTACGTGAGAGATGGCCTCCATCTAAGTGGAAAGGAAGCAGCAGTATTCTCAGAGAATCTGCTGCGATCTGTTGACAGTGGGACAGGTTGCATCTATTTAAACTAAATTCGCAGGGGGGACTCGCAGAGAAGCCTGAAACTGGAGGCATAGATAAAGACAGCAAACATAATTCAGCAAAGAACAGTCTGAAAAACTGTTCTGAAGCTGTGTGTAAATGTGTTTGTTTAAATGCAAGGAGTTTAGTAAACAAAAGAAATGAACTAAACATTATGGTAGAAGATATTGATCCTCACGTAATAGGTATAACCGAATCATGGGCAACCACCGATATATCACATGCCGAATTGGGACTGACAGGTTATGTAATGTTTAGGAAAGATAGAATAGGAAGAAGGGGAGGTGGATTTATTTTATATACTAAAGAATCTATCCAGGCTTATGAAATAAAATTAGACAGAGAAGCAGATTGCGAAGAAGCTGTTTGGTGTAACATAGTTACAGGAAACTCAACGTTAATGGTTGGATTAGTTTATCGAAGTCTAAACATACGCATAGAAGATTATGAAAAAATACAAAACGCTATAAGGGAAGTGAGCAAACTGGACTGTGTTATCATGGGGGATTTTAACCATGGGCATATAAAATGGAACTCTCTACAGAGTATGGGTAGTGAGGACCACAAGTTTTTAGTTTTTGTACAAGATAGTTTCCTTTCTCAACATGTGCTAGAACCAACCAGGGGAGAGAATGTGTTAGACATAGTTTTGTCCTCACAGAATGAATTAGTTGACAATGTTAAATTATGTGAGCCTCTGGGAGGTAGTGATCACAACCAGATACATAGAAAGACCAGAGGACATGAAGTTACATTTGCAAAGGAGCAGTATAGATTAGTCGTAAGAAAGTTCTCATTTTCACAAAAGACTGTGAATGAATGGAATAGATTATCTGATGATTGTGTGGGTGCTAGAAGTGTGAATATGTTTAAAAATAAAATCGACACATACCTCAGAAGGGCTGGATATATGTAGATAACAGGGTTGGACTCTCGATAAGCCAAAGGGCTTCCTTGTCCACCTGCCATCTAGAGTTAATTCTCTGGATGGCAATCTTGTTAAATCTTGTTAAATCTTATTAAATGTAATTTACACATGGGCGCTTGCGTAGAATCCGGACCCACCTCGATTTCGCCGTTGTAATTTGAGTTTTGTCTAACTTTGATACCTCAGTGCGTTAGCTCCATTATTCAACCTTTTCTGACGCATATTTACGTTTAAGAATATTGCGTCTTAGTGCATTTTTGAGGCGTAAATAGCGCCCCGATTTGCATCAACATACGCCGCTATATCGCTCTTTTTATAACTATAACTTTATAGCGTAACGTTAGGAGAACGTTTTTTTGTAAAGTGTTCTTAACGTTCCCAGAACGTTATTGCTATGTTATGATAATATGTTAGTGGTAACCTTCTGAGAACTTTTTCTAAAAAGTTGTTTTAACGATTCCAGAACGTTATGCATAACATTATTGCATAACGTTAGATTACAATTTTTGGGGGTTCACAGAACGTACTAAAAATATAGAACAATGAAACAATTACACATGGATCTCCATTACTTTTTATTTCAGTTACAAAAAACATTTTCTTCGTGATCTTCTTTCAACTTCTCGACCCGGTGACCGCTGACTTCTGTCTAATATAAAAATGTATTCTATATATCAATACATGAATTATGGACAACTTGTAGCCTAGCCGGTTGCAATAATTAATGGAGGAATATTGGATTAGCTCCAGTGAAAAAAACACTACCATAAAATATACTTTATTTTCTGGACTGAAACATTATCGTGACGTGAAACATATCCTTTAGGTTTTCTAAGCAGGATGGTTTCCTTGAACTTCCTACCACATCGTAGTTGCACTGGCTCCGTCATGATCAACAACAGCATTGGCAATTAATACCAGAACAGTATAGTCTGGATAAGTCCAATCTCCAGTGACCCACGGCCATGGCAGTCAATTATTGTCAAACTTTCACTTATTTGATCAAAATCAACTTAGTTTTGCGAAATGTCACTTCATTATGCGAAACTTATTAATATTATATTAACTTATGCGAATTTGAGTTAGGCTAAGAATACCTACAAATCAATACCTTAATCCTATAAATGTCAATAATATAAATGTTATCACTAGACAACAACATGCATTATCATATGTTTTATGTCATGATAATGTTTGAGTTCAGAAAATAAAGTATTATTGATGGTAGTGTTTCTCATATATTTCAGAAGTGTGTACACACATCCACAAAAAGGTGAAAGTTGATTAAATCAAGGAAAACATCGCAGAAAAAATGAAATTCACGCCTCACAGAGGGGGGGAGTTACTAAGCCTAAGGTATTTTAACTTGACTTGTTCTTAGACTTAGTAGCAGTAATTATACATTTAAACAGGCCTTGACATTAACGTTCTATATCCACTGGCCAAGGGGACCAGTAGATTTGAAAAGTTACTGGCCCGCCCAAAAAGTTACTAGCCCGGATTTTGTACAAAAATAATGTTGATACCATGGTGCCTGTCGGTCGCATCACTGAAGAAGTCCACAAAGTCTTAGATACGTTTGGAACGACGTCATGCTGACTTTTCCGAAGTTCTTATTTGTGTACATCGTTAACGAAACTAAGGTAGCGATTATTAGAAGTGATATCGCAAAGTTAGTAGTGTATGGCGTTGAAATGGACCTGTAGCATGATTATGAGAGATGGAAATAGAAAAATAATTCCGGTTTTCCCATGTTAAAAGTTAGGACAGTAGTCCCGGATTGCACTTCCATCACTCATAATCATTTCAACGCGTCAAGAGAATTTCCCCATGTTAAAGATAGGGACTAAATCCCATGTTAAAAGATAGGGAAATTTCCCCATGTTAAAAGAGAGGCTCGTTTGAGACAAAATATACTAAAGGACATTTGAACCTGTCACACACGACACCGGTTGGCACGTAGGCTGAGGGTTAGCCTAAGAACAAAGCCCTTGTTTGATTGATGACGACGTGTTTAAAATGTGGTGTTATAATAAGGCTTAATTTTAAGAAACATTATAAATTCAACGAATGCTTATTTATCGGAAGTACTGTATACAAAATGTAGAATACATATAGAACGATGTAATAGAAGAACCTAAAGCCTCGTTTTTTAAGAGTGCGACCATCTTAGTGGAAAGGGGGCAGCAGTTTTCTCAGAGAACCTGCTGCAATCTGTTGACAGTGGGACAGGTTGCATCTATTTAAACTAGATTCGCAGGGGGGACTCACAGAAAAGCCTGAAAATGGAGGCATAAATAAAGACAGCACAAATGAATCAGCAAATAACAGTCTGGAAAACTCTTCTGAAGCTGGATATAAATGTGTTTGTTTAAATGCAACGAGTATAGTAAACAAAAGAAATGAACTAAACATTATGGTAGAAGATATTGACCCTCATATAATAGGTATAACCGAATCCTGGACCACCACCGATATATCAGATGCTGAATTGGGACTGACAGGATATGTAATGTTTAGAAAAGATAGAATAGGAAGAAAGGGAGGTTGAATTATTTTATATATTAAAGAATCTATTCAGGCTTATGAAATAAAATTAGAAAGAGAAGCAGACTGCGAAGAAGCTGTTTGGTGTAACATAGTTACAGGAAACACAACGTTAACAGTTGGGTTAGTTTATCGAAGTCCAAACATAAGCATAGAAGAGAATGAAAAAATACAAAACGCTATAAGGGATGTAAGCAAACGGGACTGTATTATTATGGGGGATTTAAACCACGGGCATATACAATGGAAATCTCTACAGAGTATGGGGAGTGAGGACCACAAGTTTTTAGTTTTAGTTCAAGATACATTCCTTTCTCAACATGTGCTAGAACCAACCAGGGGTGAGAATGTGTTAGACATAGTTTTGGCCTCACAGATTGAATTAGTTGACATGTCAAGATATGTGAACAACTGGGGAGTAGCGATCACAACCAGATACACTTCACCATCAAAGTAAAAACAGAAAGGAATAGTAAAAAAAAGCAGTATAGGAGAAATTTCCACAAAGGAAGGTATAAGGACATGAGGAAATATTCAGCAAAGAATGATTGGAATAACACACTGAAAAATAAGACGGCAACAGAATGCTGGAATATATTAAAGAGTGAAATTAAGTGCATAGTCGATAAATTTGTACCCTTCAAAAAACAAGGAAAACGGTCCAAAAAGAAACAATTATCGAAAGAAGCCATTAGAAAAAGTAAGTATAAACAAAAGATGTGGAAGTCATATAGATGTACTGGAAATTATGAAGACTACAACAGTTATAAAGAAGCACTTAACCAAGCTATAGCTGAAATTAGAAATTCAAAGAGAAGCTATGAACAAACATTAGCTAGTAATATAAAACATGACAGCAAGAGTTTTTATGCGTATGTTCGAAGCAAACAGAAAGTTCAAGATATGGTCGGTCCTCTAGAAGATAGTGCTGGAAATATAATATCAGAGGGATTCTTAATGGCAGAAGACCTGAATGAGTACTTTAGTTCAGTGTTTACCAGGGAAGATATTAGTTCACTGCCAGTACCAGAGGCTAAGTTCAAGGTGGCAGATTCAGACTATTTAGGACAATTAATTGTAACCACGGAAATGGTAGCTAAGAAAATAAGGGCTATGAAGGATAAGAAATCACCTGGAGTGGATGGTATTCCACCCAAACTACTATTGGAAATTGTAGAACAAATTAGCATACCGCTTGCAACAGTTTTCAACTTGTCATTAGAAGAGGGAGTGGTTCCTTTAGAATGGAAAGAAGCAAACATTATACCGTTATTCAAAAAAGGTTCGAGAAACAAGTCAGAGAACTATAGACCAGTGAGTTTAACATCAGAGATTTGTAAATTATTAGATAGACTAATTAAAGATCACATGGTGGATTTTCTTGTTAAACAAAACTTGATAAACCCATCTCAACATGGTTTTATTAAAGCGAGGTCATGCTTAAAAAATACGTTATGTCTTTTGGAAGACATCACTAAGTGGGTAGATGAGGGATCACCAGTAGATATCGTCTACTTAGATTTTCAAAAAGCTTTCGACAAAGTACCACATCAAAGATTACTGTTTAAACTGAAGGCCCATGGCATAGGAAATGGCATAATAAACTGGATAGAACAATGGCTGATTGACAGAAGACAACGTGTAGTAGTTGATGGGGTGACTTCAAACTGGAAATCGGTATTGAGTGGGGTACCACAGGGATCAGTATTAGGACCTATATTATTCTTAATATATATCAACGATTTGGATGATGAAATATCAAGCAAGGTGTTGAAATTTGCGGATGATACAAAAGTGTTTAGAAGGATTAAAAGTGATGGAGATAGACAGCATTTACAAGATGATCTTGACAGGTTGATCAAATGGTCTGAAAAGTGGCAAATGCTGTTCAATTTTGGGAAATGTAAATGCCTCCACACAGGACATGGGAACGAAGAGGTAGAATATACAATGGGGGGTACTGTACTAAGTACTACTGAAAAAGAAAAGGACTTAGGGTTAACCATTATTGCTGATATGAAGGTTTCAGAGCAGTGCGGAATTGCAGCTTCAAAGGGAAATCAAATCCTTGGATTAATTAGGGGAAACATAACGTATAAGGAAAAAGAGCTAATAATACCGCTGTACAAAACAATAGTTAGGCCTCATTTAGAATATTGTATTCAAGCGTGGGGGCCGTATCGCAGGAAGGACATAGATATGCTAGAAAGAGTGCAGAGGAGAGCAACTAAAATGATACAAAAACTGAGGGATCTTAGTTACGAAATACTCCAAAAAAAATCGGTTTAACAACATTAGAGACCAGGAGGTTGAGAGGAGATCAGATAGAAGTGTTTAAAATATTGAAGGGTTATGAAAATATTGATAGAAATATGTTTTTCTCAGTTAAGAAAGATAGAAGGACTAGAGGACATGAACTTGCATTAGCAAAGGAACAGAATAGATTGGATATAAGAAAGTTTTCATTTTCACAAAGGACTGTAAATGAATGGAACATATTACCTGCTGATTGTGTGGGTGCTTGTAGCGTGAATATGTTTAAAAATAAAATCGACACATACCTCAGACGGGCTGGATACACATAGATAAAAGCGTCGGACTCTCGATAAGCCAAAGGGCTTCCTTGTCCACCTGCCACCTAGAGTTAATTCTCTGGGTGGCAATCTTGTTAAATCTTGGAATTAGACCCTTGGTATTATTTCCGTACGGTAGTGCTTAAATTCGAGTCTTTTATGTGGTGAACTATACAATTAGTATTATATTAGATGTTATAAAATAGGTCAATCGTGTCAAGAAATAGGTCATTACACATACTGACAGACCCCAATACATTTCTAAAATCCACGTATAGCTTACAATCATTATAAAATAGAAACTTCTCTGTTAAATCAATCAAACTGGCGGCTATCTTCGTTGGTACGATAACTATTTTTACATCATGCGTTTGCATACAGTTTTGATTTGTTCATGAATAATGGTGGGAATTTTGTGAAAAAGACATCATTAAATAAGTACGCGTGATACTTTGGTCCAAATTGTGGTAATTAGGTTAGCAGGCATTTTGAACTTGTGCGTCTGTATTTTGTTCAATGACGTAATTAATTTGGTACACGTGGTAAATTGGTAAAACTGGTAATTATTCAGTTAGCTGACATATGCAAGAACTATATTGATTTCCCGCTATCACCAAATCGGTAACGAATGGTCTGTGTGTCGTAAGAACATCCGGGTATTTTGTGCGATGTTAAAACTTAGGCGCTAAATCCTTCCTTAAAAGATAGGAAATTATTAAATAGGAACTTATCTGCTAAATCACTCAAACTGACGGCAATCTGTGTAGGTATGCGTAGTAAATCGGTCAATGTGGTAGTAATTTGGTCCAGACATTTGGAACTATATGCTTCTGTACACATGTCACTGTTCAATGACCACAAGTGTTTTTTGTCTATGCGGGAGACATATGAAAAATGTCTGAAAAAAATTGCATAACTGCACAAATGGTGTCGACTTTATTGCTTAATTAAGAAACATTTCAAACTCCATAACATGCAAACATGTTACTCAAAACAAAATCAACTACACGACAGTCATTTTTTATTAAATCATGGACCGTTGCTATTTTTTCTGTACTGTAGTGCTTAAATTCGTGCTTCTTCGGCAAAAACCTTGGATCTTATCGACGCTATGAATAATAATAAAATTCATAACCTAGCACTGGTAACCGAAAAGGGACTCAAATAAATATTGTACTTTGATTATAATAATATTTCTTTAAATTGTTTTATAGTACATAACCTATAATAAGGATTAATACTAAAATTCATAACCTGGCATTGACAACTGAAAATGGACACAACTAAATATTATACTTTTATTATAATAATATTAGTATACCCTATGATACATACTTGTTCACGGTTAGATATTTATTCTATTATCTGGTGAACTATAAAAATAAGTCATAGATGTTATGAAATAGGTCAATTATGTCATGAAATAGGTCATTACACATACTGACAGACCCCTATGTATTTCTAAGATCTACGTATAGCTTATAATGGTTATATATAGAATAGGAACTTCTCTGCTAAATCAGTCAAACTGACAGCTATCTGCGTACGTACGATTGTTATTTTTACATCACGCTCTTGCGGTGAAAATGACGTCATTAAGTAAGTACGCGTGGTAGTTATGTCCAACTTGTGGTAAAATTCTGAACTTGCGCGACTGTATATAATCTCGTTCAATAAGGTCATTAAACCAAACTTAGTCACCTAGTTACTCTATATGTCAGTTTCGGCTAACCTGACCTACCAAGAAGCGCCACCAAGTGACTTTATAACAATTATGAAAACAAATATCTAAGTCCTATATTTCTAAGTTCTACCAACTATGACTTTCTAAGCCTCAAGTTTATAAAATATTGCTAAATCCCTCTTTAGAAATTCTAAGTTTGAAAAACTTGCGAAGTCCCAACTATGAAAAAATTTCTAAGTCCTAAATTTAATAAATTCTACCAACTGTGACATTTTTTAAGTCCCATATTTATGAAAATGTATAAGTCCTGACTTCCGTGGGTTGTTTACATTTTCGCGAGATTAACCCTAACTTTGTTCTCTATCTAACCCTACTTAGTTAATGTTTTATTCGGTAGATGACACCACCATGTAACGTAGTACTCCCGTTATCCACTAGTGGCGCTACACGGAAGTGACGTCGTACCGGAAGTCACGTGACTGTCATGACGGCCTCTTCGGTTCCACCATTCCCGGAAGTGTGTCGACGAATAGAGATCCGGCATGTCTAGTAGACGGCGTTACTCTAACTAATTACATTGGTGTTCGTTGGGTGACGCTACGGTTAGGATTATGACTGTCATGGCCGCCAATATTGTTACAACATTCTCTGAAATGTGTAATTTTTATAACGTCGAGAAATTGTTATAAATCTTAGACTCATTTGAGTGAGTTGAGTGAGTGAGTTAAGTGATTTGAGTGATTTGGGTGATTTGAGAGAGTTGAGTGAGTGATTTGAGACATTTGAGTGATTTGAGTCATTTGAGTGAGTGATTTGAGTGAGTTGACTGATTTATTTGAATTAGTTGAGTGAGTGATTTGAGTGAGTTAAGTGAGTGATTTTAGTGAGTTGAGTGAGTGATTTGAGTTGTTTGAGAGAGTGATTTGACTGATTTGAATGAGTTGAGTTAGTGATTTCAATAAGTTGATTAAGTTGAGTAAATTGAGCGAGTTGAATTAGTTATTTGAGTGAGTTGTGTGATTGAGTTGATTGAGTTGATTGAGTTGATTGAGTTGATTGAGTTGATTGAGTTGATTGAGTTGATTGAGTTGAGTGAGTTGAGTGAGTTGAGTGAGTTGAGTGAGTTGAGTGAGTTGAGTGAGTTGAGTGAGTTGAGTGAGTTGAGTGAGTTGAGTGAGTTGAGTGAGTTGAGTGAGTTGAGTGAATGCCTTGAGTGAAAAGAGTGAGTTTAGTGAGTGATTTTAATTATTTGAGTGAGTGATTTGAGTGCTTTGAGTGAATGATTTTTGTAATTTGAGCGAATGATTTTAGTGTGTGATTTTAGTGACACATGTGACTAGAGTGAGTGATTGCAATTATTTGAGTGAGTGAATTGAGTGAGATGAGTGAGTGAGATGAGTGAATTGAGTGGGAGATTTTTGTGAATTTTTTGATTTGAGTGTGGGATTTGAGTGAGTTGAGTAAATGATTTGAGTGATTTGAGTGAGTGGTTTGAGTGATTTGTGTTATTTGTGTGATTTGTGTGATTTGTGTGATTTGTGTGATTCGTGTGATTTGTGTGATTTGAGTGAGTTGAGTGAGTGATTTGAGTAATTTGAGTGAGTGATTTAGATGTTTTCATAGTAGGGACTTAGCAATTTTTTCAAACACGGATTTCATAAAGTCGGACTAAGATATGTTTTATAAACATGAGACTTAGAAATTCATAGTTGGTAGAACTTAGAAATTTAGGATTTATAAATTGTTCATAAATGCTATAAAGTCACTTGGCGGCGCTTCTTGGTAGGTCAATACACGAACAGGTTACCCCAAACTTATATATATAGTCACTAGGTGGCCAAATTTGTTTTAATGACGTCACTGAACGAGATTGTTTACATACGAGCAAGTTCAGAATGTTGGCTAGTCGAATAACCACAAGTTGGACCGAACTACCACGCGTATTTACCAAACGTCGTCATTTCCACCGAATTCCAGCCATTTTCACCACCTTCCCGCCATTTTTCATGAATCATGAACAAATCAAAACAGTATGCAAGCGCGTGATGGAAAAATAACTTTCGTACCTACGCAGATACCCAGCAACCACATACCGTCCTGCTAACGTTAGCACAATGTTATATTTAGGTTACGGAATTTTGTTTTTCATATATGACATTTCACGGTGGTAAACAAGTTTTCTAGACCATCAGTGTTAAGATATAAACGCCGTAATGGGAAACAAACAGTATGTTTAAAAAAATAAATGTGCTAATAGTATTGGAACGTTCGCAGAACGCTCGTGGACCATAACGCTTATAACGTTATGAGAACGTTACAAGAACGTTCTGACACAATGTACATTTTTATTATAAAATGTAAGTACGTCAATGGTGCGTACTATATGCCCGATCATTTTCGGACATGGGGATACTGTGGACTTTGTTTTTTTTATATCTGCATCGGTTAATAGCAGGAACGTTCGCAGAACATTCGTGGAACGTAACGCTTCAATAACGTCATGAGAACGTTACTAGAACGTTCTGACAAAATGTACATTTTATTGCAAAACGCAAGTAAGTTAATGGTATACTATGCTACATGCCCAATCATTTTCGGTCAAGACATGGGGATATCATGGACTGTGAGTTTCAAATTAGTAATCTGTCGTAAGATGTATTGCTAAACTTTAAAAAACGATACGATTCTAGCAGCACGTGTATTCAGGTGAATATTTCACTTATTTGTTTAAGATGTGGAACTGGAGAAACTGGCTCTGTGGTTACAATCTGCATATTCACGTGAATTCGTGTTTTTTTTGTTCGCGTGCAGAACTGGAGAAATTAATTGGTACGGTCCTAGACGTACGTGTATTCACGTGAATACACGTGTTCATATCATGTGCGGAACTAGGAAAATAGTTTTATTCATTTGCACTCCTGCACTGATCAGTTTTGTAACTTCAATAAACATGAACATTAAACGGATAACGTGAAAAAGGTCAACTTATGGTACGAACTCTCACACATACATAACGGTGAATAGGTAAATTGACAGAGTAACAATAGTAAAAAGATCACACGTTTGAACCATCCAGTCTAGTGAACAATAGCATTGGTGGGAGTTTAACAACCTCCGTGCAACTAATGGCCATTTCGGGTGAGGGGTTGTTTTGAAAACTGATTAATCTTGGGGTGGTTCCCATCCCGGCAGTAGACTATATACGTGAATTCAATGTGTAATATGAGATACATAGCGTTCAACAATACTTCCATCCAGTGAATCCATGTTCTGTCGGGCACGTACATAGTGTTAGTGGCGGATTGCTGTGTCGACTGTTATCGTGATTTCAAGACAAGCCATTATCTATTGATTCAACGCTCGCTGTTTATTTCGATGGCGTAGTGTGGCGTGTCGAGAGGTACAATCTGCAATATAGTAAATTACTTACCAAACACATGTAGTCTAAGAAAAGTAACATACGCATCTTGTAGTAAAGGTAATGAATATCATACAGTAACACAATCAAATTATATATATATATATATATACTAATTAGTGAAATAATGCAACTAAATAATACTCAAGTTTGGCCTGTCAGCGAATCTACACAAAATGGCGCTGCAGGGAATTAACTCAACTCCTACAGAGGGAGCCACACACATACATTACGTCGGTAACAACGGCCCCTTAAATGACCAAAGTGCATTTAACACAACAATAAACACCAGGACGGAATGCCGACGGAGATATTAATACTACGTAAACTAAATTAACACGATATGTCATACATGTTGTGTATCAATAGTGGCTAACGTCTGAAACCAACATAGTCTGACACGTGTACACAGTTTTGCCACCATACATATTAATGTCTCGATAACTGAACTCACGCGGACATAGTTCAGCCCCTGCTAACATTCTCAAGTGGACATCTTAGTAACAGGACGCTTGAAGGATGTAGGGCTGGTCTTGACTTGGACAGACCGTACAAGTCCATCATCTCTCCGGAAGACCTGTTCAATCCGGCCCATTTGCCACATGTTTCGTGGGGTGTCTTCTTTCAGCAACACAATATCCCCCACTTCGACGACTCGTCGGTGTTGTGTCCACTTGTGTCGTTCGTGTAGTGATGGCAAACATTCTTTTGTCCACCTTCGCCAGAATATATCTGCCAGGTATTGAACCCAACGCCATCTTCTCCTGCAGTACATGTCTTGTTTCACAAATTTGCCAGGTGGAACCGATGGCCCTGCTATAAGCATAAGAAGGTGATTGGGCGTCAGTGGTTCTCGATCTTTGTGGTCAACTGAGACTGTAGTCAAGGGTCGGTTATTGACAATCGCTTCTGCCAAACACATGAAGGTTGCCAACCTATCATCATCCAAAGTCTGCTCTCTAATCAACGCGTAGAGCACCCTTCGAATTGTCCTGATCATGCGCTCCCACACGCCTCCCATGTGCGACGCTGTCGGTGGGTTAAAATGCCAGCAGCTTTCCCTCTGCACCATGAACTTATGGATTTGGTCCTTGTTCCACTATTTGAGAGCCTCGCGAAGCTCACGTTCTCCGCCAACGAGGTTGGTGCCATTGTCCGACCACATTTCCTTAACTTGTCCCCTTCTGCTAATGAACCTTTGGAAGGCGTTTACAAATGAGTCGGTGTCGAGCGAGTTTGCAGTCTCAATGTGTATTGCTCGAACGGCCAAACACGTGAAGACACAGCCGTAACGCTTAACGGTGCTGCGTCCCCGCTTGACGAGAAATGGACCAAACTAATCAACGCCTGTGTATGTGAAGGGCGGTTCACCTTCTGTCACTCTACAACTCGGGAGGTCCGCCATCGTTGGCGTTGCGTGTCTCTTCTTGCACATGAAGCAGTCTCGTAGTATTTTTCAAATCGTAGATCTGATACCTAAGATCCAAAATCTTTCACGCACCAGGGACATCACATGTTGCCGTCCTGAATGACCACATGCTTCGTGACAGTCACGTATAATGGCTTTGAAGACAGGGAGCTTTCTCGGTAGGATTATAGGGTGCTTAGCCTCCTCTGATCCTTCTGCGTTTCTCAAGCGACCACCTACACGGAGTACTCCGCCTTCTGACATCACGGGATCTAGACGACGTATCGCACTGGTTCTACTGACTTGTTGTTTGGGTTCTGCATCACCCCCCCCCCCCTTCATCTGCAAGGTTTCGATTTCTTTCTTGAAATGTTGCCTTTGAACGTGTTTCACAATTACTGTTTCTGCCCGTTGCATTTCTTCAAAGGATATTCCTTTCCTTGCATCTCGGAAATGTTCTCCCTTGATTTTTGCCAGTAGCATCGATTTTACTCTCGCCGCCAACCATGCTATGCTTCTTGTCGCCCGGTACCGTGACGGATGCTTGAGAATGAGGAGGTCTGTGAAGGCTGTAGCTTCGTTGTTCTGGGCGGTATAGACTCTTGCTTTACTCGGCCCTTTCACTTCAGGGTCTCCATCCGTTAGGGGTCTAACGTGCTTGTGCACGGGCCATTTACTTTCTTCTTCGGCTAAGAAACTTGGTCCGCATATCCATCTTCTACTCTGTAACAACCTTTCAGCAGTCAGGCCGCGTGATAGGTCGTTTGCCGGGTTCAGTTCTGAACTCACGTGTCGCCATTGTGTGGCTTCAGATCCGCTATGGATGGTAGTCAGACGGTTAGCAACGAACATATGGAACCGTGTGTTTGTGTTCCTTGTATAATCTATCACGATCATACTGTCAGTCCAGAAGACTGTTTCCACTACTTCTACGTCGAGCTCTCTGCATAGCATTTTGTCCATATTGACCAACAAGGCTGCAGCCGACAGTTCGAGCCTTGGAATTCTCATCGTGCTGATGGGGGCCAGTTTCGAGTTTGCCACAAGCAACGTGGATGACACTCCTCCTCCAATGTCAACAGTGCGCATGTAACTGACAGCACCGTATGCGATCTCTGACGCGTCGCTGAAATTATGGATCTGGTATTTCTGCACTCTTACTTGTGATCTGATACATCTATTAACCCTCAAGTCAGCAAACCTTTGCAGGTCCTTACACCAGTGCAGCCATCCTCGTCGTAAGGTCTCTGGAATTTCATCGTCCCAACTAGTCTTCAGTCTCGCTATGTCTTGCATTATCTTCTTCGCTGTCAGTGTGTACGGTGCGGCGAAGCCCATTGGGTCATACACCGAGCCAAGAACACTGAGTATGTCTCTCCTGGTGAGTGACTTATCCTGCAAGGATATGCTGTATCCGAACTGGTCTCTCTCCACACCCCAGAACACGCATTGAACTATTTCGCTGGGAAGTTCTTAGGCACTGAGATCTATGTCTTTAACCTCCTTCGCTCTGTCTGCTTCTGGTACGCTTTCGATTAGCCTTCGATTGTTACTCATCCACTTAGTCAATCGGAATCCACCTCTTTGTAGCAGATCTCGTAGTTCGGCAATTAACCGAACCCCTTGTTCTTCATCCTCTACTGATTGCAAGCAATCGTCAACATAAAAGTTCCTCAGAACAGTGCGTATCGTTTTAGGCTGGTACGTCGATTCATTGTCCGTGGCCGTTCTTCGTAGAGAGAAGTTACAGGAACTCGGGCTCCACGTTCCTCCAAACAGGTGAACATTCATCCGGTACACATCGGGACTCTTGCTTGTGTCGCCATCAGCCCACCACAAATATCTCAATGCATCGCGGTGGCTCTTGGTAACTCGCATTTGATGGAACATGCCCTCGATGTCCGCAGTTAGAGCCACCGGTTCTATCCTGAACCGGAGTAGCACTCCAAGCAACGAGCTCGTCAGGTCGGGTCCCTGTAGGACATGATCATTTAGTGACACTCCATTGAATCTTGCAGCACAGTCGAACACCACTCTGAGTTTACCGGGTGTGTTTGGGTGATATATAGGGTGGTGCGGCAAATACCACGTGGCACCTTCGGCTCCTGTGTAATCTATGTGTTCAGCATATCCTTTATCCACGAGGTTCTGCATGTAGCTGCTGTAGTCCTTCTTCAGAGTGATATCACGGTTGAGCCTTCTTTTGAGCCCGTTTAACAGTGTTTCTGCAAGCTGACGGTTGTCAGGTAAGCCAGGTGAATTTTGTTTGAAAGGAATGGCAAGCTCATAATGACTGTCGTCCTTCTGTGTGATGCTTTCTTCACAGATTAATAGGAATCAAAATAGAATTGTTATTCCTTTTCTCAAATGAATCAAAGTGCGGATTGTCTAACTACATAAAACACAGGTAAGTTCAGAACATAATACATTTAATATAATATAACGGCTAAACAGGCTTAACGAACATTGACATGAGTGTTTCCGACATGGGAAGATATTGAAATTTGATTGAAAAGAGGATCTTCACTAAAACGACTATAATTTTTTCCCAAGGAGGATTGAAGAGGTGTTTTTTGAGAACACAAAATGCGCTTTAATTTATACCATTATGCTTACGTAAAAAATTCCCGGTAGCCCATTATTTGGACATAGAACGACCATACTATATATATATATATATATACACACACACACACACACACACACACACACACACACACATATATATATATATATATATTATGCTTTAAGAATAATTATAAAATAATGTTTTATATAACGAATTGGGTTTATTTAGATTTGGTTGGAATACACCTATTATACTGTACATTAAAGGTCCTCAATCAGTTCGTTTGCCCATCACCAATCCGGTTCTTGTATGCCAAGATGTGTAATGTGTGAATAGTTCAATTAGTGTGCACAATCTGTTTAATAAAAAAATGCGTACTTGTTTTTTAATCAACAAAAAAAGATTTGTCGTTACATCGAGTAGCTGGCGCGAAATAGTGGGGCAGATATGTGAAATAATTGTGGGTTTTGTGAAAAAAGCACCAAAATTTTTGTATATGATGTTAAAAGGGTACTAAATTATTTAAGATATAATGCCAAGCTGAATTGTTTCCGTGACGCCCGTAACATGGGACAATCCAAAATGGCCGCCGCCTGAATCTAAATATCTATTAATTGTCCTATCATCGTGAATAGTTAATATAAAAACATAAATAAAGTGTCTTTTTATATGTTTTCAGACATGCCGAATCGAATGGCGTCATCAGTTCATTAACAAAATGCATATATTTTACGATAGGGCACAGGTTAATGGTAACATTCAAAATGGCCGCCACCTGAATTGTGAATATCTATCAAATCTCATATCTTCACAAGACATGCACGCCAAGTTAGCGCCAGTGCATTGTCGATACTCCTGCACAATGCCTGCGATGCTTACAGCTGTGAAGAGAGTGAGCCGATACCTTTTGACGATTGGTGCATGAAACGAGTTGGGGCCTCTCCACAATTCCAGTACTGGTTTATCGTCATTCAGCTGGAGCTCCTCATCTTGGTGTATGTGAGATCTCTGCGTGAGTCCAACTATGTCGCTGTCCCGGCCGCGCTGACACAATGTTTTTCGCACTAGACCACGCTCACTATTCTCGATGGGTGCCGATTCACATTCCTGACATGATGACGTTGCATTAATGACACCCTGATGCAGCAAGCCAGTTCGCTCAAGGAGGCTTTGTTATGTACAAAACAAAACGTGTATTCTCAGCGATAGCTATCAACCATGCACACGAACAAAACAACAAGGTCGTGAAAGGATATGGTGGGGCAGTCGGTTTGTTACAAACTCCAAGAGCCCTACTGCGCTGCATGGTGGCAGGGCCTGAACTCGCGAGGGTCAATGAGGAATTTGAGATAAATTGCCTGGATCGCAGCACTGAGAACACTGATACAAACAATCGCAAGCACCATGAGCATACTAAGTCTGGGCAAGTCACATTTGCTAAGGAGGTCAGGGCTGTTGTTCGAATAATTGAAGACATGCGAAATCCATTCACGGAAGATAGTGGCGACCTTCTGGTACTTGTCAGAGACGTCGCTAATCTCCAGCAATAGTCGAAATTGTACGTGTGATAGAGAAGACGGGTCAGGAGCAGTATGAAAAGAACATGACAGAGCGAGTCACACAACGAACAACACCTGTACCTGATCCCATCAGTAGAAATCAAATGCCCTTGTTCAGCTGACCACCGTCAAGAGTTCCATAAAAGAAAAACAGATCCTGTCATCACTCAAGAGCGATTGTGCATTGTTTTCATGACTGTATATTGCCTGTCAAACCCACGACGGCGACTTGCATAATTTCTTCAAACACGAGAATCATGCATACCCACCTTCTTTGTCTCAGCTTGGACAACTCCAGTTTGGGACGAAGTCTGATCTTGTGGAATGTCTGGAGTTCTGCACGTCGTGTGGAGATGCCCCATCAGTCGATGTCATCATATTGGATGTTGCTGCAATCATCAACATGATGAAGCCAATCGGTGTCAAAACATTCCAAGAATATGCCACACAGGTGTTTCTTCCTTACATCAACGCGCAGCTGAGAAACGTGATAGGAATTGACATCATTTGGGATGTGTACCTGGAAGGGAGTCTGAAGTCCACGGCGCTCGAGAAGCGAGGAATGGGTGTTCGAAGACGTGTTGCAGGAAATTGGCAAGAGTTCTTGAGACTGGAAGACAACAAGACTGAACTATTCAACTTATTGGCACACCAGGTAAGCTACCAGTATGGCATGATTGATTTTGGAAACAATATACATGCGTTTACACACTTCAAATACATCGATGGTCAAAAACATAATAATAGCATTGACATTCTAATACCAATGTAAGTATCTGCAACATGTACAACATACTTACAACCATAGGTTGTAGGGAATCTTTCTGCAGAGAAGGAGGTGTACTAAACATGTGGCCAGAATGTGCTTTGCACCAGAGTTCATCAGGACGTCTCATCCCTAGCGCCATGTACGCATGAAGAGGCCGACACGAATGCTCCTTCATGCAGTCGATGCAGTAAACAGGGGGTATCGCAGAATCATATTGCGTACTGTGGACACTGAACAATTCTGACAGTGTAGTACTGTGCTCCTTGAGTACACGGAAATATGGGTCGCATTTGGTACTGCCAAACACCTGAGGTACATTCCTGCTCATGATATCGCCACAACACTGGGTGGTGAGAGGCAGGTGCACTCCCCATGTTCCATGCCTTCACAGGTTGCGATATATCATTTGTGGGCAGGGGAAAAAAGACTGCTTTCGACATATGGAAATCTTTCAATGAAGTCACCCAAGTATTCTCTTCATTGAAGACTACATGTCTGTTCTAGAGTCCTTCGTTGTGCTACTATGTGACCAAACCTGCACAGAAACTAGTGTTGACTCTGCCAGAAAACATATCTTCAGTACCAAAGCCAGGTCCATCGACGCCATACCACCCGCAGGAGCAGCACATTTGCAACATACAACAAGGGCTATATACCAAGGTGGACATGTGTGGGGACAGGCACATGTCCGTACTCCAGAACTTCCTTCTCCAGAGACCTGCGGATGGCGTAAGAGTGCCACAAAAGGATGGCAACAACTGTGGACATTACTCCCAGAAGCAGTGGCGTCATGTTCCGAGTTGCTACGCTGTGGGTGACAGAAAGGGAGCACAGGACTATGCAAGTGTGTCAGGGCTGCTGTGAAATGCACATCACTATGTCGTTGCAGTGGTAACTGCGACCATAATGACTCCAACTAACTGTTGTTTCAATGTACAGAACAATTTGTTTTGTTAGAAAAAAAATATAAGGACACTTCAACCATGGTTTTATGTCAATTAGTTGGGAAGATATGACATTTGGTAGATATTCCCAATTCAAGTGGCGGCCGTCTTGAATTTTACCATTAACCTGTGCCCTATCTTAAAATATAAGCATTTTTGCAATGACATGATGACGCCATTGGATTCGGCATGTCTTAAAACCTATAAAAAGACACTTTATTTATGTTTTTATGTTAACTATTCACGAAGATAGGACAATTAATATATATTTAGATTCGGGCGGCGGCCATTTTGGATTGTCCCATGTTACGGGCGTTATGGAAACAATTCAGCTTGGCAGTATATCTTAAATTATTTAGTTCCCCCTGAACATAGTATACACCAATTTTGGTGCTTCACCACAAACCCACAATTCTTCTTGTTATTTACACATATCGGCTACACTAAAAGCCATTTGCGCTGTCTACCTCCTGTGCCATTTCGACCAGGTGCTATACGCGAGATTAGCACCCCGAGCATACCAAAACAATAATAATAACATACACGTGCTTGGCGTATCAAGGTGACAATTCCAAAGTGGTTGTACGAAGGTACGTATTACACTATCGCCGTTAACAACAACCAAGCCAATAATTGTGACACTGACTTGTATGAGTGCAACATCGTATAACTGCAACTGGCGAACTACCCTCGACTCGTGTCTGATTCTAAGAGTAAAACGTCAATGCACCAGCCAGATATTCAGTCAGAGAGTGACAACGGGCATAATATTTCATATATGTATATTGTATTTTATTTTGTTATGATGGATCATTATATATTACGAGAGTAGATGACGTGAAGGTGGGTTATTACAAGCAACACTGGTTTAGCAGTAGGCCCGTGTTGACTGTGCAAATAGCTTAGTAAGGGACCATCCGTAATTTTGTGCAACAAAATTTAAAACACTGGACATTGTTTCATGACTCACATTTTGATACTATTACTGCAAAATGGTGTTAGTTAATAATAATGAAGATTCAGTATGTGTATATATTATCTTCCCAGTAATATAATTGTTATGAATGCCGAATACGTAACTTGAATTATGATATTGCTAGACGCCACACTGCAACCCATGAATGCGAGGAGGGGCTAGAGGCAGTCACCCGGGTCAGACAGACACAGGGAGGATACGTAGCCTGCGGGAGGCCCACATTTTAAATATCTATGTAATTTCAAGTTTATAAAAATCAACCCCATATAGGTTGTCAACAAATTTATTTTAATATGCACATTTAAATATACATTTTTTTTTCAAACACATTTTATTAATAACATCTTGGACACGGAAAACTAGGTTGACTTCGCACTTTCATATCATATTATACCCACAGTGTATCAACAAAGACATTATTATTAATACACGTAATACAAATAGCATATGGTGATGACTCAGAAATTAGTTTATAAAATAAATTAGTCATTCTTGAAGAAGGTAAGCATACGTATTATGAACCTTTGAATAGTTGATGACGAAAATGTACTGTTAGCATCACAAAAAATACCACATTTTGCCATTCCCAACATTTACTTTGACTATTCAACATTGAGGTTCAGGTAGAACCTTAAATAATCAAACATGAATATGTGTACTAGTACTAGTTACACATGCAAACACAGACATGATGAATTTACATACTGAAAACAAAGCAGAAAACGATAAATGCGTTTTACTGATTAGCAGCATTGAAATCAGTCTATAAGATTGACTAAGATCAGGCGTTAATATAATGAAATTGAACAATTTAAAATCATGTAATAAAAAAAACACCTTGTAAAGAAAATGTATCAGTCTTGAAAAAGAGCACATTCCACTAATATTCGTATACTGTATCAACCCCCTACCCCGGAACAACCCCAGTGAACACCGACTATTCCCCATATATCATCATGTGTAGGTGCAGCTGTAGTAGAACATTTCTCGCTGCCTGTGAAATGCTGCAAGCAATTCATCAAACATTATTTCATATTTACTAATTATGCAATTATAACTCCATAATTATTTACACTCAACACTTCTACGATGCCTGTTTTTTGTTTACTAAATAATATGCTTTTATTTTATAGGAAATTTAACTAGTAGTGCTCTTAGAACGACTAGTTCACCAAGTTAGTATGGTATACTGGACAGGTTTTAATTGTTCAGGTTCTCGGACAAGATTCTACAGCCATGCTGCATATAGACAGTTCATCATGTGAATGTCCGCTGAGTGATCCCCGATTGTGTCTTATGTTGCATCTGTGACAGATTCCACAGTGGCGATGGGGTGTACACTGGCTTCCAGGTCTGTCAGCTAGCTTGACTGACTGGGAGCCCGCATAGAACTTAGGTTGTTCGACATTCGATTATGGAGACGCCTGACTAGCTCTGCAGTTGGTGATGGAACTGTGGGTGTCAGGGTCTGGCAGATATGACAACTGTCAACGCCGTGTGACAGGTTCTGTGTCGAGCATTCTTCTGTGAACTACATCGGTTTGTATATTAATGACATAATTGTAAGTTTTTGATGGCACTGCATATCAGCTTCCTGACTTTTTGCTGTACATCCGCTTGTACCTATACAGCAGACAAAGTGACAATTAGCATGGCTCTGACATGTATGATATTTTTATTTGTGACAACACATTTATGGAAAGTCAATAATACATGGTATTTGTCTTCAATTCAACTATAACTGTTATCATTGTCCATGAAACAATACATTAAGTACCCAGCATTGTTACAGTTGTAGGGTTTCATTATCTTTGTGTTGCTGATAGTCAATGGCAGCCAGCTGGTTTCTTAAAACATTTACTGGGTACTTGTTATGAATACACAAGTTTGTGATGAAGTACTGGTATTGAAATAATGTTCACATGGTTCAACAACAATCTGTTTATACAATGACTGCAGCATGTTACTCGTTTATTTAAATCTCTATGTATCATGACGACCGTTATATATATTTTCATGGCACATATCAGTTTTCCACATTATTCTATTTCATCACTGATCTATATTTTCACAAATAATTTACATTACATTTTCATTTAAAATGATGATAATACACAGGTCTGTACACATTGTACTAGTTGTGTTATAAACAAGACTTGAGTAAACGTAACGACTTCCTACATAGTGTAGTATCCTATTATATAGTGTAGATTGCCTGAAGCGCTTTACACTTTACTCTCTGGCTGACCTGTTAAATCAACCACCATCTCGACTTTTGTGGGAAGCACTCAGCCACTCTGAATTTAATATGTGAAGACTATCCGTATAAAATATATCCACCACTGTCTATAGCTTTCATATTGCTGAGTGAACTGGAGCAACGTAGCAAGTAATGATTGTAGATGTAATTCTCAGTCATATAGCGATGACCCTGACTAGTCTAGTGACTATTTTTTTGCAAGTTGTAAACATACCAAGCATTGCGCAAACTACAATTCGAGTTTTATATCATGTTGATGTTTTTTTAACAAAGAATCACATTATAATTATTATAAAATATTTTTATTTGATAAGTACATATTACATTACATCTTCCTCAGTTGTACTTTTTTTCATTCGCTTACATGTTATGGGCATGTGATTTTTTTAAGTACCTGACATTTGTTCTACCACTTCCTAAATATTCTTTGTTCTATTGTTTCTTTGCATTTGTGCATGTAATGTGTATGTTATATTACAAATTATTACATTATACATATCGAGTGCAGTGATTGTACCTTTGGTTGTATTGTGTTTTTCATTATTTTGTAATCAATCACATCATAATAGTTTCATAACATGTTTTTCTTTACAGCGTCTTTACATTAATTGTATTTCTAACAACAATATGCAATTTAACAAGGATACCCATTATTGCAAAATCTCATACAGACAAACAAAACTTTCATATCTACTTGTCTATTGCTTGTATTCATGATGTTGATAACAGGTTTGGTGACAGATTAATGTGTACCACAACATTCGTTTACCTGAATGTGAAGAGCTTAGCCGCATACATCTGCTTGTCGTGATGATGCACTTCGAGTCCTGAACATATGGTACATGTATTGATAATCAGCAGTTTCTAGCAATAATCATTTTAATGTGCTTGCAAAAGTTGCAATGCACAGTATGACCACCTGACACATGCCCATATAAATCTGTCACATGCTATCTGCACATATTATGCGCATTAGTTTTCATGGTATTGAGGGGCGCTGGTTTTCTGAACATAACAGAAAAAAATCACTGACGGGGGCTATAAAAAACTGGTGAAACTAATGGCATATTCTTTTTCTTGTAAATAATTAAATAACCGGAGTGCATATATCAGCACAATTCAAATTAAATTTTGAAATGTCCAATAATAGTAATTTTTAATATCAAAGTAATATATTAGGTAAATTACTACTACACTTCTTAATTACTATTAGTAAATTATGTATATTGTTTTTGTTCAATATCTTACTATTAGTTCAATATATATAAATCGTTACGGATCATTTATAAACCATTTACAATATTATCCCACGCCTTAAGAATCATAGAATGCGAACGCTGTATCTGTTCACTGTTGTGACTGACCCCATGCCACAATCACAGTCCACTGACACTGACAGTCTGTAACGCTTTCTGTTTACTTTGTTTGGTCCCATAGTCTTTCCCAAATAGCAATACACCTTTATGCGCGGATACTGTCTTTGTCTGTCTAATTTACCCCATTTTGCCGAGTAGGTGACAAATGTCCGTGGACGTCCCCTCATTGCATCAAATCCTTATTCAACAGCGCCAAATAGTGGGGTCAGAGGTCGATATCGCCCACAATTCACGATCACGAGAAGAGTGTTATCGCAATCCACGTGAATGCTGTGTTCCAAGTTGACGCGCGTATGCCGATATTCGGTTAGGACCAACCGAAAATTATTTTGTAGTTTGTCTGTTAATTTCACTAAAACGAAGTAAATCATACGCACAAATGAACCAGTATATCAATAGTGAATACTCGATACGTTTACTTTTCGGGAAATTAGTCTGAAACGTGAGGAGCAAAACAATCGAAATGATTGGGTAGTTTTAACATTCCGCCTTTAGGCTCAGTACACGTATTCATGTTTGAACAATCATACATATGCGATAAGAACCAATAAGTTCCACTATGCCTAGTTTGTGAATAGATGACCGTTTCGCTGTCACCGCATAAGCGGTCACCTTGTCAGCCTATGTGTTTAACCCTATTGATGGTCACGAGTTGTGGGTCGCTGCACATTTGTGTTCAACTTTCGGAATGTATACGTTGGTGTGAGGTGGTGACAGGACGTAGGACGCCTGCTTATGCATCGATCAGACCTCATATATGACGAGTCGTTTTCCTCACTTCGGGTGGCGCATCGTGCAGAGTTTTTTTTTTGTTAAACCATGGGTGTTTATGAGTTGATGTTGTACCATTTTAACGTTTGTTTCCATGATAATTGTTGATATAACACCCGGTCAGTTATAGGTACCAAGCAATGGGCCCGATATGTTGGCCCACCATATGGAAATCCTATTGGTAGTAACTGACAGATCGGTGACCCTCAATACATACAAATCCTCCTGTCACGTTTTGCCAAGAAGTCGAATTTCTAGATATTGAACAATTGTGCCCGTTCTTGTACTGTAGTAAATAATTGCGTCTTATCACACACACGCGCGCTTGCACGCACATACATACACACACATACACTCACACACACATACAAACACACATACAGCTAAACGACCCTTTAGTTTTGTTGCTAATGACGATATATTGTTTGTGACAGGTCATTTATATGCTTATACACACACAGGCAACACACCTTCCAGAGTAATTACTATGACAGCGATGCTCCCTTTTCATAGAGTATTAATTATAAACAATTCATGGTCACGAAAAGTATGAAACTGTCATTTTCACAAATAAATATTGCACAAATGTTCGTTTTGGCAGTGAGCAGTCTCTTAAGCAGACATATTTATTATACATATTTATGTGCCACCGTTAGGTATATGTAACAGAGATGCGCTGGTATAAAGAAACGTATACTATAACCACTGTGTGACGTACTTGCATGTGTTTCAAAAATAATTATGTTAATGTGGGGGTGCGTTTGTGTGCGTGCGTGTGTTCGTGTATGTTTAGAACCAACTGGTCATGTTCTAGTATCACCGCTGGATCCATTCTATCAAATCACACAACAATCGAAGTTTACTCGTTGCTGCATTCCAAATTAAACGATGTTAGGACAATTTGCTTTAAAATAGGGAACCAACGTTAGAACACGATACTTCAGGGGGCAGTAGATTTGAAAAGTTACTGGCCTTTTCGTAAAATGTACGGCCTGCCCGTAAAACGCTACTAGACCGGATTTTGCAATACTGTAAAAATACGCTGATACTGAGGTGAAAAATATTAGTCTTTTTAATTTACCAAAACATATTGTTGTAAGTTACTATACATATTGATTCACCAAAGTGAAATGACCAAAGGTAATACTTGTATTATTGTTTAAGTGTTTACTCAGATGCATGCATACGGTATTTACCAAGTCTAAGTTTGTGGCCAGTGTGACGACAACTAGTCAGTCAGTTGTTGATTTGACGCCGTTTTTATGTACATATCCTTAAAGCCATTTGACTATTTCACGGTTCGTTCTCTAGGTCGCGCCACTCAAACTAGGTGGCGTTCGCTTAGCCCTTGCTGATGCAGCGTTGCGTTTGGTTTCTGTCACTTTAACCACTAGTTAAATTTATATTTAAAGGAACTAAACACAAGGCACCAGGTAAATTACATTTTCCATGTGTTCCCAAAGCATAGCATTGTATGAAACATTTTGCAACATGAAAACATGCAGAGAAATGCAATGATATTTAAAATCAGCTTTTAAACAAATCTGTATCGAGATTCCCGCGGAAAGTTGATTGTTATTGGGCTACGCGATCACGGGGTATTCTGACGTTAGCGTCGCGAATGTTGCACAGTATGTCTGCACTTTCAATACATTCAATGGATACTTACAACGACATATGTTGGGTCGAGGCAAGCGTCATGATGAGTTATTATGCGGTATTTCGATGTAATACAAAGATTAGTTATATAGAGGAACAAACATTTATTTTACTGTTCCACGAATCCAACATTGTTGAAAAATTGAAGCGATGGAACCTCCAGTGAACATGACAACATTCGTTAACAAAATAAGCCAACGGCGAAAACCATCGCAGCTTCACCTCATTTTGAAAAAATCATTGTTTCGATTGAGACCCAGGAAAACAGTAATCTACATCAGTAAACTTACACACACGAAAACATTGTATCCAACTATATGAAGGAAGAGCTGTACAATTTAGCATAACATTGAATTTGTTTAACTTTTTTCCGTCAATCCCTTGTGGCGGAGTGGATAAATGCGTTGACTCAGCGCATCCGGTTTTACTACATATTGTAAGATTTCAAATCTCACTAGAGTTTGTACAGCAGGTACACTTATGAGTAATATATCATATCATCTACCATATTTCATCAGCTTTGACACATTACAATCTAAACAAAGTACTCCAAAATATGTGAAAATTAGGACAAATAATGAAAAGTCTACCTTAAATTACTATGAAGCCTTAAGTCAATTATGGATCACGGGGAAACTAAATCAAGATCCCTCTGCTGACCCAAATAATAATTATGAAATACTTGAAGACATACTTACTCAGCTATACGAAACTCACTTTCCAATTAAAACAGTCCGTTACAAAAAGTATAAAAATAAAAAAATCCAGCTGGATAACAGCTGGAATTATTAAGTGTATTAAATATAAAGATAAACTTTATCGGACACTAAAACAGACTCCGCAAGATGACACTTTGTATAATGCCATGTCGGTCAATATTCGTGTATATAAAAATATTCTAAATAAAACCATCAGAAATGCCAACAAGATCTGCTATGGAAACCTATTTGACCAATTCAAATCAAATACTAGGAAAACGTGGGACACAATTAAACAGCTTATCAATAAAAACTGTATTCAAATTAAATTTCCAAATCATTTCCATATAAATGGATTACGGGTTACCGACACAAAGCAGATTGCAAACGAGTTCAACGAGTTCTTTGTAAATATTGGTACTAAACTGGCACAGACAATTTCTTATGCAAACCCACAACAATAATTTCTTTGTTATTTATAAAACAAATTTCTCACAACGTTTAATTTCAAACCAATAACTGAAGATATTGTAATAAAAATCATCAGGGAATTTGATTCAAAAATAAGTGTAGGCCATGATTCTATTTCAACAATTTTACTAAAAAGAATCAACTTAGTAATTGCGAAGCCTTTGTCCCTTATCATTAACCAATCTCTTAGCACAGGTATATTTCCACCAAGATTAAAAATTGCTAATCGTATTCCTTTGCATAACAATGATGATAGCACCTTGCTTAACAATTACAGACCCATTTCATTACTCCCCTCAATTTCCAAAGTCTTTGAAAACATTGTATACGATCAAATATTTGACTGTATATCTATAAACGAATTGTTATACAAAAGTCAATACGGATTTAGGAAATTACATTCAACGGAAATGGTTACGCTCGAACTAACTGACACTATTCTTCAAAACTTAGATAACAGAAAAACTCCAATTGCAAAGCTTTTGATACTATGGACTACAATATTGTATTAAAAAAACTTGAACATTTCGGCATAAATGGTATTCCCTCACTTGGTTAATGAGCTATCATTCCAAAAGACGCCAGTTTGTCAAATTCGATGACGTTATATCTGACACATTATTTGTTTCACCTGGCGTCCCGCAGGGGTCAATATTAGGACCCCTACTGTTTACTCTATATATAAATGACCTCCATCTCGCCACCAACAAATTGGAGGCCATACATTACGCTGATAATACCACCCTCGTCGGACCATTATGTTCTTTCAATTGCAACTCTAACACACACAATTATAATGTCAGTGATAATATTAACGATGAACTAAACATATTAGTGAATGGTTACAAGTAAACAAGCTTACTCTAAATACAAGTAAAACTAAATATATGCTATTTCATTTTCCACAGCGTAATATCTCCGAATAAAATTATCGTTAAATAAATGGTCAACCAACAGAGTGTGTGCACACATTCAACTTTCTAGGCATTACCATTCAAGAAACGTAAGACTGGACTCCACACATTGACAACATATCTAATAAAATATCACGAACTCTGGGAATTATGAATAAACTAAAACACTTTCTACTTGGATATACATTAAAGACTATGTATAATTCATTAGTGCTACCACATCTCAACTGCAGCATTTTATTGTTGGGTTTTAATACAATCATGTGTACACTTTCACTCAGAATGACCACTTTAATAAAGATTTTCACGATTTATTTTGTTCTCAAGTAAGTATTTCTACCAAGATATTATGCCTCTAATTGTGTAATATTTCTTTGTGGTTAGTGTAACAAACATGTAAATGCAGAACGTACATTAATTTTATCGGACCCTACTCCACGGAGTAGTTAACTGAAGTATGTTTACTACATTTCAAGCTGGTGTGTGCGTGCGTGCGTGTGTGTGCGTGTGCGTGTGCGTGTGTGTGTGAGTGAGAGAGAGAGAGAGATAGTGCGAACGTGTCTACGCAATAATGAAAGCATGCTATGTTTAAATACATGAGCGAGAAGCGAGCGAAAGTAGCATAGCTTTAAATAACGAACTATACACAGTTACTAGCATACAACACGAGACCTCCCTACGTTTCTAGTTGTCAAACAACAATCTCTGACATGATATATTATTGTTTAGTTAATGATTATATATGTGTTGTATAACTATTTGTTAGTTCTGTGTCACTAGGACAACGACTAGTAGTGTCAAATTGGCCTCCATCTACTCTACTATATCAACGATGAAAAAAAAATCGTAACTTTTGTCCAGAACAAATTCCCAGATGTCAGGATAAACGTAAGCGACATTAGCAAAGCCCATCGACTACCAACCAGAGACAACCGCGACAACCGTGACAACCGACGCCAAGGAAGACCAATGGTCGTAAACTGTGCGACTCATAAAAAAGATGAACTCTACTCTGGTCGAAAAACCCTTAAAGGCACCAACGTTTACATGAACGAACTGTTAACCAAAAAAAACGTGCTGAACTACATCGCTTCTGCATCAGCAACATCAAGGAGAGAAAAACTGTGTGGACGAAAGATGGCAAAGTCTTCGTCAGAGTGGGAGAGCAAATCGTTCACGTGAAAACAAAAGAAGACGTAAAGGCCTTTGTGTGACTGTGCGAATAATGCGTCAATGTCAGAGTGTTACACCTGGCTACCATCAGGTATTTTCTTCTCGTGTTACTGCGCGAACAATGCAGCAATGTATGTTACCTGGCTATCATCAGACACTATATTCTTGTATGACTGTGCAAACAAGACATAATCTACTCTATGCGACCTTTACATGTATGAATGGTTTTTTTTATTTTATTTTTACACACTTTTTTCTTCTTTTTTTCTTTTTGAAATGTTCATTTACACATTTTTACTTCTCTCAGTTATGATAAGTTTAAAATGCACTAATGGGGAGCATGCGGCATCTCCTTTAAATATATTATTCAGACGCATGCGCGTTATATGCGTTATATATATGATTTTGCCAAAATGTTTTTTTTTGTTAAAAGTAAAATTGTCATGCTGTTTAATTTTATTAATTTGACAAGCAATATATTGTTTTAAATATGATAAATACTGAACGTTTGTTAGGAAGTTACGGTGGTATAGAAAATAATTCGTTAAATCATATTTAAAAAATAGATACAAATGATGAAGATGGTGAATTAAATCTAATTCACCAGTCACCATATTTTAATGATGACGACTTAATTAATCACATAAAAAACAAACAGGACAAATTTACAATACTAAGTCTAAACTGTCAATGTCTAAACGCAAAAATTGATGAAATTGTTATTAAGCTAGATCTACTTAGAAACAATAATTGTACAATCAACGCTCTTTGTTTACAAGAAACGTGGCTTAAGGGTGATTCTGATAGCGCCTTATTACAAATTGATGGATACAATTTAATATCACAAGGCAGAATATGTAGTGGTCACGCTGGCCCAGCAATATATCTTGATAAAAATTACAAATATAAATTGTTAGATATTTATACAAAGTCAAACATATGGGAAGGACAATTTCTTGAAATAACATCAAACACCGTCAAGAAAAAAATAATCCTCGGAAATATATATCGACCTCCTAGAGATGTCATTAAGAATTACCAAATATTCATTGAAGAATTATGCCCTAAATTAGATCATCTGCAACGTTCCAAACTTTTTGGCCTGTGGTATTCAAATAAATGTCTTAGACAAGGTACAGTTCCTCTTAATATACCTATTTTCTGAGAGTAAAATCAATATTTTAATCAATGGCACATACGGCAGTGCACTTAGCAACTGGGATGACTTACCACAAGAAGAATTATATGGATCAGCCTCGTATTGCGAAAGGATGATGATAATTTATTTACAACTAAGACCGCCTTAAGATGGACACCCGAAGGAAAAAAAAAAGGAAAACCCAAAACAGCACGGAGAAGACCAGTTGCAGTGGATGGAAACAAAGAACTGTTAACAATGTCGACACGAATAGGATTAAGTAAGTAAAGCAAATAATTCACTATACAACAGGGCAACTGTACAAAAGGGCAAGCATCACGTGACACTACACAGTTAAGTGCGTCTAAAAGAACCAGGTAAACACTCAATGTTCTGTCAATTCATGGCGGCACACATTGTCGGCTGTGATACAAGCACCATGTTTTGACCCTATCCTCTGACCACACCTCTTCAACATATACATTGACCTCATCTCCAGGACACACGCCCTAACATCATCCCATGACAAAGCACATTGACCTAATCTCCTGACCACGCGCCTTGACCTCATCCCTTGACCACTTGCCTTGACCCCATCCCCTGACCACTCGCCTTGACCCATTCCCCTGACCACTCGCCTTAATCCCAAGCCCTGACTCCACGTTCGTCATCATGGTCGAGTAAATCACCCGGAACCCGCGGTTCTTTCCGCTTCCGCTCCGGCGGTTGGTGAGCACGTCCAGGAAGGTCTCCTTGTTGATGTCGCTGGTATCGACCGCCTTCTACGACGCAGCGCCACTTGAACGGTTTTTCACCAGTTTGTGAAGGGTATAGGTGTCCTGCTACGACAACAACTGCTTGACGGCTCGTTTCGGTATTAGGGTCGCCCGGTACAAGGCATCGACGCCGCTATAACTACCCATGTGTTTCCGGTCGAACGCGGCTTACTGTATTGCGTTGTTGGCCTCCCATGGCGTGTCGTTGCGTACGACGAGCCCTCCGTTGCAGCAGAATTAGGAGGATGACCGCCTAACAAATTGTACAATAACGTACAAAAGAACCCGACTGCTGCTGCTACGACGACTACCGCTCGACCCTGCTTTATACCTCTGTTTGATAGTCCTCCCATCGACGACCGAGAGAGTAAGCTCGACGAGGCGGCTTCGCTTTCGCACGGGTAGTATGTCTTTGCTGCTGCATGTACGCCCGACGGTCTACGTTGATGATGAATTCTATAGTGAATTCTTCTCTGGCGAATGCCGTGCGTCGGATCGAGCGATATATTGATGACGTGAAGGAGTGGATGACTTGGAATTATCTGCTCATGAATGACATGAAAACAGAAATTCTACCGGTTGTCCCCAAATCAGCATCTGCCATCGTAAGTGGGCTCCGTGTGCACGTCGGGACAGATGAAATCTGTGCAATTGATCACGTTAGAAATATCGGCGTCCACCTTGATAGACACCTGGATATGACTATGCAAGTGTCACGTACTATCGGCACTTGCTCGCTGCACCTGCGCAACATCGGGTTGATTCACCGTTACCTCACTCAACCGACAGCGGAACGGGTGGTCAATGCCATGATTACATCCCGTTTGGACAACTGCAACTCTTTACTGTTCGGTACCTCAACCAATAACATCGGTCGATTGCAGCGACTCCAGAATGCTGCCGCTCGCCTTATTACTCGACAGGCTCGTCGTGAAAGTGCGAGCCCTATTCTTCGCGAATTGCACTGGCTACCTATTCAACAGCGCATTGCATTCAAGATCGCTGTTCTTACGTACAAATCGCTGCACGAAGACCTCTCGCCTGTCTACATGCAGAAACTCGTGCGTGTCTACATGCCAGCCAGACGTCTTCGGTCTGCTGACTCGAACGCACTAGTTATTCCGAGAACACGCAGCAGAGCCGGTGACTGTACATTTGCTCACGCAGCGGCAGCAGTGTGGAACGCTCTGCCGTCAAGCGTTACTAACAAACATCACTGGAATCAATTAAATGTTTAACGTTTATGTATTATTTATTTATCTATTTATTTATTTTTCGTATACATTTTAGCCTAATTTATTGATGTTTACATTAATTTTAGTTTATTTATATAAAGAAAAAAATGATCTTAACAATTTTATGTTATGATATTGTACATCACATTCCTTTTCTACTTCTACTATATTTATTGTTTTAATTGCTATTATTATTAGTTCATTTTATCTATGATATAATAACTATTGTTTTTTATTCAAACGCATTATTTTTAACATACACTTGTATATTGTTGTAAAGCGCTGTGAACAATATTGGATGTGGCGCTTAACAAAATAAAATATTATTATTATTATTATTATGTTCAGACATCTCATATAACGCGCGAATGCTTCCCAGCCTACCGGTGGTGTCGTTTCGTTTTTCTCAGGGCGTCGTTCGCGAGATCCACAATGTTACCACTCCCCGTAGGACCGGCTACCATACACGTAAAAGGATGCTTCAACGACGTAACCATATCGGCGACTGGCTCGAGCGAGGTATGTAACCCCGTTTTATCTTCTGCATTTGTCACGCACTTCCATCAATAACTTTCCGAGCGTGTTTCGACTTGTTTTTACCACCAGTAGCCATCAAGCCTTCTCTCAAATCGTTCGAGGTAGTGAACTTTGTCACCAATAAGTTCCACATACAGTCAACACGGATAGCGTCCCACTTGGTTGCTTTTCTCGTTTTTCTTATGGCTCTACTTCTCCGTTTCGACATGTACGCTGACCTTGCCTCTATGATATTTTCCGCGTATTTGGCGTCTTCATTAAACATCGCCTTTCTATGCTGATTAGCGTGTTCAACAGACTTAAACACCCGACCGTAACTTTCGACTCGGCACGGGTTAAAGTTCGACAGGAAAGAAGCTTACCCACCAAACCGTATAGCCATATCCATCATATCTCCGTCTATATACCACTGGCTCACAGACTCGTGTATACCTTTCTTCATCACATATCTCAGGACATTTAAGCGATGACGAAGGTAACTACGCGAAAGGACGTGTGTCTTTTCTGTGTTTGACGTTGCGTAGGTGTCCAATACGACATTGCAATGCCGTGACGCTTCATGACAGAAGTCACGTCTACAATGTACAGCTGGTGACTGTACATTTGCTCACGCAGCGACAACAGTGTGGAACGCTCTGCCGTCAAGTATTACCAGGAAAACATCACTGGAATAATTTAAATATGTGTTGAAGACACACCTGTTTACTGCAGCGTATATGCAACTCGGGCAATTAACAACATTGTTTTATCATTGCGGATTGATGTTCAACGTTTATTTATTATTAATTTATGCATTTATTTATTAATTTTTCATATGCATTTTAGTCTAATTTATTTATGTTTACATTCATTTTAATTTATTTATTAAAATAATAATTAATTATCATAACTATTTTATTTTATGATATTTTATATCACATTCCTTTTCTACTTCTACTGTATTTATTGTCTTAATTACTATTATTGTTAGTTCATTTTATCTATGATATAACAACTGTTGTTTTTATTCAAATGCATTATTTTTAACATTCATTTGCATACTTTTGTAAAGCATTGTGAACAACATTGGATGTGGCGCTTAACAAAATAAAAATATTAGTATTACTATTATTACAAGTGAAGGAACACTGACCTTCGCATACGTCTATATACCAATTCGTGAGTGGACATGCAGGCCCGAACGCTAGATGAACGAACCAATGAATGGTAGGTGTGGGCGTGAACATTAGGTGTGCATGAGCGATCGTGAGATGTCGGACGTGCGTGAAGGTAAGTAAGTAAATAAGTAAGTAAGTAAATGTTTATTTTTCCAACAAAAGATACATAAAATGTTTATGGTATATCAAAATCAGTATGTCAGAAAAAAGGGGTATACTGAAGAAACTCTTGTATTTGTATACCCCTAAGAATTATTTACTTACAACACATGGAATATGGCAGATATTACGTAATAGTACAATGTTAGTTATTATTGGCTATTACAATATAAATACACAAAAATAACACATTGATAGTAGTGCTTATTTGACAATTAATAATTTATATCGGCTTGCAGCAAATTACAATACAATCATATTTTTATTTGCGATATGCTCACTTATTGATAACAGTGTAGTGCAAATTATAATTTAATATACAGTTTTTGACCAATGACCTGCTTTTATTTATATTTGTCGATCATGTTCCTTCTTAATTTACAAACAAATGCATGAAATGTTGACACCATTGTAATACTGGAAGGTAATGAATTCCAGCGTTTTACACCATAGATTGCTAAACACTTTAGTTCAACGTTAGTTCGAACATATTGTCGGACATATTGATATTGAACTCGGGAAGAGTGTGAGGAAGTTTGTGTTGTAAACAAACACTGCACATTGACAGGTACTAGTAAATTGTTATACACTTTATACATAATTGACAAGATCTTAAAATCTATTAAGTCTCGAAATCTTAGTACTCTACATATATTAAATATGATGGACCAAGGGACGGTTATTGCGTGGGGAATTCAGACGGGAAAAGTTACATCTAGTCCACTGCGCCTATGATAGACGGCCGTCCTTGTGTGTTGCAGTAGATTCTTCCATCTCCCGAAGCCTCTACTGCTTTTCTCACTGTCACAAATAATTGTGTCACAAAGTGGTTTGTATAAAATTTAATCAGGCTTTAGAACAGTGGTTTTGTTTACAAAGTATTGTTGATGGGATGGTGCTGCCATCTCTGGTATGTATTGTCGCTGAGGTATACGCTGGTGCCCTCTGGCGATTAAGGCGTGTAACGTTTTAACTGCCGACGAGTCAGATTTAATTAATTTCATTTGTAGCGTACACCACTAATTTTACGGTTAGGTATATCAAATTTGGTACCAGTAGAAATTATTTAACATGACTGGTAACATGGTGACCTGGCAAACTACTTATGTTATGGTTATAAGAAGATTATATTATGAACTTATAAAAGTTGTTTACTGAAATGTAGGCGTGAAAAACACTAGGGTCACACCTAGCTTATGACTAGAGTGCGTGTTTTATTAAAATTATGGATTAATTCGTGAGAGTTGGAATGTACGATGCATATTGTGGTATCCGGCTCGATACAGGGAATCCAGTGATATTAATTATGTAAGTAATTCACGTAAGTTAAAGATTGAATGAGCACTTATATAGCCAAACGTTTAGCTGGCAAAATCTATTTTAAACTCAGCGAGTTGAATGGATTGTTTCGAAGTGTGAAAGGTTTCAGGAGCCGGTTTTTGAAGCGACTTTAATGTGTATTTAGTGTCGTAATTGGTCCGACTAACTTCCGGCCATCAAGCTATATAAGGGCAGGACGGCGATTCGAGGCCAGACGAACATTCGAGCAGATGAAAGTGTTGCAATCTCGTCTCCAGGAATTGGGCCGAAATGTGTGTCCGCCCAACGCCTGTGGTAAATACTTCTACGATTTCAACAGTACTGATTAGTTGTGAGACGCTGCACTTCTCACGCGTTGAAGAAGACTGAGCGATAACAGTCTGCAGTTCCGTTTTGACGTGATCTTCGAATGCGCGGTCACCACCGTTTCGTCTGCTAGCTGTCGTAACACAGACTCCGTGACAGACCTTCTCGACATCGCCGACGTCGTTACACCGTTTCCGTGTTGTTGCCTGGTGTTTCGCGTGGGATCGACAAGACAAATCTACCGTCTACTTTATCGCCCGAGTCGCCTGCTATCGTCTACGTGAATTCGTTCGCCGAACGCCGAACGCCGAACGCCGAGCGACTTTCGTCCTGACATCTCGCCGAACGCGACCGAGGCGAACGTTGACATTCGCACATCACGAGACATTGGTTACAGTTCATAGATGTTTACAACGGTGTATACCCGTCTTCATGTAAGTGACCAGCTGTTTAAATTGTCTCCCATGTAAATTCGTATTTGGATGCATATTTGTCGAGTATAATGTATGGTGTTATACATATAATGTCATAGCAGAGTAACGGTTGGCCAACTATCACTGAACCGCATATGTTTATGTTGTTGTATTAAATGGGAACGCCAGTTAGCTTCTCGTACATACATACATATCTGCTGTCACGTTATGTCTCTCGTTCACTCCGAATCCTAGTGCACCTGAACCTATAACTTGCTATGTTAAAGCGGGTACCGCCAATTTATTAATACTTACACTCGATTTTGTGACACTCACACCAGTACTTTTCTTCTCTGTGAATTCGCTAGATGACGTTACTTGCGTTGGTGCTTTCGAATACGTACGATGATCAATCGATGGTGTTGGAGGATGATCGCTGCTTGATGGAGGTGTTGGGTTGGAGGTGAAGTGATTACCGATGGACGTGCGCCTTTCCTGGTGATGACGTTGCAGATGTGCGTAGGTGTCCAATACGGCATCGCAGTGACGGTACGGATGACGCTTCATGACGGAATTCACGTCTACAAATAGAGGAACATGGACCCTCGCATGCGTCTGTGTACCAGTGGACATGCATGCGCGAACGCGGGATGAACGAACAAATGAATGATAGGTGTCGGCGTGAACAGTAGGTGTGCATGCACGAACGTGAGGTGTCGGACGTGCGTGAAGGTGATATGATGGAATAAGGGACGGTAATTGCGTGGGGAATTCAGACGAAACATGTTACATCCTGTCCACTAGGTGCGCCTATGGTAGACTTATGGGTGCTAAATGTTGAGCGTGGGGACATGAGATCAATGAGTCAATGAAACACTGTGCCGATCAATACCAAAACACGTCACAAGCAGCAAAATAAAGCAAATCGATGTGAAAACCAGTTTCAAAGCTATACAAACAGTATCGGAACTAGTCACAAACAAACAGTGGTTAAAACAAAGCTATACAATCGGCGCCGAATCTAAACATAAAATCAATATTGTCTCAAAAGCTATGCTGGAACTACAAAAAAGCATGTTCATATATATATATATATATATATATATACATATATATATACATTGGGTCGCTAGGGGGCGTGGCATAATGTTTACTTTTCAAAAATTATCCTTCGTTTAATGTTCAATTACAGCATACTAATTATTTTGAATAGATTACTTTTAATATTATGTAACTTGTAATGCGCTACAGAATCAAGAATTCAACCATAAGCTAAGTATATTTAAATTATAAGCATATTTTAACAAGTTTTGGTCCTGTCATATTCAACTTAATAAAACCGGCGTTAAAGCCGTTATGATTATCGCTCACTTTCGCCGGTCGGCAATGTTCAGTTTTTTGTTTGTTTAAATGTTGTCGTTTGTACCAATTATACTGTTAAATGATGAAGTTACAAAACATGTTGCCTGTGAGTTTTTTCAATTGACCTTTTAGATTACTATTGGCATTTTATATTATTACAATAAATACGGTATTTAAAAAGGAATCATGGTGCAGTTAATTGCCATTGAGTGATTGATACTACAGTTAGTTTCTGCCTATCTAAGACTAAGGCTACGGCTGACTGAGTGAATTATAATAAATATAAATAGTTCTTCCTCCCTTAATAGGCCTGTAAGTCTCAATTTAGTTACCGGAGTTGGCCCCGGTTCAACATTTTCTAATTAAATAAAGTAGGCTTTATTGTTAAAATTGAGACGCTACTGATCTTGTAAATATAATTTAGTTTTTACTTACGGCAGTTACGCCGTAGGCTTAGCCTTAGCTCTGGGTTTAACATTCTTTACTATTTATTATCTACAAGATATAAAATGATATGGTTTTGGTCTATTACTTTCTACTAAATATGATAATAATCTAACATAATTATGTCACCATTATTCCTATTTGGTGTTTTCTGCTTGTCTTGCTCTGTTGTTGTAAGGGACATCGATTTTGTTTTATGCAAACCATTGACATCTAATCATTTTAATGTGCTTTTTCCTAATCACACTAGAATTCATCATTCTATTTCAATTTTGCATAGTCTGCCATGTCTTCATGTTTGTTATAATAGAAAGTTACTGCCAATCCCCCGCTCTACGCCTACATTGAAATTAGCAATAATTTTATTACTAGCAGGAGATGTAAGTCTCAATCCTGGGCCATCTGTTAGACGAAACATTCGGCTGGCCACTACAAACGTTCGATCTGTACGAGATAAGACAGCCTCACTTTGTGATTTATTAATTTCAAAGAAAATAAACATTCTAGCTGTAACTGAGACCTGGCTTAGACCACATGATACACATGCATGCATTGCTGACGTTTCCCCTTCTGGTTACACCTTTCACCATCGACCACGTTTAGCCGGCCGTGGAGGTGGTGTTGGCTTTTTTATATCACAGCAGTTCAAAGTTAAATTACATTCTAACCCTGAATACTCTAGTTTTGAGTCCATCTGTGCTGAAATTTCAGATTCTTCTTTCTCCGCACACTTTGTTTGTATCTATCGCCCTCCAGGACATCCGGCCAGTTTCTTTGAAGACTTACAGGATATGTTGGAAAATCTGGCAGTCATTCACTCAGAATTTTACATTCTTGGTGATTTTAATCTACATTTGGATATACCTTCTTCAACTACAACTACGTTTGATGATATTCTGGCATCATTTGATTTGAAACAACATGTTACCTTTTCGACACATATACATGGCCATTGGTTTGACCTCTTGATAACCCGTTCAACTTGTAATAATATCCAAGCACCTACTGTTTCAGATGGGTTATCAGACCACCATACTGTCATTGCCAATATTAATGTTTCTATAGCCCCTTTACAATCGAAACACAATGTGTCTTACAGAGCCATTCATAAGATTGACATTACAGCTTTAATGGCTGATATCCTTATATCTGACCTTATCACAGATCCAAAAAAACATCTATCTGACTTATATAAACAGTACTGTCAAGTACTCAATGCACTACTTGACAAATATGCACCTATAAAATCCAAATGGGTTTCAGAAAGGCCACCGGCTCCATGGATGACTTCCGAAATTATACTATCTAAAAGGCGTTGTCGTTATTTAGAGCGTGTATGGCGCAAATCACGCTCGCCATTAGATAGATCGCGCTATTCTAAGCAATGTCACCTCTGTAACAGACAAATGGCTAAAGCTAAATCAGATTATTTTACTGATATGGTCATAAATAAGTCTGATAATCCGCGTCAGTTATGGAACTGCATCAATAACATTCTACACAGACGGCCTACTCCATCGTTACCTGATCATGTGTCAATTAAGTCTCTATGTGATTCGTTCTCTAGTCACTTCAAGAATAAAATCAGTATCATTCGTTCTGCTTTCCCACGTCATAATATAAGTAATGTCAGTGTGGACTTTCCACAAGTAAATTCTCAACTTGTATCATTTGAACCTGCAACAGTTGATGAAGTTAGGAAAATAATTATGTCCTCCCCAAATAAATCTTGTGCACTTGATCCATTTCCAACAATACTGCTAAAAGCATGTCTCGATACACTAATTGGACCTATAACAAATGTTATAAATGCATCACTTTGCTCTGGCTGTTTTCCTGATGATTTTAAATACGCCCATGTCACACCACTTCTTAAGAAGTCATCTCTGCCTAAGCAAGACCTAAACAGTTATAGACCTATTTCTAATCTCAGCTTCATTTCCAAAATACTAGAAAAGGTTGTAGCAAGTCGTCTAAGGTCTCACATTAGCACAAATGTCTTAACTAATGTGTCACAATCAGCATATAAGCAGTTTCATTCAACAGAGACTGCCCTTTTAAAGGTTCATAATGACATTAACTTGAACATTAATAATGGTAAAGTGACTGCACTTACCTTACTAGATCTCTCTGCCGCGTTTGACACGATTGATCACAGCATTCTCATTGAACGCCTATTAAAGTGGTACGGCATATCTGGCACAGCTCTAAGCTGGTTTTCTTCGTATCTAACTGATAGATACCAAACTGTAAAGATTGGGAACTGCTTTTCAGCTGCACTGCCGGCTTTATTTGGTGTTCCCCAGGGTTCTGTTCTTGGGCCTTTGCTTTTTACTCTTTACACCACGCCACTAAGCTCTGTTATACAACGACATAACTTAGATCATCATCTTTATGCTGATGATACTCAGATCTACATTTCGTTGGCTACCCCGGATACAAATCGCTCCCTTAACCAACTTAGTGATTGCCTTCAAGATATCTTCCATTGGATGACTGACAGCAAGTTGAAATTAAATGCAAATAAAACTGAATTTATCATTATTGGTACTCCAATGCAGCGTTGTAAACTGGATGGTTTTTTCCCTACGCGTATTTTGAATCAGTACATCACGCCAGCAACCTCGGTGCGGAATCTAGGAGTAATCTTTGATAGTAACTTCAATTTCCGACAACATATATCTCAAACATGTCGCTGCTGTTTTAATCATATTCGTGATCTTCGCCGTATTCGCCGGTATATGTCATTTTCTGTTGCTAAGACTGTTGCAACAGCACTTGTTAGCAGCAGACTTGACTATTGCAATTCCCTCCTTTATAATATCGCTAGCAAGGATATCACAAAACTTCAGCGTGTCCAAAATTGTCTAGCAAGAGTAGTTACAAGATCTCCTCGTTTTTCTCGCTCTGTGCCACTTTTGAAGTCTTTACATTGGCTTCCTGTACGATATCGTATAATATTTAAGATCTGTACCATTACATACCAGGCACTGTCCAGTAAGCAACCATCTTATTTGCATTTATTGCTTACTCCTGTAAGAAAATCTATCCAGCTTCGATCATCTAGTTCTGACCTACTTTTTGTTCCTAGAGTCAACACTAACACTGGAACTAGGGCTTTTTCTGTTGCTGCACCAACTCTTTGGAATATGCTTCCTCTTAGTGTTAGATCAGTTGAAAATATTACAAAATTCCGTCGTCATTTAAAAACGTATCTTTACAACCTTGCTTATCCACCGTAGCTCCCTAGCGCCTTGACCCATCTGTTGACAACTGGAAAACTACTTATGGACTTTGAGATTGACCAACCCTTTTGTTTTGATGCGCCTCTGAGCTTGGTTTCCAAGGATTTAGGCGCAATAGAAGTTATCTTATTATTATTATTATTATATATATATATATAGTAAAGTAAGTTCATGTGTAAGTTCGAATCCCCGGACCATAGTGCTTTCCCACACCAGGTATACGCAAGGAGCGAATCCGAGTGATGATGATTGCAGAATGACTTCATCTCGCACGGGTGAATAGTTCAGTACGACATCGTCCCACAAGGTACCGCTCCAGTCTTGGGGTGGTGGAGATGACTGATAGTCCCACAACGTCGGTGTTAGAGAGTCCAACATGACGTCTCGTGGTACGGGTGTTGTTGGCGAACTGTCCACCACGTCACGTGGTGGCGTATGTCATGCAGTAGTATGAACGAAGGTGAATATGTCACGACGTCATCACACGTCAACGGTCTTTCCACCGGGTCTAATGGTATGAGCGGCGGCGGCGGCGGCGATGAGTAAACTGACATAACTTGTGTCGGACTGTCCACCACGTCACGTGGTGTTGATGGTGGTGGTGAGAGCAATGATCGTCCCGTGGTATAGCTTTGCGAAGTAGGCGGCGGCGAAGGTCGTACCGTCTGAGGACCCTCATACTCCGTCGCACCTTGGTCTCGGTTGCCAGGGCTCTCACGGCAGTCGCCGAACGTTCACCATCGTCATAGAACTCGCGAATCATTCGGAGACCATCATTTATCTATAGAAAAGAGAGAATATTTTTTTAGTGCCAAATGACATCGAGTACTGTACTTTTTAGTCACCCCCACCAGCCCCATCACCACGCATACCTCGACTGCGTAGGTGGTCTTTGACTTTCTGTATCATATCGCGACGCCATCGCGATGTCGTACATTTGTCGCTGAACTCTTTAACAGGCCAACGCAGGTAAGCTTAAATGGTCCCGTCTCCGATCTTAGAGTCACCTTCTGGCAGAACGAAAACACAACACTCTTCATCGCATACGTAGCGAAGGCCAGCTGCATTCATGGCTGTTTCAAACGCGTGTTCAATTATCATTACTACAGAATGATCTTGGATTTTGTCGACTGTGGCTATTGCCGCCTGTATGTCGCTATCGGACGATGACCAGGTATATTCTGCTGAATTGACGGTTGCCTCTGCGTCACTGGGTGGAGAGTGAAAAGGTGAATTGTCTTCTAACGAATATGCCGTCGTCATGTGATATAATAATACTATTGTCATTTTCTTGTAACCATGCCAGCGCGTTCGATTGTGGTTTTTCGGGTGTGCGTTCTATGTCGTTGTCATCTGATATGATAATAATATCCTGCACGCTCGACTGTGGTTTTTCGGGTGACACCTGCCAACAGAATTAGGACCCGATCAGTTCGAGCGCTGACACGGCATAATTGTCAAAGGACGCGTTGAATAATTTATGAAGGCGAGTTTCGCCCGGCCCCCGTGGAGAATGGACATTGATGTTTACCGGTCATCGTTGGATTTCAAGGCCATGTACTTGCCGGCGGAAACGCCCAGCACTCGCGCAGCCAAGCCATCAAACAGACACACCCACAATTCCGACCCTTCCCAGTCACTTAACAACATGCGCAAAGCAAATTTTCTTAGAGTGACGAGACGATGGGTAACAAATATATTTGTCTTGACATGCGCAAGTCACAATTGTCAAGGGACTATTAAATACATAATTGCAACTTACTCGTTTATGCAGATGCGAGAGGGTCATCTTATCTTCGGGCAGTTGGTGCGTCGCAGGAGAAGTCGCGTTGCGTTCGATCAAACAGAAGCTCAGTCAGTGTACCGCAGCGATGGATATGCCACAGGGATGTGTGCTCGCGGCTTATATGAGGCTCCGTGTCGTTAGACCGCTGATGATCTTTAAACAATGGTGGCGGTTGCCGACAACAAAGACGAGGTTGCAAAATGGTTGAAGTTGGGAAAACAGTTTAATTGCGAGACAACAAAGACATTACATCTTTGGTGATCTGTTGAACAAACGCCCGTTTTAAAGCAATGTCGTTAGACCGTTGACGCTCATTGAACAGTGGTGGCAGTTGCCAAAAACAATGCCGAGGATGCAAAACGGTTGAATTGTGACGGTTGTCGATTGTTGGCAAACAGTTGAACAACAAAGAAACGAGCACCGTTACACCGTTGATGATCTGTTAAACTCGTGCTCCTTTTATCTCAGCGCTGCTGCCGCCGTTGGTCGGCATCTGTTTGTGATAATAAACCGTTGTTACTGCATCAGCAGAAGGTTAAGCGTATTAATTCCTGGTTTTCCAGTGCGATTCAAACCCAAATAACCTTCGCTATATAGGAACATGTGCAATATGACGTCATATCATATCAGTAGCGATTGGTCAGAGTATTTTTTGGGGGAAATCGCTTTTGTCTCGATTCTCGACGGTTTGCTGTCGATACGGTTACCGCCGTGTTTGTTCTAGGCTCTGTGTTACTCCAATTAGATTGGCTTTTATGTTGTCGTCCGTTGCCGATGCCGTCGACATGTGTCAATCAATCAAGTCCTTGGGCTCGAGTGTGGGCAGACATCTGATGAATGTCGTCCAAATGGATCTTGACACATACTAGCCCAAGATCAAAACGACTTTTTAAGGTAGCATCTTTTTCGTTTGGTCCGCCTCGCTTTCATAACCCGAGATCTCCAAATAAAACATATTAAATCGGATTAAAAAAACATACAAACTCGAGATAAAAATAAATTAGTGGCATTTCACAGAAAATTATAAGTTTGCGATATTCTTTCCCAGCCACCGTAACAAATATGAAGTCGATATTTTGACATAAGAAATATTTTTTCAAAGCAAAAATAAAATCTATGCGATGTCCTTTCCCAGCCACCGTAGACATTTTTTGTTATGCAATGACACCTCTATAATGTATGTTAAGCATAACATCTGAAGACGGAGGTTGTGTTGTTGAAGATGGTTCTCCTTTAAATGTTAGTTATGTAATAACACCTCTATAATTTATGTTAAACATAACATCTGAAGACGGCGGGTTGTGTTGTTGAAGATGGTTCTCCTTTAAATGTTAGTTATGTAATAACACCTCTATAATTTATGTTAAACATAACATCTGAAGACGGGGGGTTGTGTTGTTGAAGATGGTTCTCCTTTAAATGTCAGTTACGTAATAACACATCTACAATGTATGTTAACATTCAAACATATAGGGCTGACTTCAGGGATTATTCCCAGCTTTAAAACTCACTGGGCCAATGAAGTACCAATGAAATTTATGCAGTAGCCATCATTGGCTAAATCATGCCATGTTAACTGGGTTTCGAGAATGTTCAGTCTACAAACAATTGCTCGCGTATTTCCGTGGGCCCTGGCCTTCGTGGGTCCAAGGCACGTGCCTATAGTGCCTATTGGATAATCCGTCACTGTTTATTGTATCCAGGTATGCGACCACCACTGATATATTTTACGATATATAATCAAGCATTTGTAAATGCTAATTTTAAAAGAGAGGTTTGACTAACTCACGGCTTTAACTATATACCGTTACTAACATTAATTTACCAAAAATGCCTACGACAGTTTCAGATTGCACGATTTATTTAGTTTTATGTATTTCTTATGATATGGCTGCTACCATGCGTAATTGAAATGTGGAAAAAACAATGAAAAGCAGTAAATTAATGTTTCACATATGATTTGTCTTGTATATTTAAATTTACCTATGAATGTAATTATTACCTTTGTTCTTTATTAATAGGTTATAGTGATGAAATTGTGCAATTTCAAGTCTATATCAGTACATTTGACATCAGTAATACTGGCGAAAACAACCATACAAATTAATTATGAGATTTCATTTTACATTACCACTTTTGGCGAGGATGACTATCGGTCGGGTCAACAACAAGCACCTAGACATGTTCCGTTATTAGCTAATAATAATAATGGTTCGATAATTACTCCTGTTGACTAGTGATGACTCTCAATGTTGTCTCGCATCCTACGTTCCCCTCTGGCAGCTATCGCCTGCCGCAGACAGCCCGGGGATGAGACAGCTGCTATATAATATCTCTCTACCAGGTCAAACACTAAATGTTACAATTTACCACTGCGCAAGTATTGCGTACAATGACAGCAGACAGGCCGCATTTTAAGCATGTATTCGTGCTGGTGTCTCCGTTAGGTAATGGTCAAGGATGGAAGATATATGATAACGTGTTTCTGCATAGTATTTTATCTATCATTAAGCCGAGCAAGTAAGTTACTTCTTTTTATTGATGACCATACATTTGTGTACGAGTTCCGGATGTATGCCATGGCAGATGGGACATTTGTCCAGTTGCCCCTACAATATCAGTTTATGGGCCCCCCACAAAATTTGTTTGGAACATTTCTTTGAGATCGCAACGTTTATTGGCGTAACCTGAGAGCATCAATATGTTGCAAATTAGTGCTCTAAACGGGCAACGGTCGTACTTTCCTGTGAAGTGCCTGTTGTAGAATGAAGGAAGGAAGGAGTGAGAACTTTTATAACACGGTACTCGGCCAATCATTGCCCAGAGGCCCCCACAGTCCTACATCCGGCGCTGTTGTACACACATTACGTGGGAACAAGCGGGAATACAACAATATGTATTAAGAGTACATTATATTACCATGTCAACAGATACACATGTACACGTACGCCTACATGCACACGTGCGTACTTGAGTACGTGCGTTCATGAATGTATGCCTACATGCATATATGAGTGCATGTATACATGCATACATGCACACATCAACACATACAGATACATACGTACATACTTGCATACAAATATACGTACATACATGCATACACAAATACATACATAAATACATATAAACATACATACACACATACTTGTAAACGTACGTACGTACGTACGTACGTACATACATACATACGTACATACTTACTTACATGCATACAATCATACATGCATACACGCACACACGCACACACGCACACACGCACACATGCACACATGCACACATGCACACATGCACACATGCACACATGCACACATGCACACATACACTCATACACATATAGGGAGGGGACAACCGGAGTGGTCCACAAATACAGACAGTTAGACAGGAAGACAAGGGTAGAACAGATTGCTCTCTCAGGAATTTCGCCAGTAAAGGGAGGAAGGGGCAAACATATAGAAACTGCAAGAGGATGGCAATGAATGCACTAGTTGAGCAGATGTGTGAAGAAGAGGGGGTGGGATTCGTAGATTTATGTGGATAATTTGTTGGTAGGGAAGATATGTACATGAGAGATGGCCTCCATCTAAGTGGAAATGGGGCAGCAGTTTGCTTAGAGAACCTGTTGCGATGTGTTGATAATGGGACAGGTTGCAATTATTTAAATTATACCGGCAGGGGGATTCACAGAGAAGCCTAAACTGGAGTCACAGATAAAGACAGCACAAATAAATCAGAAAAGAACATCCTGGAAAACTGTTCTGAAGCTGGATATAAATGCGTTTGTTTAAATGCAAGGAGCATAGTAAACAAAACAAGTGAACTAAACATTATTGTAGACGATAATGAGCCTCACACGGTAGGTATAACCGAATCATGGGCCACCACCGATATATCAGATGCCGAATTGGGACTGACAGGCTATGTAATGTTTAGGAAAGATAGAATAGGAAGAAAGGAAGGTGGAGTTATTTTATACATTAAAGAATGTATCCAGACCTATGTAATAAAATTAGAAAGAGAAGCAGATTGCGCAGAAGCTGTTTGGTGTAACATAGTTACAGGAAAGTCGACGTTAACGGTTGGGTTAGTTTATCGAAGTCCAAACGTAAGCATAGAAGAACATGAAAAAGTACAAAACGCTAAAAGGGAAGTGAGCGACAGGGATTGTATTATTATTATGGGGGATTTCAACCATGTACATATATAATGGAAATCTTTACAGAGTAGAGGGAGTGAGGACCACAACATTTTAGTTTAGTACAATATAGCTTCCTTTCTCAACATGTGCTAGAACCAACCAGGGGAGAAAATGTGTTAGACATAGTTTTGTCATCACAGAATGAATTTGTTGACAATGTCAAGATATGCGGGCCACTTGGGAGAAGATATATTTTACCATCAACGTAAAATCAGAAAGGAATAATAAAAAGCAGTAAACGAGAAACTTCCACAATGGAAGATATAAGGACATGAGGAAATATTTAACAAAGATAGACTGGAATAACAAACTTAAGAAATAGACAGCAGCACAATGTTGGAATATCTTAAGGAGTGAAATTTAGTGCGTCATCGATAAGTTTGTTCCATTAAAAAAAGAGAAACGGTCCAGAAAGAAACACTTATCGAAAGAAGCCATTAGACAAATTAAGTACAAAGAAACAATGTGGAAGTCATGTAGACTAACTGGAACTGTTGAAGACTACAACATTTTATAAAAAAAACATTTAACCAAGCTAAAACATAAATTAGAAATTCAAAGAGAAACTATAAACAAAAAAATAGTTTGTAATACAAAACATGACAGCAACAGTTTTTATGCATATATTTGGAGCAAACAGAAAGTTCAGGATAAGATCGGTGCTTTAGAAGATAGTGCCCGAAATGTAATAACAGAGGGATTCTTAATGGCAGAAGACCTGAATGAGTACTCCAGTTCGTTGTTTACCAGGGAAGATATTAGTTCACTGCCAATACCACGTGCTAAGTTCAAGGTGGCGGAATCAGAATATTTAGGACAGTTAATTGTAACAACGACAATTTTAGCTATGAAAATAAGGGCAATGAAGGATGATAAATCACCTGGAGTGGATGGGATTCCACCAAAACTACTATTGGAAATTGAAGAATAATTTAGCATACCACGTGCAGCAGGTTTCACCTTGTCATTAAACGAGGGAGTAGTTCCTTTATAATGGAAAGAAGCAAACATTATACCGTTATTTAAAAAGGGTTCGAGTAACAAGTCAGATAAATATAGATCAGTGAGTTTAACATCGGTGATTTGCAATTTATTAGAAACACTAATTAAAGATCACATGGTGGATTTTCTTGTTAATATAACTTGATAAACCCATCTCAATATGGGTTTCTAAAAGCGAGGACATACTTAACAAATATGTTATGTTTTTTAAAGATATCACTAAGTGGGTAGACGAGAGATCACCAGTAGATATCATCTACTTCGGTTTTCAGAAAGCTTTCGACAAAGTGCCACATCAAAGATTACTGCTTAAACTAAAGACTAATTAACTGGATAGAAAAATGGCTGATTGACAGAAGACAACGAGTAGTTGTTGATGGGAAGGCTTCAAACTGGAAATCAGTTTTGAGTGGGGTTCCACAGGGATCAGTACTGGGACCTATATTATTCTTAATATATATAAACGATTTGGACGATGATATAGCTAGCAAGGTGTTGAAATTTGCAGATGATACAAAAGTGTTTAGAAGGATTAAAAGTGATGGAGATAGGCAGCATTTACAAGATGATCTTGACAGGTTGATCAAATGGTCTGAAATGTGGCAAATGTTGTTCAATTTTGGGAAATGTAAATGCCTCCATGGACATGGGAACAAAGATGTACAATATACAATGGGAGCTACTATACTATGTACTAGTGTAAAAGAAAATGACTTTGGGTTAACCATTAATGCTAGTATGAAGGTTTCAGAGCAGAGCGGAATTGGAGCTTCAAAGGGAAATAACATTCTTGGATTAATTTGGCGACAAATAGCGTATAAGGAAAAAAACTAATAATACCGCTGTACAAAACAATAGTTACGCCTCATTTAGAATATTATATACAAGCGTGGAGGCCATATCGCAAGAAAGACATATGTAAGCTAGAAAGAGTACGGGGAGAGGGACTAAAACGATACAAAAACTGAGAGATATTTGTTACGAAATACGCCTAAAAGAATGTGGTTTGACAACACTGGAGACCAGGAGATTGAAAGGAGATCAGATATAAATGTTATTAAAATATTGAATGGTTATGACAATATTGATATAAATCTGTTTTCTCAGTTAATAAAAATAGAAGGACTAGGGGACATGAATTTACATTAATAAAGGAGCAGTGTAGATTAGATGTAAGGAAGTTCTCATTTTCAGAAAGGACTGTAAATGATTGGAACATATTATTTGCTGATTCTGTGGGTGCTAGTAGCGTGAATATGTTTAAAAATATCTCTCGATAAGCCAAAGGGCTTCATTGTCCACCTGCCAGCTAGAGTTAATTCCCTGGGTGGCAATCTTGTTAAATCTTGTTAAATCCAAAATGAATATATTGAATTTGCGGACTCGTATCTAGGCTCGGTAATAATAAACAATGGTTCTTCCATACAAGACACTACATCCCGTCCTACATCTCCAAACCTGCCGGTCCCATGTGCCGTTTATCGAACCCGAACGTATCAGCGTAAAAACCAAGGTCTACGGTGGCTGGGAAAGGACATCGCAAACATTTTATTTTTTTTGCTTTGAAAAAATATTTCTTATCTCAAAATATCGACTTCATATTTTGTACGGTGGCTGGGAAAGAATATCGCAAAATTGTAATTTTCTGTGAAATGCCACTAATTTATTTTTATCTCGAGTTTGTACACATAGATAAAAAGGGTTGGAATCTCGATAAGCCAAAAGGATTCTTTGTCCACCTGCCATCTAGAGTTAATTATCTGGGTGGTAATCTTGTTAATTTCGGTTAATTATACAGTTGTGTGTGAATTTGTTGCAACGCGGCATATTACGCAGTATCACGCCAATTGTTGTTAACTTATTATGATATAGTATTTTGCGAATTGTAGTGCCAAGACGGTTCGAAGTGAAATGCGTCCCACCGAAGCCTGTCAAAGTCGGAACCCGCGCGGACTTGCAATGTGTCTTTGGAGGACATGTTGCTGTATATGTCACATTGATAACAAATTCAAACTAAATGCATCTCGCATATATGTTTATGAACATAACCTTTGCTCGAGTACCTCGCGAGGATACACTGACCTTAAAGGTGCCGTAAAAATATAAACATAAAATAATTACGTATTTTACATATATTTATACGACTCTTAGTGACATATATCGCATGATGACATATTTTTTACGTGTTAACGATCTTATAAAAATATAAATGATGTGTACATAATCTATACGTGTCTGAGCATTGATCGAGCTCATCGAAAATGTCAGTGTGGGATTAATGCACACGCTATATTTTCTAGTTTTCAGTTTCGCTGAATTGTGCATTATTGCTGTTGTTATTACGAAAACTAAATGTGCAGCAATGCCCCTCTATTCGATGCACGGTGACGTTAAACGGGAAAATGGGTACTGTAACAATACCGTATTTTGTCACATGACCCTCCGCCCTTTATTATTATTACTATTAGCCGCGTTTCTGCTTCATGTGTGGACGTTACAAGCTACTTGTTACGCCCTTGGTATATTGCAAACAAAGGCACGTAAATTCACTGTGCTTCGTCCAACATGATGTCTGCGCCAGATTTAATTGTAGGAACCAAGATACGTCAAAAAAGCAACTCCAGGAAGCTGCGGTCATGCTCTTTTTCCCAACTGCCTCCGATATAACTTGTGTTGACTATTTGAATGCTTTTTATTCAAATTGAACGTTTCGCAGGTGAACACAGTGACTTATTAAGTCATTTTAACTGTCAATATATTTATACTAGTGTAACGAATATAATTTGGAAATGATAAGGAACTTACCGAGTCGATTTAATGTATATACGGTTCCTCTGCTGTACAGTTCCCCGTGGCAGGCCATCAATCGATGCCATCGAGGGTCCGTTTGTTGAGGGCGATGACATCACCCTGCGGTGTCGCGGCAACGTCGGCATGCCGGCCGCAACGTTGTCTTGGTCTCAACAACGATCCGGGCACCTCGACTTTCGCACAGTGGTCGAAAGGTCAAAATGTACCGTTGTGCGTCGCCATGACGACGGCACGAGCTCCGCGGAGTCCGAGCTGCTCGTTCGTCTGTCGGCGGAAGACGACGGGGCGGTGTTCCGGTGTCTCGTGAAGACAGGGGAAGAATAACTGTTCGACAACAAGAAAGTAGCAGTACTGTGGGGGTATGTTAGCACACGTGACCACCCACCATGACAAAGCATTTTGAAAATTATTAACTTAAAAAACGGATGACAAAGTGTTTCTGATGTGCTCATTATCTTGAAATGTTCTCCGTGTCTGTATTTCAAGCGTACTGCGTATGGTATGTGTACACACAAACCACCAGCGACATAGCGTAAAAGAAACCTCAATTTCAGCACAGTTTCATTTGTTATCGAAGCCACTCTGCCCAGTACGAAAGGAAACACACCACACAACAAATTGTATAGCAAAAGCACAAAAAACTAGACTATTGACAGTTTGAAAGGGAAAGGAACAATTGTTTTCACGAAGGAAATTTGTACGGCCAGAATTCGACTTCCACAATATAAATATATATATCTTACGTTAGCCTTGCTCTTTACAAAGATGAAGGTAAATAAGAAATAAGTTTGATAATTTATTTCATTAACCAAACACACACACACACATAAACATTTAATACATTTTGCAGTTTCAAATACCTTGTATTCATTCATCATTCCAATATAAGGCCAGTTAAATACGCCACATGTATGGTTTGCAAATGTATTGATAAAGTGACAGTTGCACAAAGCCGATGTATGTATATGTTTCTTCCACGTGTTAAATGTGTGGAATATTAACATGGTTTATTTCACCTTACCAAAGTGAGAGGTTTCAGTACTACTTCAATATATTTCTATTTTGGCAGATCCGCCCAAAAATAGCAACATTGTGTTTGACGTCGTCAACGATGGATGATTTTGTCACGCCGATGGAAACCCTGAACCGTCGTACACTTTCCTCTGGCTCAAGATCGATGGCAGACGAAAAGTATTCAGTACCGACCAGCCACGGTACAAAATATGAAGTCGATATTTTGAGATAAGAAATATTTTTTCAAAGCAAAAATAAAATGTTTGCGATGTCCTTTCCCAGCCACCGTAGACATTGGTTTAACGCTTATACGTTCGGATTCGATAAACGGCACTTGGGACCGGCAGGTTTGGAGATGTGGTACGGGATGTAAGTGTCTTGTATGGATGAACCATTGTTTATTATTACCGAGCCTAGATACGCCTAAAGATAGCAACATTGTGTCTGACGTCGTCAACGATGGATGATTTTGTCACGCCGATGGAAACCCTGAACCGTCGTACACTTTCCTATGGTTCAGGATCGATGGCAGACGAAAAGTATTCAGTACCAACCAGTACCTGGACATGATGTCATTTCCGGACCGAGGTTTATTTCGTTTCCGCTGCATCGTTTCGAACGTCATAAGAAAGACGCGATACACGAGAGTCTTGGAAGTAAGGATACACGTGTCAAGAGTGGCAATCTTATGTTTAGTAAATGTCTAGCAGATAACCAGTATCAAATATATCTTCGCCATGGCCAAATTTGAATTTATGTTGCTTTATATTCCAATGTCACTGTATGGTTGAAATAATGTAAGCGTTCTGCAAACAATTATATAGCAAAACATGCTAGTCAAATTGTACTGATGATAACATTGTTTTCAGACAACATGTATAATATCAACATAATAATGTTTAACGGAATACAAGGACTACGAAAAATTCGGTATAAAATTATATTTTGTATCCAAAACTGGTCTGTAAGCATGCTGCATATCATGTTTTTACTCCTTACTAGAACCTACATAATGAAACTAGAACATACACGTTCACATTCATATGTGACGTCTTATGAAAACAATTATAAATTTATGTGTAGCATATATCTTTAAACAACTCAAACCTCAACATTATCTGTTCCAACAGATCCTCCTGTCGAAAGAGTCGAGGCCACCATTGAGACTGCCAGGCCAGTGCATGTCCAGCCCACATCACGACTACATTCGTCTACCTCCAAAGACGAAAACGTAAATGCAACAACCATTCACAGCGATGAATCGATGGCAACAGATGTTCCCACACGGACGGCGTTTGAAAGTCGATTAAATGATAAAAGTGCTCCAGAAAATGGACAAAGAAATGACATCAACCTTGGCCTCACAGAAGTCGACGAAGACGTAAACCAAAAAAAGGTCGAAGAATTTCCATTGGTTTGCGTTGACAACAATACAATTGACGTTCCCGGAGGTACAGAAAGTAAAATCAACTACGACGCAATACATGACACCAATCCATCAACAAATTTGGACGATGACGTTATCGACGACGAAAATTGTAAACGCTCCATTTACACCAACGTTGACATCAAGTTAGATTACCAGGTTTCCTCAGACGAACCGTCCAAGTCGGGCAGCTACAATGCAAAATCAGTTGATATTGTTAGCAATGTTGTGTGGACGCAACGTCGACAAAGAAGACGAGAAGTCATAGCTGGATGGTAGACAAACAATTCAAGCGATTCCTGACCTGGACGGAGGCACTGATCTAACGGTCGATAAAACTATCGACAAAAACGTCAGCGTTGATACAACTGGACAGCAAACTATCCAGTCGTTTGCACGGGCTAAAGCTATGAACAAATTTCCGAAAAATAGAGGAGCTGGCGACCTTGTTTACGCCGTCGAAACAAATTATGATGGCCACGAATCCGTCCAGGCGTTTGTCAGAGTTTACGAAACAGACACATCAATCGTGCCCAACAAAGCGAGACAGGCTTATCGCGACATCCATTTTGTAATGAGGCAAGACGATAGTTGTGGCGATATGGTATGATTTCCTGCATTTTTTGTAGATGTTTCTTTGGGTCAGTGGATCATACTACTGATACGTCCACCACGATTAAATAATGACGAAGAAGGAGATTATCCCGGTGGAGATGTAATCACTGAAGGAGCTAGGGTGTAAGGTTAACACCCCAGTTGTACAACAATTGAGAAAACATTTTCAAACGTAGGAGACACGGCAACTCAGAGGTCTACTGTTGACGGAGGTCCAGACGAAATGCACCCCTGGATCCAGTGGTCGTTAAAAATGGGGTTAGTGCTGAGAATAGAAAACCCAGGCTAGTTGTTGCTTCATCATGCTCGCTGTCTGTTCAGCTTCCACTACTAACAGTCTCCTCTACCTAGTGGCTCGAACAACGTCCAGCTGAGTTCTCTGGAAACTCATGTGATGATTCATCGGCCGTCTGTGGTATATGCTGTTAACCCGTCTTGCACAACCTCGGCCATATTGACTGGATTATCTTCAGGCTAAATACCCCAAATACGAGGAAGGAAGCGGCGATATGTGATTGACTTCTGCGCCATGCATATGTAGTCGATCACTCTACGCAGATGTTTTTGCCACAAGGATCAATCACTGACTAAGAAATTGGCTACCTACGTACGTACAACAGTTCGTTTGTAGAATTGCCAAACGAAACTACACATGGGACACGTCGGATTTTTGTGCTAGAACATAGATTACTTTACGTTGATCTGTTCATGGGAACTGGTGACAGCTCTCCTTGGAGGGATACATGAACGGTTGCTCAACAACCAACGATATTAGTGTCTCCAATATTTAAACACTCAGCCAACTATGAATGTTGTTAAAAGGGATTAGTTTCCCGCATGTCGAATGAAACAGTTGCCGAAGGAATGGTCAGTCTTGATCCCCTGGTCCCACGGTGCCCACTCAGGAATGGTCAGTATTGTCCTCCTTGGGCCCACGGTGCCTCTTCGGCAATGGTCAGTCTTGTTCCCCTGATCCAACGGTGCCCCCTGAGGAATGGTCAGTCTTGTCCTCCCAGGTCCCAATTGTGTCGACGAAGAATGCTTGCCATAACCACGTCACCGTTTCTGTTTTTTTGCTGCCTTCGTAAAATAATCTCAACAGATCGTTTTCACATCGAATATTATTATATTTGAACAGGGAGAAATATGAATGCTAACACGAGGCCGCCGTAATTGCACCAGTGCAGAAGAGTATAAATTACACGCTTAAAACCGACTGTGCATTTGACATTAAACGTGCGATAATGCCTAGTAACAGAGATTGACGCGATAAACCGGTGAAGCATGGCAATCGCTTAAACGGTATTTCCTGTACATTATACGCAACGGGAACGTTTTTATTATTTAATTCAGCACACTTTCATTAATATTGTGATCGTGTAAGCATTGCGTAGAATCGATTTCAAGGGAAGTTGACTTTCTGATGCACGCGCGCTCTCATACACACATACGCCTGCACGCCCGCTAACACACACACACACACACACACACACTCACACACGCGCACGCACACACACGCACACACGCACACACACGCACACACATGAACACACACGCACACACGCGCACACACGCGCACACACGCACACACGCACACACGCACACACGCACACACGCACACACGCACACACGCACACACACGCTCACACACGCACACACACGCACACACACGCACCCACACGCCCACACACGCACACACACGCACACACACACACACACACACACACACACACACGCACACACACGCACACACACGCACACACACGCACACACACACACACAAGCACACACACGCACACACACGCACACACACGCACTCACACGACGGGGGCGCGCCGCCGTAACGCAGGAATCGAAGAAATTAACCAAATTGTTAACAGTATTTATATGTCGTCATGGTGGGCGGTGCAAATCCTTTATGAATTTTAACGATGAAGTCACTGTTTCATGGAGTTCTTATTTGATGTGACAGCGCCGCTTGGCTCGGGCCTTGCACTTGCACCTGCCGTTACCTGTCACGGTGATCCGACGTTCAAGTGTCATATTGTTAGCGCCGGGCCATTGTTCTAGCGCAATGTTAACTTCCTGGCCGCACCGATGTTTGCACGGACTGTCTTGGACACGGTGGCAATATTGTGTAGCAAAGCAAACTGCCTTTATAAAAGGTGTTATCGCGGTGATTAATACTCAATGCCCATCATGTCAATAATTATTTTTGTAGTCTACAATTGCGCTTTGCTACATCGCGTTGTTCCGCGGTTCGATGTGAAACTGTCAGTTGAAATGATGCGTTAATAACTTAGAAGTGTTTAGTTTACCGAAAGCCAGTCGATTTCTGCGCGCCGGCCCACCCAAGAAATAGCCCGAGTACGTTTTAGGCGCACCGGCCACCCGGTCTTACCCAAAGACAAACTGCCTGCGACGATAAACGCTTTCCCGGCCGCCTTCTTGTGCAACACAACACGCACGACGGCGACGAACCGGGCGAACATTGGATAGCGCTGTACCTGGACGGCGAAGGACCCGGCGAATACTTCTGCTCGTATGGCCTGCCGCCGCGACACGTCGAGTTCCGCGCCTTCATGAACAAACTTTGCGCAGAATGGACTCATAATACCAAGATACTTCAGAGTCTTCTGTCTAACGTTTCCGGACAATATTGTGTCGGTTATCTCATGATTCGCTGTAACAGGGTTCTGATGAGGACTTTGTGAATGCTTTCGGCATTGATTTGGTGGCAAGCGATTGCCGCGTGTTTGACTGGCTTAAACAGTTTAGATAAGTTACGATGCAGTACCGTTTCGACACTGATTCATGCGTAATAACTAATGTTTGGTTTTATTTTCGGCGCTGATTGTATAGCACCAGTGTTTTTTTAATGACTAGATTCGGTACTGTTTGCATAGCTTTGACACTAGTTTTGATATCAATTTTACTGTTTGTGACGTGTTTCGGTATTGATCGGCACCGCGTTTCATTGACAAGGTATCATCATCGATCGAGCAGATGGCGCGGTAGTCAACACCCGCACACTCAGACCGCTGGCCCGGTGGTAAACACCCTAAAGTCGCCGTAGAATAATGCACGAGCCTATGGTGCGGTGTTTTGTTCGTTTTTTCGTACGCATACTCATGCACACACGATTATTTACTTGATAAGAGGCGGTCATTAGCCGCCCACCAGCACGTCCTTCCCTTACGCCCACGCACGCACCCACTAAGAGACGGTCATCCACAAACCCACCCTGTCCTACCCACCCGTGCCAATCGCTAGGGGGCGCTAACTACGGTGACGTCACCGGTACCGATGCAGCGGTCGCAAGGGGCACTAACTAACCGGAAATGAGTCAGCAATAATTGAGAATTATTTCAGGTCTGATATGGCCTGATGCAATACATAGTTACATGGATGCAAAGTAAAATCGTAACGCATTCGTGTCTGACTGAATTAGCGGCGCCGCCTGTTGACAACCCTAACAAAATGCAAGATGTCAGCAGTGAAACTGATCCTTAAGGTCGGGGGACGAGTGTTGTTTATTAGCCCTTAATAAAGAAGCTGTGTGCGCACGCGCGTGTGTGTGTGATCGTGCGAGTTTGTGTTTATACGTGCGCGCTTGTGAGTGTGAGATATCGCGCATGTGTGAATTTGTGTGTGTGTTTGTGTGTGTGTGTGTGTGTGTGTGTGTGTGTGTGTGTGTGTGTGTGTGTGTGTGTGTGTGTGTGTGTGTGTGTGTGTGTGTGTGTGTGTGTGTGTGTGTGAATGCCCGTGGTGATTGTGGCTGTGGTTAAGGTAGTGATGGAGGCTGTTGAGGTGATGATGATGCTGGCCTTGTGTTTTTCTTATGAAGAAATACATCTGGGACTGGATTTTTAACAACATATACGACGGAATACACTAACGCATCACGTGTTCAACATTCATTATTTGATGGCTTGACGGAGGTTTTGCTAGGTGACATGTCACGTGCTGGATAGGTCACTTAAGCTACGGTCATTATCTAACGTTCTTTATGAACTTGACCTTGAATTATTCAATGAAGCTATAATTACGTGCATGCACGTTACAACCAAATAAATAAATAAACGAATATCCGTTGGCCATGTCAACCGTGTAGTTGGAGTTCACCGCGAAGGGGTAGATCGTGTGTTGTTGAATGCATGCCGCTATTTGATAGGGCTTTTTTTCTTTATGATTCTGTGTGAAAGTGTTATGCTAGTGGGAGAATCATAATTTTCTTGGAACTGACATGATGCCATATCATATAAAACTGACTTTGTGTAAAGCGACTTGTTTCTTTTATAGCATCCACGGTTTCATCTACTCGCACTTTCTTTCACAGCCGCGTTGAACGTATGTTCTACAGCCGCAACACTAGGTACACCATTAGAGAAATTAACCAGACTATCTTTTGTGAAACAATATTGCTAAAACCACTTAGTTAGACTGGAATGTGTGCATAATTGCTTAGCACGCGTGGTTCTCAAGACCCCTCGTTTTTCACCAAGACCTGCTTAAAACATTTCATTGGCTTCCGGTTGCCTATCGATTCAACTGCAATTTAGCCTCTATCACATATCGTGCCATTTCTACACAACAACCATCCTATTTGGTTAGTCTCCTGCGTTTTTCAGACATCTTTAAGACAATAAGATCGTATGTTTCACAACAACGTTTTCTTCATAAAACAAAGCTTAACATTCACAGTAGCTGCACCAACAACTCGCTATCATTTTAAAACATCTGAAACTATGAAAAAACTCAAGACATATTTTTAAAATCGCATTTCCACCTTAAACCTTCAGGGATCCCTTACTATAATAATGACCCGTCATGATTGTGCCTAATGATTCTTGTATGTTTCGCTTCTGAGCACATAGTCATAAGGATGCAGGCGATATATAAGTTTATTATTATTATATTATTATTATTATTATGACACTAGCAAAAATGCCCGTCATCGGACGGGATGCCTTTGTGGAGTACAGTCGTGAAATAAATATTTACCAAATGTTAGAAAACACACAGTATCGTTACAAAACACCATAGCGCGTTCGCAGATAGTCGTTGTTTGTTCAAACTAAGGAAGGTCGAAGAGAATATGAAGTTCATGTCCATCGACAGGCCCTAGTCATGATGGCAGTAACGGTGACAATGAATATAATTTATTTTGGTCAATACGTACAAGAACCAATAGCAAAATAATAAATATTTTAAAGTATATATTGAAACATAATATATGTACATCAAAGTGAAGACAACAGAGAATTCTTGTTCTCTTACCCAAATACAAACGCATACAAAGCCTATGCAGCCGAGACTACTGTGTATATCCTACACAAAACTCTAGCCCATTTTATTACGCACTACCGAAAAATATGTTGGACAAGAAAGTAAAAAGGTGAATTATTATATAGCGCAGTATCCAATCATTGGGACTGTTCAAAGCGTGTTACACTTTACTCCCCAGCAGACCTCCTCAATCGAACATCATCTCAACTTCACTGGGAAGTATTCAACCACGCTGCAATTAGTAATTATAATAATAATAATAAATCACTTATAACTCGCCAATTTCCTCAGACAATCCGAACTCAGTGGCGCACCAAAACCAAAGGATTAAGCATTATCGTACTCGTGTGCTAGGCAAAACAAATGGATGGATGTGCTAGGAAGCTAGGGAGTATAGACGATATTGAAAAGATAAGTTTTCCTGTGACGACGAAATGTAACACTATTTTCTGATGATTTAACATTAACGGGAAGCGAATTCTATATAGTTGGCGAGGCAACTGAAAAAGCTCGAGTTCCAGCCTTTGTCTTAACTTTAGGAACAGATAGCAACTTCATACTAGACGACCGAAGTTGTCTGGCTTGTCTAGCTGGTGTGATCATTGAGTGTAAATAACTAGATTGTATGGATGAAAGGGCTTGGTATGTGATTGTACAGATCTTAAACATAATGCGATATGGCACGGGGAGCCAATGCAGTGATTTTAGAAGTGGCACTGAGCGGGAGAATCGAGGAGATTGTGTAACTACCCTTGCTAAACAATTCTGGACACGTTGTAGGGTTGCAATATCCTTGACAGCGATATTATAAAGGAGGGAATTGCAATAATCTAATATGCTGCTAACAAGAGCTGTTGCGATAGTCTTAGCGACAGAAAGCGACATATGTCGGCGAATGCGGCAAAGATCACGGATATGATAAAAACAGCAACGACACGTTTGGGATATGTGTTGTCTGAAATTGAAGTCGCAATCAAAAGTCACTCCTAGATTCCGTACTGATGCTGCTGGTGGGATATTTTGACTCAGGATGCATGTTGGAAAAGAATAATTAAGTTTACCTCGCTGCATTGGAGTACCAATGATGAGAAATTCAGTTTTGTCTGCATTTAAGTTTAATTTGCTGTCGGTCATCCATAATAAAACATATTGGAGACAATCGTTGAGTCGGTTTATGGAGTGACTTGTATCGGGCGTGGCCAAAGAAATGTAGATATGTGTGCCATCTGCAAAAAGGTGATGATCCAAGTTATGACTTTGGATTACAGAGCTGAGTGGCGTAGTGTAGAGAGTGAAACGTAAATGCCCAAGAACGAAACCCTGGGGAATGCCACATGAAATGGGGAGTGCAGTTGAAAAGTAATTATCTATCTTTAAGAATTGATGTCTATTGGTTAGATATGAAGAAAACCAGGTCAGAGCTGTGCCAGATATGCCATACTACATTGATAAACGTTTGACAAGAGTGTTGTAATCAATGGTATCAAAGGCGGCATACAGATCAAACAAGGTGAGTGCGCTTCATTTGCCTTTATCAATATTTAATATAACATAATTGTGTACTTTTAAGATAGCAGTCTCTGTAAAATGAAATTGTTTGTTTGCTAATAGTATCACACTGGATAAACAAGTTGAGCTGATATGACACCTTACACGGCTTGCTACGACTTTCTCAAGTATCTTAGACATAAAGCTAAAATTTGAAATTGGTCTATAATTTTTGAAATCATCTTTTGGCAGAGAAATCTTCTTGAGAACAGGATTTACATGTGCATACTTAAAATCATCTGGAAATTTACCAGAACTAAGTAATACATTTATGATAGTTGTTATTGTACCAAGTAAAGAGTGAAGACATTCTTTTAGTAGTATGGTTGGTAATGGATCGAGATCGCATGACTTATTTGGGGAGGACATTATTATTTTCCTCACTTCATCAACTGTGGCTGGCTCATACAATACAAGTGGATAATTTATTTGTGAGGAGTCCACATTTACAGTACTTAAAATGTGACATGGAAAAGCAGAACGTATAAGACTTATTTTATTTTTTTATTTTTGAAATGACTAAAAAAACGAGTCACACAGCGATTTGACTGACACATAAATAGGTAGATATGGAGGCGGCCGTCTGTGTAGAATATGATTTATGCAGTTCCATAGCTGACAAGGATTATCAGAGTTACTCGAGTCCATGTTTGTGTAATAATTTGATTTTGCTTTGGCCATGTGTCTGTTGCAGTAGTGACACTGTTTAGAATATCGTGATCTGTCCAAAGGCGTGTGTGATTTGCGCCATACACGTTCAAGATGGCGCCGGCGCTTTTTAGATTGTAAAATTTCAGGAGTCATCCATGGAGTATGTGGCTTTTGGGACACATATTTAAATCTCAGGAGTGCATGTTTATTAAGTAAATCTTTGAGTACTTGATAGTACTGTCGACACAAATCTAATAGATGTTCTTTGGGGTTACTGATGAGGTCGGATTTAAGGATGTCCGTCATTAATGCTGCAATGTCAATCTTATGGATCGGTCGGTAAAACACGTTGTGTTTGGACACTACGGGATTTCTAGGAACTGTGAGATCAGCAATGACAGTGTGGTGGTCTGATAAACCATCTGAAGCAGTAGATGTCTGAATATTTTTACAATCTGAATGGGTGATTAAGAGATCGAGCCAGTGTCCATGTATGTGTGTTGAGAAGGTAACGTGGTGTTTCATGTCATAGGATGCCAGAATGTAATTAAATGTACTTGTTGTTGATGAAGGTGTGTCCAGATGAAGATTAAAATCACCGAGTATATAAAATTCTGAATAAATAGTTGCCAGATTTTCAAGTAGATTCTGGAATTCTTCGAAGAAATGGGCTTGGTGTCCTGGAGGCCTATAAATGCACACAAAATAAGCAGAGAAAGATTAATCGGAAATTTCTGCACAGATGGCCTCAAAGCTGGAGTAATCAGGGTTTGAATGCAAATTAACTTTGAACTGTTTTGCGATGTGAAATCCAACACCACCACCTCGCCCAACTGAACGTGGGCGATCATGGAAGGTGAAACTGGAAGGAGAAATGTCAGCACTGACCACATGCAGCTGTTGCATGTGGTCTGAGCTAGGTCTCAGCGACAGCGAGGTTATCTATTGTCTTGGAAGTTAATAAATCGGTAAACGAGGCTGTTTTGTCTCGAAAAGATCGGACGTTAGTGGTGGCCACTCGAATGTTGTTGCCTGATAGCAGGTCCAGGATTTAGACTTACATCTCCTGCTAGTAATAAGATAATTGTCAATTTAAATGTTGGCTTAGAGCGGGGGATTGGCGGTAACTTTCTATTAAAACAAATATTAAGACATGGCAAACTGTGTAGATATGACAATGAATCTTGTGTTCTCATGTACCGAGAAACAGTTGGAATGACAGCCGACCGTTGGGCACTAAGTGGCTTGCACAACTTAAAATCACGACCTCTCGAAGCAGCAGAACAGGATAAAAATGAAACACAAAATAAAAAATGCGCGAAGATTATTCGTACGCAAATATCCAACAGTGACTATACCCAGGTACTCTTTCATACAGCTGAGTGAAATAGAGCGACGTAGAGTGAATGAACTTGTACAAGGACCGATACAGTACACAGTATTCGAACACAGCATTTCTCCAGGTATGTACGCTTATCATCTAGTCATTTTGAATAATTCATCTTGTCAGAAAGATTACATTATGATGAAGCATGCCACTGTTTTTGTTAGTAGATGTGTCAGTCCTCGATCTTAGAATATATTGACTACATCGAGGAAAGTGGAAAACGGATACTTCATGAAATCCGATCCGGCAGGCGTCTGACACAAACATTCGGGTATGGGTTATATGGCTGGATTAGGAATGTGTGGTGTGCATTATAGCATTGCACAGTTGGTGTACTCTGCAACAGATACATTAATATAGGTGAATTTTATATATTATTCATGGATATTGAATGTGTACGGCGGTAACTATGTCAAAATGGACGTGAAAGCGAAATTGTCGTTTCAACATATTGTTCAATGACCTCAAAAATAAACATATCGAAATTATGTGTGTATGTGTTTGTGCGTGTGTGTGTGTGTGTGTGTGTGTGCGTGCGTGCGTGCGTGTAATCGTTATAAAATGTTGTGTTTATCATTCCGGATAATATGATAAGGAATATAGCATTGTAACTATATACCAACTATAACAATTTGAAGGTATCCAACTATGACAAAACTGTAATCCCGTAGGCCTGAATGTAAATCCTATTTTTAGAGAAAGGCAAACTGATTTGAGAGGGTTAGCCTTTGGATTATTATTCAGGGGAAGTTTGAAATTCTATAAAACACAGAACAACCAAAAATAACATGAGGTGTCCACTTCGATGCCCATGCATCCCGACTATGTATGTATACACATAGAATGACTGACTGCCACGTACATATATTAGAGAGATATAAGCTCAACATTGACAACAGCACAAACTGACGCAAACTGGAGCAAGAAGTTAACTAGTTGAACAGATGTGATTAAACTTAGAAGAAAGTTGAAGATATTTATTTCGTGTGCTACTCCACTCGGTACCACCTAGCACCCGGTGTATCTGTGTTATGAATATGTTCATGCAGCCCTTTCTCTGTTTGTATTGATTTAACACCAACTAATGGGCAGGTTGGTAATGGACAATACAATATATTAACTAACAGGGATTGCAACTGTGCACACGTAGTGTTTACAACAGTCGCAACATCTTGTGCACAGCCTGGGTCATACAGATTGATGATTGATGTACTACATATGTTATGTACTACAATTTAATGTGCATATACAATAATAATAATTCTTCAGTTTAGCTAGTCATTAACCAAAACACCCTTGATTGTTGATATATATAATAACAGCATATCGACTGTCTTAGTTTCACAGTATATAAAACATGGGTGAAAAAAACATCCTGTGTGTAGACTGCACACCTTTTATAGTAATAGCTAGAGTATCTACAGTTTGATTTATACAAAGGTGGGGGTTAAGAACCCCTCTTACAGCATTCATGTAACATTTTTGATTAATACTTGGGCATCTAGGCTACTAGCTGGTTTGTTAGAAGTTGCCTTAAATGTTTATGGAAAATAATAGTTCTGTTCTTGGGCCGTAAATAATGATGATGACCCCATAAATGGAGGTGTTTTCTAAAGTGTCACACCTTAAAACATGCTTTTCACCATGTAACATACACCAACATTTGTGTTTGTATCTAAGTTTCTCTCACCTTGTTCTTTCCTCCCACTTTGTTGGGTGCATGCTTTAACGTCTCCCCAATCTCCAACTCTACATCCCCAATCTTCGCCCTGGGATGGTTCTTCAGACATGCCCCTAAAATAAAAGATAACAAAATTTTATTTAATATATGAAATATTGTAAGGTAGTCTACATAATAGATGCATATAATTTGTTATAAAATAGTCTAATCTACAAATTATTCAAATCCTGTCCTAAGATTTATATCTTTAACCTGTCACCATCCCCTGCTTTAAAGTTGAGAAACATTTGCTCCAATGCC
>CM034534.1:52759094-52788838 GCA_020002185.1 Paraescarpia echinospica | reverse complement strand
TGTACATCCACTACACAATCAACTACATAATCAACACAATCAGCTCTATGTACAGCCACTACATAACTAACTACATAATCAACACAATCAGGTCTATGTACAGCCACTACACAATCAACTACATAATCAACACAATCAGCTCTATGTATAGCCACTACACAATCAACTATATAATCAACACAATCAGATCTATGTACAGCCACTACATAACTAACTACATAATCAACACAATCAGGTCTATGTACAGCCACTACACAATCAACTACATAATCAACACAATCAGGTCTATGTACAGCCACTACACAATCAACTACATAATCAACACAATCAGCTCAATGTACAGCCACTACACAACCAACTACATAACCAACACAATCAGCTCTATGTACAGCCACTACACAATCAACTACATAACCAACACAATCAGCTATATGTACAGCCACTACACAACCAACTACATAATCAACACAATCAGCTCTATGTATAGCCACTACACAATCAACTATATAATCAACACAATCAGATCTATGTACAGCCACTACATAACTAACTACATAATCAACACAATCAGGTCTATGTACAGCCACTACACAACCAACTACATAACCAACACAATCAGCTCTATGTACAGCCACTACACAATCAACTACATAACCAACACAATCAGCTCTATGTACATCCACTACACAACCAACTACATAATCAACACAATCAGCTCAATGTACAGCCACTACACAATCAACTACATAATCAAAACAATCAGCTCAATGTACAGCCACTACACAACCAACTACATAATCAACACAATCAGCTCTATATACAGCCACTACACAATCAACTACATAAGCAACGCAATCATCTCTGTACAGCCACTACACAATCAACTACATAATCAACACAATCTGCTCTATGCACAGCCACTACACAATCAACTAAATAATCACCACAGTCAGCTCCATGTACAGCCACTACAAAATCAACTACATAATCAACACAATCAGCTCCATGTACAGCCACTACACAATCAACTATATAATCAACACAATCAGCTCAATATACAGCCACTACACAATCAACTAAATAATCACCACAGTCAGCTCCATGTACAGCCACTACACAATCAACTACATAATCAACACAATCAGCTCCATGTACTGCCACTACACAATCAACTGTATAATCAACACAATCAGCTCCATGTACAGCCACTACACAATCAACTACATAATCAACACAATCAGCTCCATGTACAGCCACTACACAATCAACTATATAATCAACACAATCAGCACTATGTACAGCCACTACACAATCAACTATATAATCAACACAATCAGCTCTATGTACAGCCACGCCAAAGTACATCCAACCAGATGTGAAATATGAGAACCCTGTAGTTTCCCAACGAGGTGATAGAAATGCACTGGAAAATCCACAAGAGGGCAGTTTATAATAACACTAACATGGGTTTAATCCTTGGATTAGTATATCACAGGACTAAAAATGTTGTGGCATATGGAATAACTTAGTCCCAGGATTAGCTTAGTCCCAGGTTTAACAAATCCCAGTATTAAATAATCCTGGGACTAAGTTAGTCCATATGCCAGAACATTTGTAGTTTTAAACCGATCTGAACGTACACTTTATCAACACGTGGGTCAGTCCCTGAGTTTGGTCTGTTTGTGACCATTTACTTGGCTGTTATGATGAGTTCCAATCACCTCGTGTACATCGTGAATACGACTCCGTAACGCCTATACTTATATTTGAACCAGCCAACACAATAAAAACACCTAAACAATAAGTACACAAAAATCGCTGACCAGCCGAAACGCACAATTAATCAACACACTTAATTCATAAACTACTAAAGTGTGTATGATGCCCTTTAGCTATTATATGTCCCGATTTCACAGTTTTCACGAACCTGTGATCTCCATGATGTGTTTTCCAGTAAAGCAACACACATCTTCTTTCTTTACCAAATGCTTAACTCCCCCACCTCGTATGGCTCAACTAGCCCCACTTCGATATTAAGTATCACCGTCGTACTGTTGCTATATAAGTAAGTGCAATCTTGGTGGTGTGTGGCGTAACCAGGGGTCTTATGCATGAACCGAGACAATGACCGTTGTCTCGGACTATTTACGAACGTCAGGACTTTGACGGGATAATTGCTATGCATGAACGCAGACAACGTAGAATTCTCACGACGAAGTTCAGATGGCTCAATACATAATTGCAACGTTTCTATGTGATTTGTTTGCAAGTTTAATTATTTTGAATTGTGATATTTAAAAATCTTCATCGATTACTTTAATATTGTTCATATTATATAACGCATCACATCTTGGTGATTAGTCTGATAAAATGAGGTGACTGAATAAATAATTGGTGCGATTTGGTTGATTTAAAAAATAAAATGTAGGCCTGTAGCTAAAAGATATACCATTTGCAACTCAACCCCAATTTATTTGGGCAGCTTTTTACTGTTCTTGAATGTTTTAACTACGAATATGTTAGTGCCACCAGTTTGTTTATATATATATATATATTTATATATATATATATATATATATATATTGTGTGTGTGTGTGTGTGTGTGTGTGAGTGTGTGTGTGTGTGTGTGTGTGTGTGTGTGTGTGTGTGTGTGTGTGTGTGTGTGTGTGTGTGTGTGTGTGTGTGTGTGTGTGTGTGTGTGTGTGTGTGTGTGTGTGTGTGTGTGTGGAGGGTAGTTGTGATTTTATGTAATCGTGTATTTACATTACAGGACACATTTTTTAATGGAAACAAATGATCCCGTATATCCCCAAATCAATCTGCTCAAGAAACGTTGTTTGTGGCTGTCTATGGTGGTATTATATGTATCCAAGAAACATAACGGATTATGACGACAAATGTAGCGAGACGAAATCCGTGAGCCGCGTTGGATACAACAAAGTTTCCCAATATAATGTATTTGTATGGTGACTTACTAGCCTACATTTAAGTGTGTTTCGGATATATATGTAACACCATTAGCACATTGAGACCTTGTATGTTATTCAGGTAGAACTAAAACATGACATCAAGAGAATATTCCAGTAGAAACATATCTACACATTTCACAAGTGCGATATAAGCGATTGCCATATATTATTTACAGCTGGTAACCTGATATAGGCATTCGTACCCTGGCTACAGACCACGGCACAGTGTCACTGGCGAAATAATTTACGCAGCTGAACTTAAAACAGTATTATTGTTCTAAACGACATGCTACCTATTTGTTTGTTCTTTTCATAATTCCACGTCGTTTCAGTAACTGTTATGGGTATATTTTGTTCAAAACATATTGCCAAAAGACAATCTGTACACATTATTTACCAGCGTCCTTGTAGCATAGACATCGTACGTCATACGATATATCGCCAACTGAGTCTGAAAGACTGAATGAGTCAAGCAAACATTCGGTAAATCTGCATTATATTAACTATTAAAGTTTTTTTATTGGCCTAAACTTGCTACCATATTTTGTTCGTTCTCTCCCTAATTCAATATCATCTTAGGCTTGCATTTTGTTTACAACAATATTGAGTATCACATCACTAGTTGCAAACAACAAAATTAACACACAAAATGAAAATACAACTATTACAAGACTGTCGACTCAAGAACCTTGGACCTTGGAAAACTCCGTACGTCATTGTGTCGTCACGCCGACGTAGAGCTATATCGGTTTCGCTGCCATCAAAGCACGTCAGTTTCGCCGCAGTTTAAAAGTAGCCGCAGCTTATATTATATATATATATATAACATGAAATCAAGAAATGGTGAAGTGTTCATGCCTGAACCTATGCAAATGAGGAAAACAGTGTCGCAATCGGAAGATTAATGTACTGAGTACCCTTCGCCAACATCGTTCTGAACCGTACAGAATATCGAAAACGGCACGATTGTAGGTCCGTTTATTTGTGTTCTATGAACGGTTACCGAGAACTATTGATGACGCTAGAATAACAGAAAATGCATCCTTTCAAACGATACCTAGATCGTCGAGATAGGACGGTCTGTGAGGGTGCTAGCGACCGTATAATTTCATGTCTTAGAAGTGTGGAGTTATTCATGTTTTGCTCGCTTATCTATTTTTGATTGTAGTCAATGGTAGTGACATATAATTTCACATTAATACATGAATCAATAAACAAATATTGTATGACCAATGCATAGTTAAACCACGTGTCACAGCAAGGACACTAACGTATGGCGACATAAGGACACTAACGTATGGCGACATAAGGGCACTAACATATGGCGACATGCTTTGATAATGTATAGACTGGTAAATATTAATCACAATCACCAAAAGTGTAGTTTCAGCTCTTCTTTTCGGACTATTGTGACAACAGACACGTGGTGTATGTTAGTCTAATAACATGTTCTATCACTAGTTATCAATTTGTCATGACCTATGTTTTACTTTGTAGCGCCTTTGAGCAAGTATTTAATCCGGATACACGGCGCATAATAAATCTTTAAATTACTAAATGATTATTATTATTAGTTGGAACCAAACAATTGTCACTGCTGTAGTTTTCTGGGAAACATGGGTGGCTCAACTAATCCAGTGGCTCAACTAGCACTGTCTTCCCCTATGTGCGATATATAAGATAATCAACACGAAATTAATTAGTTAATTAACAAAACATTATTGTATGTTATTGGTAATGTTTAAAGGGGATTGTTTTTGTGAAACAATGCAAATGTTTAAACATATTTTCCACAATCCGTTTACCCAGAAAGTTTAATGTTATGTAGTGTTTTATACTGTGCGTTAAAATTAAAACAAAATGGGTTATTTACATCGATAAATTGGAGTTGGAAAACGTCTTCCTCTTCTTCCTGGTACTACTTAATCCCCGCTCTTCGGAACTTACGAAACTCGCGTGTGAGATAATTATTTGGTAGAAGGAAAAAACTGAACGTGTATGTGCAATTTAAAGGGAGAAAAGTCGATTTACGAAATATGCAGTATGAATTACAGTTGCAATGTGGAGACGTTACAACGTGGTGTTGCTGCGGCGTTACTGGGAAGTTGTTCGAGATAGCTGTGACAGTGAGCTAATCCTTGTATCACGGATGTAGCATACAACGGAGTTGGCAGCCTGTTCTGCATGCAGATGTGTATGTGTGTATGTGTGCGCGCGTGTGTGCGTGCGAGTGCTTGCGTGTGTGTGCGCGCGTACGTAATGCTACAAGTAAATGTGAACGTTTCGCATACGACTGCTTATTGGGTAATGTTTCTAAATAAGTTTACGATCACCTGTGGAGAGGCAAAGTTTTTTACGTTTCGTTGTCGTATTCCATTCTCCCTGACAGGTGATACTTGTCGTTGCACCTCGCACAATGAGTGACAAAGTAAACATCCGGGACAACGATAGTAGTAATAGAGGTTAAGTACCGCGCGCAGCTGTCGCGGCGCGGAGCAAGAGCAAAGTACCCGGATGTAGGTCAAAGGTCACGTGACCCGGATGCAGGTCAAGGTCAAGTACCCGGATGTAGGTCAAGGTCACGTGGCGCCCCCTACCGGAATTTTTTCGGAACTAGAATAGCACGCCACCTAGCGGATTTTTCCGGAACTAAAATATTTCCCGCCAAAAATATCATCGCGCCCCCCTGGCGGATAGCTGGTGAATTAATTAATTCCCGCCAAAACCCAAGTAGCGCCCCTGGCGGATAGTTGGTGAACTGAAATATTTCCCGCCAAAACTAGATAGCGCCACCTAGCGGATAGTTGGTGAACTGAAATATTTCCCGCCAAAACTAGATAGCGCCACCTAGCGGAATTTTTCGCGACTAAAATATTTCCCGCCAAAAATTAAATATCAAGGTCAAGTACCCGGATGTAGGTCAGGTCACGTGGCGCCCCCTACCGGAATTTTTCGGAACTAGAATGGCACGCCACCTAGCGGTTTTTTTCGGAACTAAAATATTTTCCGCCAAAAATATAATCGCGCCCCCTGGCGGATAGTTGGTGAACTCATTATTTCCCGCCAAAACCAAAATAGCGCCCCCTGGCGGATAGTTGGTGAACTAAAATTATTTCCCGCCAAAACCATAAATAGCGCCCCTGGCGGATAGCTGGTGAATTAATTAATTCCCGCCAAAACCCAAGTAGCGCCCCTGGCGGATAGTTGGTGAACTGAAATATTTCCCGCCAAAACTAGATAGCGCCACCTAGCGGAATTTTGGGGGAACTAAAATAGGTTGACCCGCGGCGCCCCTATCGGTATTTTTCGGAACTAATTATGCAAGTGGTGCCATCTTGTGGACAAGTTGTGAAGTAAATGTAGGAGTACTGCAAATATTCGTGTCTCTTGCACGCTTGCGTGCAATAGAGCCCCCTGACGGATACATCACGAACTACAAACATCATCCCCTAGTGGACAAATGTTCGTTCGGTACGACCACGTGACCTTTATGTTCTGTCGAACTGTTATAAAAGGCCTGCGTCTGTTTTTTTGTGGTCATAATATCTTACATTTTGGAAGATGAACAACATGGCTAGTGATGACGTCCGACAAGGGATTTTGCTACCGAAGGCGCAGCCTTCTCCGGCTACGGGACCACTCGATCTCTCGACCCCGACAATCAACCCGGACCAACAACCAACGACCAGTTCAACGACCAGTCCGACGACCAGTTCAACGACCAGTTCGACGACCAAACCAATTTCGTCTCTGTCATCAGCTCCGTCAACCGACCCAATCATCAACCTGACATCGTCACCTCCGACGAAGCGTCAGAAGCTGTTGCCTCGTTATACTTGTTGTATGTGTGGCAGTACCTTCAAGTATAAAGGAAATCGGCCCGCTCATGTGAAGCAGGGCTGCTGTCAAAGGAAGCAAGATAAACAGCGGCGACGTAAAGAACAACTTGAAGAACAGCTTGAAGAACAACTTGAAGAGATAACAGTAAGCTTCAATTTTTCATAGTGTTCAAATGGTATTCATGCTATTTTGTTAGAACATTTTCAAAAGACCATAATATTATATTTTTTCTTATATATATCAGTTGAACATTCATTACTAAGTTCATCTCGTTACTGTTTCAGCGACAAGAAAAGGAGTGCATCGCTGCTGCTGACAGTGTTTCAACTACCTCTGTGCCACGAAAACGTCGACGGTCACCGACATCTTCAGCATCACCATCTGTCAACCGGTCATACATCACGTCCATGAACTTTGAACAACTAGTTGGTGAAAGACTGTTTGAATGTTTTTGTTAGACGCGGGTGTGAAGCTATCCGATGTGACAGTCGAACAGTTGTGTAATATCAATACTTGGTTGCAAGAATCTGTTTCGAAACAGTGGCGAAACACTATGAAACATATGGTTCTGGCAGTAATGGAGGGTGACCTGTAAAGAACTTTCTTTTGTCTTGTACACGATTAAACTTTGCAAGACTCTGTATCAATGTCTCTGGTTCTTTTAGTTATGGAGCGTGACATGTAAATACGTTTGTGTTGTAATAAACTGTGCAAACCTCATCTTGTGTCTTTTTCATAGTGTAATGCAAAGCGTATGTTGGGAACCTTACTAATAGTCTTACACTTCACAAGTATGTCTGTGTTGCTGAGTAGAGATGATAGCCACGTATCTCTGTGTAGTTCAGTACAGATATGTTAATGTACTCAGACCAACTAGTTGGACTATGCTTTGACCAACACGTGTCACGAAAACGAAACACTATGCTTTGACCAACACGTGTCACGAATTGAACTTAGATCAACTAGACACATCACACGAGACTATGACCGATATATGTCACGAGACTACGGATGACACATCACACGAGAGTACCGACGAGACAAGAGACGAGACTATGACCGAGATACGGCACGAGACTACGGATGACACGTCACACGAGAGTACCGACGAGACAAGAGACGAGATTATGACCGAGATATGTCACGAGACTACGGATGGTACATCAGAATAGACGGTTATCACGTGAGATTCTACCAAAAAGATGGAATTCCACCACAATAGACGGGTTATCACGTGAGATTCCACCAAAAAGATGGAATTCCACCACAATAGACGGGTTATCGCGTGAGATTCCACCACAAAGATGGAATTCCACCACAATAGACGGGTTATCACGTGAGATTCCACCACAAAGATGGAATTCCACCACAATAGACGGGTTATCGCGTGAGATTCCACCACAAAGATGGAATTCCACCACAATAGACGGGTTATCGCGTGAGATTCCACCACAAAGATGGAATTCCACCACAATAGACGGGTTATCGCGTGAGATTCCGTCAAAAAGAACATTGAACTCAGACCAACTAGTTGTGCAAACGAAACACTATGCTTTGACCAACACGCTGAACGAATTGAACATTGAACTCAGACCAACTAGTTGTGCAAAGGAAACACTATGCTTTGACCAACACGTGTCACGAATTGGACTTAGATCAACTAGTTGTACAAACGAAACACTATCCTTTGACCAACACGTATCACGAATTGGACTTAGATAAACTAGTTGGACAAACGAAACATTATGCTTTGCCCAACACGTGTCACGAAAACGAAACACTATGCTTTGGCCAACACGTATCACGAATTGAACTTAGATCAACTAGACACATCACACGAGACTATGACCGAGATATGTCACGAGACTTCGGATGCACGTCACACGAGAGTACCAACGAGACAAGAGACGAGACTATGACCGAGATACGTCACGAGACTACGGATGACACATCACACGAGCCTATGACCGAGATATATCACGAGACTTCGGATGATACGTCACACGAGAGTACCGACGAGACAAGAGACGAGACTATGACCGAGACATGTCACGAGACTACGGATGACACGTCACACGAGACTATGGCCGAGATATATCACGAGACTTTGGATGACACGTCACACGAGAGTACCGACGAGACAAGAGACGAGACTATGACCGAGATATGGCACGAGACTTCGGATGACACGTCATACGAGAGTAGCAACGAGACAAGAGACGAGACTATGACCGAGATATGTCACGAGACTACGGATGACACGAGACTATGGATGACACATCACACGAGAGTACCGACGAGACAAGAGACGAGACTATGACCGAGATACGGCACGAGACTACGGATGACACATTACACGAGAGTACCGACGAGACACGAGTTGTACAAACGAAACACTATGCTTTGACCAACACGTGTCACGAATTGAACTCAGACCAACTAGTTGGACAAACGAAAGAAACCTTTGCTCGTGGTCTAAAGAATGTCAACACGCCAATGGATTTAGTGGGTAATCTCGATCGTTGGCTTTACATGCAGACAGCGTCAGTGGACGGCGACATATCAAAGGAAACCAGCATTCCGTTTGACAGTGGTCGTCGTCGGAATCGTAGACGACCTGCATCGTCGCGGCGCGCAGCTCATTCGGCGACACCTTTCCAAATCACACGTTGGGAACCTTATTAGCATTACCGATTTGAAATCTACAGGAACAGTACGCAAGAGATATTATATGTGAAATATTCAAATAAAATCTTGTTGACGCTATGGATGAGTGTGTTTGTTTTTCGTTTTCATCAAGATACACCTCGCTTTTCCCCGTTTCAGTGACAACAATTGTTTTGTCAACGTGTCAGTGTAGGTGGCGTTAAAAATACCTAAGTGAATTTTGACTTTATTAAGAGTGGTATGTAATGCTTGCATGTTATGTTGGCATGAACGTTCTTGTATTACCTTAATTAAGCAATAAAAAAGTCAACATCATATGTGCGTTCATGAAATTTTTATTCAGACACCCAAGAGAAAGTGTCAATCTTGTCTTGTAAACCTTAACTATATAAAATTGTATTCCATACGATACACAAGTTTTATTCAGACACCCAAGAGAAAGTGTCACTGTGAATTATATCACACATATCCTTGTTGTCAGACACCCAAGAGAAAGTGTCACTATTATAAAATCTTGTAAACCTTAACAACTATATACAAATCGACTCCACATGATACACAGTCTCTGATAGACAGTATGCCACACTCTGTGTTTATTGACACGATTTTTTGCAGCGATTGAAATATACAATATACTTTGTTTATTTTCACCAGTATCCTACTTAAAAAGAAAAAAACAACATCATGATGATGATGATGCAACAATGACGTGTGTGTGTGTGTGTGTGTGTGTCGATACACTCTTTATCAATTGACAAGATAGGATTCGATATACACAATAGTTCATCACGGCTACATTAAGACCGGATATTACACGGCTTTCTCACGAGTGTACCGAACAGTAAATGTGAAATGCACACTCTTTAATAATTGACAAGTAACAAGTAGGAGTCAGTGGTCGATAAACATCATACCTGATCACGGTTACACCAAGACTATATGTTACACAAATACCAAATGTTACAACAATACCGAATGATACACGGGTAGCTCACGAAAAGATTTACTGGCGTGTCTATTATACCAGACACGGAGAGGTAGAGATTCCATCGGCTTGTACCGGTCGTTTGGAATAAAAATAGGTTAGTGCAGAACGTTCTTGAATATATGTAAAAACTGAAGCATTCTTCACCCGAAACCCTCGATTTTTTCCAACACCACTCTCTTTGGTTTTCAGTACTTTCAAAAACGTGTCTTTGTCAATCTCGTTGTGTCTCTTATTTAGACCTTTCGTGCTGAATTTATCCGTATCACCAAAACAATAATATGTTTTGCTGCACAAGCCGATGAAACCTCTACCTTCGTACTCTATTTTGAACAGACCGGGTGTCCTTTTGTCGTGACGCGCACGCGCAATGCAACACGATTCCGAAGGGACCCATTCTTTCCCTTCCATCCGACAAGTGACATAATCGGACGCGTGTGCGTCACAACAACCAACGGGGAACCACCGGGACAAGTTTATAAAATATTCGTGTCGTTTATCGGTGGTAACACAATCGTCTAAACAAGAAAAAGCTAGACTTAAATATGCGGAATCCGTATCCATCTCGCAATATTGGAAGAGAGGTCGCTCTATATAATAATCTATGAAATCGTAATAAAATTCCAGCATTCTCAATTTTGCATACTGGTAAACCATGAAACCGATTTGAAGAGGGAGATCGTATTTAATGAATTTCTTGTTCATTGTCAATTGGTACACGGATTCCGTAATTGGGTCTAGCTGACGAAAACGATGACTGTTAATTCCTTGGCTCGCCGTTTTACTATTACAAAAGATAATATCTCTGTGGCGATCCTTATTAGTGATACATTTTCCATAGCCACTGTTCCCAAGAAGTTTCATCGTATCACCGATAATAGCCTTGTCCGGGTGCACGTCACCTTCGCGGCGTGCATTCGAGACGGCATTGGCGAAATGCTTGAAACACGGACTGGGTTCGTATTCTAAAACTTGATAAACGTGAGATACGACCAGTCCGTGTTTCAAATACCATTTTAACAAGGGTGTACCTAAAAGAATTTGTTTACCAAAATACGAAGCGACCAGTGTACGCCGAGGAGTAGATAATATATTGTGCTCTTCGGCGTAAGCTCGCATATAGGGGCCGATGTCGTTACGGGTAATGTCAATGTTTTTGAAAATGGGTTGCATTTCACCAAAATAATCTTTAAGAAGATCCGGAACAAAAATGTCGCACTCTACCATACCAAATAGGCGACCTTCAACTACATTTTGCAAAACTTTATCTTGGGTCATTTCCCACTTCAGGTTACGGTGAGGAAATTTTGAATTTAGAAAATTTCTTATTTCGGAATTTTTCCGAATTTCTTTCCATTGACATTCCCACATTTCGATGACCTCGGTATATTTACGCAAATACGTAGTGTTCTTTTTAGTTTCCGATAAGAGATCGGCCATAGACTTCCCGTTGATAGAGTTGGTGTGCTCCACGTTACATGTACAACCGTGAAAATAACAACCGTGAAATTGATAAACGGTGCGGGTCTGGGCACACCATCCGTCAACGGGAAGTTTACGATCCCCAATGCGTTTCTCTTCTCCGTTAAATTGATGCCTTATCGTTTTATTCTTTTCGTGAGCTACCCACTCTAGCCATTCAAGAGCCATTTTTCCGTACACACGTGATGTTTTAGGTCTGAAATTATTTTCTTGGCTACGACGCGTATAACATCCGGTGGGCATATCTTGCGAAAGAGCCCAAAGGTATAATGCATTCGCGTCGTAGCCAACAATAGAACGACAGGGGTGGGCTGAGTCGCCCCTTTCCGATTCACGAAGCCGTGTAACGTCGACTTCGTGATGGCGGTGATATATTATAGACGGGCCCCCGACGATGGCTTTTTTTAACATATCGTGTAAATCCGAATCTTTTTGATTAAACAGACTGAAATAAATATCACGTGGTAATGTGTCAAACATAAATTTTATGGTTAGACCGGGAACGCTAATACCGTCTTTAAACATATCAATGTGGCGCAATTTGTAAAAAGAGAACTGTTTTTTTATAGCTTCAAGAAAAGGAACGACATCTCTGTTGTTGTACCAAATAAGAAAATCACGAAAAGTTTTCATATCGTGATCGCGCCAAATTTGTTCGCAGTACGCGTAATTTTCGTCAGAAATGTCTTCGTTTTTCAAATCGCTGTGAAAAGCTTCCTTTGGAGGAAGGGATTCACAGTCGAGTCTACTTAATGAAGTCACCCACTCGTAGGGAAAGTAGCCTTTAGTTTGTACACATCCGTAAGCTTTCAGAAATTTATCGTAACTAAAACCGGGGGCCAAATAATTTATGATGTCCAAAAATTTCAAAGTCGCTGTTTTTAAACACATCACATTAGTATGACGCATTACTGTGAAAATGATATTTTTAGATTTCTTATTAGATTCGTTCTCGTCCTTCTCGTCACCTACGTCGGTTGTCAGGAAGTGTGGTGTGATATATTTTTTTATGACGTTCAAATCGTATTTTCCGGAATTAAAGCCAATGACGGGTAGTTCTTCAAGAAATCCGCGAAGCTTACCAATTAATTTTGAAATTTCATCTTCTGTGATAATAGGTAAAGGTGACCCGTCATCTAGAATTTCGTCTAAGTCGGGCTCGAGCATTCTAGCCTCTGGTGATTGAATATCTTTTAGTTGTTGGTTTAATTCATCAAAAACAAACTGATAACGTGTTTTAAGAATTTCGGAAGCGGTGTCGCTAATTTCGTAAAGGTAATTTAGAAATCGATCGACTAGTTGGCTCGGCTCACCCTCGCTAATAAAACAGCGTGGTTCCTTGTACCCGGGAACATTGGATGATACACTAACGCTAAGTATTTCGTGTCGAGCCAACCACTCGACCTTTGGAGTATTTACCGGTAAGTTGGCCGTATCAAAATAAGATTCAAAATCAAAGGTGGCCCGAAACGGATAATACCGGTATTTTTCTTTGACGACAATACCCAACTCATCAAGTTTCTGAAAAATGGTTTCCTGAACATGAAATATACCACCAGGGAATATTCTCTTCACCTCGACTTCGCAACCTTGTTGGTGTCTTTTTAAGGAACATTCTGTATGCCATAGTTTGTCACATTTGATACATTTGAAAGACCGTGTGTACGTTTTAATATCGTGGATAAAAGAAAAATGTGTTTCGAAAAGATTCAAATTTAAAGTATCGGGGAATTTACAAGTTGAACGTCTCAGTAAATGACACGCTACCAACTTCTTGTCGTCGTCGTCGTGATGATCGAGTAATTCATAAACAAATATATTGATGTGAAAAAGCTTTTCAATGTCATAAAGGTCACTTAGCTTAAAACCAGGGAAATGTGTCATAGATGGGGCATCTTTTATAGACTCTTGGTATACGTTGTATAAAGCAGCAACATGAGGCTCGAGATGATAATTATCAGCTCCCCGACTTAGTGCGAGAGCGCGGAAGAAACAAAGATTATCTTTATAGGGTGACCTGCCGTGTCGGGACAAGTCACAGGATAACGAATGTAAACCTTTATTGGTGAGAATATAGTCGGGAAGGACTATATTACCAGTACCTATAGGGTGATCAGGTATGATGTTTATGTAAAATGTAACATTTGTTACCATTTCACAGATCCATTGAGAATCGGGTCTCTGTCTAATTGCCCAACTTAAAATATCTTTTTCTTCAAACGTATTTAAAAACAACTGAAATTCATCGGCATTACTAATTAAAGGGGGCCTGTCCAGAAACCTACCGGAAACATTTTTTGAAGAATGAAAATAACGATGTTCTTTCGTTTTCTGGTTATATAAAATAAATCCGAAACTTAAATTAATTTTGAAGGCGGTAGTTTGTTCATCAAAAATGTTCCACAATGTTGGATGTAATGAGGTTATGTCAGTATTTGTTAATCGAAAATTGTAGGTTCTCTGGACGGGTCCCCTATGATAATGTGTGCGAATTGTCGACCACTGACTCCTATAAAAATTTAACAAATTATCAGGTACAAAATCTACAACCTCCGGTGGTACAAGCGGATCTTGTACCAGGAGTAACGGAGAGGGCGGGGGTGAGTGACAGGGTGACGGCCTTTTTGCTGCTGGTGACGATGTCAGTGAAGATGTTGGTGACGATCTGGTCGGCGCTGACGAACTGGTCGGTGATGACAACCGTCGGCGTTTTCGCGATTTCTACAACAACATATGTTTTTTACAATACAATAGGAGTTTATTGTCCAATAGTAATTAATAGGCTAATTTTCCTTTTGTTGAAGATAACATATTCCTTGTTTGATTAAGTTAATTAAGTTAATACAACCAACAAAGTTGTTCATAACTTGGATAGTGAAACATGTAGTAAAGTATTCAACTAATTAATCACACAAGATTCAAAAACACTGCAATAAAGGCACGTATCACTAGACAGGAGAATAGAAATCTTTTATGGTACGGTAGTGAATTGCTTCAGTTGATATGTACATTAAATACAGACGTAGTCAGTGATAATACCCGACATCTTCAGAGATTACTCACCGTAGTGCCTTCGGTCACAGGCGCAGGCGGCGCAGAGGTAGTTGGAACATCAGCAGCAACAGCAACGCGCTCCTTTTCTTGGCGCTGAAATAAACACACAAGTTGAATTTTAATTATGATATATAAAGTACAATAAGACGGGATTTGTAGCAACACCTGAAATAAACACAAGCTGACTTTTAATCATGGTATACAAAATATGAACATATGACATTTGTAGCAGCATCTGAAAACATTTATAGAATACAATCAAGTTACCATTATTTCTTGAACGAGCGCTTCCCGCCGCTGGTCCTTCTGTATTTTTCTTTGGCATCGCCCCTTGTTGATATGTCGCTGCCAATTATGTTTTTTGGTGAATGTGCTGAAGTTAATTAAGTTAATACAACCAACAAAGTTGTTCATAACTTGGATAGTGAAACATGTAGTAAAGTATTCAACTAATTAATCACACAAGATTCAAAAACACTGCAATAAAGGCACGTATCACTAGACAGGAGAATAGAAATCTTTTATGGTACGGTAGTGAATTGCTTCAGTTGATATGTACATTAAATACAGACGTAGTCAGTGATAATACCCGACATCTTCAGAGATTACTCACCGTAGTGCCTTCGGTCACAGGCGCAGGCGGCGCAGAGGTAGTTGGAACATCAGCAGCAACAGCAACGCGCTCCTTTTCTTGGCGCTGAAATAAACACACAAGTTGAATTTTAATTATGATATATAAAGTACAATAAGACGGGATTTGTAGCAACACCTGAAATAAACACAAGCTGACTTTTAATCATGGTATACAAAATATGAACATATGACATTTGTAGCAGCATCTGAAAACATTTATAGAATACAATCAAGTTACCATTATTTCTTGAACGAGCGCTTCTCGCCGCTGCTGCTTCTTAATCTTTCTCTGGCATCGCCCCTTGTTGATATGTTGCTGCCAATCTCTTCTCCGAGTGAAGGTACTGCCACACATACAACACGCGAAGTGTGGCAGCACATCCACTCGGTTGGTCGGTGGCGTCCCGGCAGCAGTTGAGGCCGGGGCCGGTGCTGTCCCAGTAGCTCTCGGGGTTGGTTGTCTCTTAGGAGGCACAGGCCCGTTGATGAATTTCTACAACAATAATTAAATATTACAGACGCAATGATATGAAAAATCAATGTCTCGATAGGAATAGGATGAGAGCATTTGTGTTGACAGGAAGTATGTATGAGCCGCCATTTTGACGGAAGTAAACAATATATAGGGACGCCATTTTGACGGAAGTAAACAAAATACATGTAAACAATATACAGGGACGCCATTTTAGCGGATGTAAACAATATACAGGGACGCCATTTTGACGGAAGTAAACAAAATACATGTAAACAATATATAGGGACGCCATTTTAGCGGATGTAAACAATATACAGGGACGCCATTTTGACGGAAGTAAACAAAATACATGTAAACAATATATAGGGACACCATTTTAGCGGATGTAAACAATATACAGGGACGCCATTTTGACGGAAGTAAACAATATACAGGGACGCCATTTTGACGGAAGTAAACAAAATACATGTAAACAATATATAGGGACACCATTTTAGCGGATGTAAACAATATACAGGGACGCCATTTTGACGGAAGTAAACAAAATACATGTAAACAATATATAGGGACACCATTTTAGCGGATGTAAACAATATACAGGGACGCCATTTTGACGGAAGTAAACAAAGGGAGCCACCTTTTTGGTGGGAAGAAGGTAGGAGCCGCCATTTTAGACGAAAGTGTATAATAACGCAATATAAAGTTTAACTCACCACCAACGCGTCCAGCTCAGCCTCCTCGGCCGTTCTTTTTGGCCGGCCGCAACTACCGTGGGCGACGTGACGCTTCCAATTGTTTTTTCTCGTAAAATGCACCTTACATTGTGGACAGGTGAATGCACCAAGGGAGGGTGGTGGTAGTTTCACGACGGGCGTCGTGGCAGCCACGGAAGATTCTGCCGGCAGAGTCCCACAGTCGACGTTCTAAAGATACAAAGGATTGTTATTAGACGTTTTCATCAGTGTCTTAATTCTATATAATTATACACACGAAAAATAGTGAAATGGAAATATAATATTAATAAAGACCTACCATATGGGACGGTAGTGATGCTGCCGCTGTCGGAACTGCTGGGGCCGGTAGTGGAGGGAAGGCCTCCCTGTACGTGATGGGGGTCAACCCCGCTGTCCTGGCCGTAATGGCCTGCGGCCCTTTGGCCGCCTCAGCGTAGCTCCATCCAAAACGAGTGAAATTAGCCATGACGATGTCAAATGACGAATGACAAGCAGATCGTCTCCACGGTCTTATATAGGCACACTTTGAACGTAAAGGTCACGTGGGCGTGCCGAAAGATCACGGATTGTAGGATAGTACATTAAGATCACGTGGGCGTGCCGAAAGATCACGGATTGTAGAAAATTCAAAAGCACGGACTGCTGAGTAGAATGTACACAAGCACGGACCGCAGAGTAGAAAGTAACTCTCAAATTGTCTCTCAAAGTAGCTCTCAAACTAAAGAGCTCTCAAAGTACCTCTCAAAGTATCTCTCAAAGTAGATCTCAAACTACCTCTCAAAGTAAGGAGCTCTCAAAAAACCTCTCAAACTGTAGTTCGACAAAAATCCGCTAGGTGGCGCTATTTGGGTTTGGGAGGGAAACCATTTTAGTTCCAAAAAATTCCGGTAGGGGGAGCTGTTTTCAGTTTTTGCGGGAAATATTTTAGTCGCGAAAAATTCCGCTAGGTGGCGCTATCTAGTTTTGGCGGGAAATATTTCAGTTCACCAAATATCCGCCAGGGGCGCTACTTTGGTTTCACCAACTATCCGTCAGGGGGCGCTGTTCTAGTTTTGGCGGGAAATAATTAGTTCACCAACTATCCGCCAGGGGGAGCTATTTTAATTCACCAACTATCCGTCAGGGGGCGCTTCCATAGTTTTGGCGGGAAATAATTTTAGTTAACCAACTATCCGCCAGGGGCGCTATTTTGGTTTTGGCGGGAAATAATTAGTTCACCAACTATCCGACAGGGGGCGCGGTTATTTTTTGGTGGGAAATATTATAGTTCCGAAAAAATCCGCTAGGTGGCGTGCCATTCTAGTTCCGAAAAATTCCGGTAGGGGGCGCCACGTGACCTGACCTACATCCGGGTACTTGACCTTGACCTACATCCGGGTATTTGACCTTGACCTACATCCGGGTACTTTGCTCTTGCTCCGCGACGCGACAACTGCGCGCGGTACTTAACCTCCTTTACTACTAACGATGCCACGGAAGAAAAAGGTAAACACATTTATGTTATGTTCAGCTGAAATGCCGAAGGAGGCAGCGTGATTGAGCTCGCTGAAGCGTATTGCGGTCAAGCGCAATTTAGTTAGCATGGTGTGCGTGCTTATTATATGTATGCGTGCGTGTTTGGGATGTGTGCGTGTGTTTCACGTCTTGCGTGTGTACTGCGTGTTCCCTGCGTTGCGTGCAAGAGTCTTTGATTGTTTGTTTCTTTGTTTCTTTCTTTTGTTTCTTTGTCAAGCACCGTTTGCTCATCATAGTCATGCGTGCGTATGTGTGTGACATACGCACGAGTACACATACACCCGCATGTGTACACACGCATGTATACACACAAGAGTACACAAAATGTGCACACACATATTTGTATACACACATGCACACACACACACACGCACACGCACACGCACATGCACACACACACACACACACACACATACACACACACACACACACACACACACATACACACAAACATGCACACACACACATGCACACACACACACACGCACACACACACACGTGCACACAACACGCACACACACATACACACACACACATGCACACACACACGCACACACACATATGCATACACACACGCACACACACACATGCACACACACGTGCACACAACACATACACACACACACACACACACATACATACATACACATGCACACACACACACACACACATGCACACACACACACGCACACGCACACACACAAAGCCAACATGAACATATTGATAACATTTCCTCCTCTTTAACGCTGCCGTGATAACACCGCACATGCCGCTAGACAACACGTGTTGCCACGGGCCGGGCTACAAATCCCCGATGGACGCCTACAAGAACGGGCCGAGGGAGAAGCTTCTCTATACCGTCTGTATCCGCAACAACCTGCAGGAGAACAAGAAGCCGGACTACCTGGCGACGGTCGACGTCGACTCAGATTCTCCCACCTATAGTCAGGTGATGCCAGTCTTCCATTATTGAACTTAAGGGAGGCCGTGGCAACGTGAACCACTTGTGTGAAGGGAAACATGCTTCGCTTAGACTAATAGATGGAGAATCTGGTGGAAAGAAACATATCCGTCCTATCAACAATTGCACTAGTGGGCTACTGGGGTGCAACTCCACGGATGGACTTATCCTCCTAGTCTCTACTAAAATGTTCCACTTTTGGGTTCACTTTGTCCCGGCCTCCCCTATTGGGCTTTTGCCGAAGTAATGAAAGAACGAATCTATGTTGAGTGCACTGATGCTAATACCATAAAATGCATTTATGTATCATTCAATGATTCTACATTTTTTGGGGGTTAGATCGGTTAATCGTGTGGATTGTTGATACACATGATAATGAAGGAGACACAATGTACGTACCGTATGCCGTATTGAGCCATACGATATACAACTCCACTTCCTACGACTGCCTGTTTCTGCCGTGACATTCACTCGTGTCCATCTCAGGTCATCCACCGCCTTGAAATGCCGTACTCCGGCGACGAGCTGCACCATACGGGCTGGAATGCCTGCTCCAGCTGCTACGACGACGCCTCCTGCTCTCGTCGCTACCTCATCCTGCCCACGCTCGCCACCGACCGCGTTTATGTAGTCGACACCGCCACCGACCCGCGCGCTCCAGCCCTGCACAAGGTATATCGTCCGACACGGACACGCGGTGCAGCGTTTCTGTTATTTCGATTGGTTAATAAGCACGATATGGGATATATGTGGGTGTGTGGGTGTGTGGGTGTGTGAGTGTGTGCGTGTGTGCGTGTGTGCGTGTGTGCGTGTGTTCGTGTTTGCATGTATGTGTATGTATGTGTGTGTTGTGCATGCGTGCGTGTTTACGTACTTATGCATACATTCACGCAAGCTCGCACACACCTACGCACACACACGCGTACACCATATACACACGCACACAGGCACAGACGCACAGACGCACAGGCGCACAAACGCACACACACACGGTCGCACAACGTACAAGCACACCACACACACCCGCACGCTCGTACGCGGTCGCGCGCACACACACCCACACACAGACACACACAAACCAAATGTGTCTGTGCGCAGGTTGTCGAGGCGGCTGAAGTACACGAGAAGACAGGTCTGTCGGCGCTCCATACGAGTCACTGCCTGGCGTCGGGCGAGGTCATGATCAACGGCTTGGGAGACGTTCACGGCAACGCAAAGGGTGAGTGAACAACATCCAAATAGCTGCATAGAGTTGGCAACCTACAATATACAACTTATTTCCAGGTTGGAATTGGCTTGGATAGGCTTGGCCATGTTTGAAAACAGTCAAGCATAGCCAAGCCTGACCAAGCCTACACATACACGGTTTACCGTCTACACCATCTGGCCATATATACGCATTCAAATCGTTCACACTTGGACGCCAGTGCATGGAACATCATATGTGAACTTAGCATAGCTTCAAAGCGAACAACCAAGCGTGGCTGCCGAGGTGGACAAAGTCGACCCATCTCCACTGTGATCGGTCATCGATCATTCGACTACCACTTGCGCAAATCTTCACAACTCCATGCCAATCTTGTTCCTGTGACACTATCATCCAATCCACTAAGCAATCTGACTAAAATAGCAAATATGAAATTTGCTTTGATCAATGCCCGAAGATTTACGACTGATACAGTGCATGGATGGTTGGTAGACTTTGATCGTCATACCCCGTATTTATTTTATTATTTGAAATTTTTATTGAAACTAATAATGTACTATTGTAGTTATTTATTAATTAACTAATATATATTTATAATATATATTTATCTCGCAATTTACTATATAGTTGTTTTATATATTTATATATATATGTATAAACTTATTTTTACTACTGATATATAATATAATTTACATAAATGTCATCTTTGATTTAGTTTCTCTAGTTCAGTTTTGTATTTAAATGTTTACTTGTATTATTATAATATTTATTTCTGATAATTTCTAACATTATTGTCAACACTACTGAACAGAGTTCTGCTTTAGTTTTAGTGTCCAAATAAGAGTTATTATTATTATTATTAAGTGTGAAATGTTTGCCGTGGCGCGTACTTCCACCTGTTTCGCAACCCAAAGTACGCTTAAGCAGGCGACTGCGGCATTTTTAAAGACTCTAATACGCTCGCTCGTGACGTCACGACGGGATGCGGTGCTATGGCATCACGGACCGTCAGATTATCGCTTAAGAGATGTCCAGCGTGCCGCGGTCAGAGTTATGTACACGATAAAGGCGGAGCGACCGGCAACAGAGCGTCACCGGAGGACTTAAATTTCCACGGTTAACCAAAATGGCACATAGAGTACAATATATTGATCCTGGTGTTTAATGTCATATACACTGGTAGAAACGCTTATCTTGCGTCACTAATCACCGCTACGTGCCACGCCGGTCACTTCGATCCGAGGACCGCGCGCTTCTGACTGTGCCACAATATAATCTGGTGCGATATGGCTGGCGATCTTTCTCGAGCCTGACCATTTTTGGAACGCGTTGCCGGAAGAACTGGCTGATCACATCAAATGGACGTTTTCAAAGCACGCCTCAAAACGCACTATTTTAAACTCGCTTTTAATGTGTAATATGTTGTTTTAAGGGTATGTATAGCTTCTATTCATTGCACAATCTATTTTAATTGAGTTTTAATTTGGTTTACAACTTTACTTCTTAGTCTCACTTTTAATAAATACAGTTGTGCTTAGTTTGTCAGATAAAGTATTATTTTAGAACGCTTTTGTCTAGTGTGAGTGATAATGGGAGGGCAGGCTTCCAGATTAATTTGTAAACAAGATTTAGCTTAAACGTGATTTGTGGTAGAATATACTATGAGGATAAAGTAACAAACAAAAACTACTCGCCAAGATAATATCCGAGTAAGCCAAAATTACACCTTTGATGTGGTAGTATTTGTGTTAAAATTAACGTTTGAGGCTCGGATCATTGTTGTTGACACTTGTACAATGTTAGTCTAACTCAAAGTAGTGTTTACATTATTGAATATATGAGAATAATGGAGAAAATAAGAGTATATAGACTACACGGAGACTATCTGCCAAAATATCTTAATAACTCTCAGTTTCAGTTTGACTCATAAACCAGTGCGACTTGGTTCAACGTACACACATGTAAACTCAGTCTTAAGGCCTTGGCCGAAGCTTCCCAGTGGGCAAAGTCGGGCGAACTCGAGTTTGTTTATGCTTAGCTATTGTCTAAGGCGCGGTATAGCATAAATAAAATACAAGGCAGTCCTGGCGTAAATTAATTGATTGTGAATTAAATTACGTCACTACCGGTAACGTTGTCGTTTGTGATAGGGTAGATAGTCCAGCTGTGTGTAATTAAAATCTGCTGTAGCATCAAATTATTGCTGGTACACGGGAAACAGTCTTTCTAAAGACTATCTTAGTTTTAATGTCTTAATTTCTACATTGGATAAACTGTAAAACTACACAAAACCATGGCGCCGATGCAAACGTAGTAATAACTAAAGACGTCACCTGACATGTTCAAAATACGATAATTGGGTAGATTTTGAAAAGTCCACGGGATATGAGGCTTTTCATGGAAGGGAGGTCCTGAATCAGGAGGTTCCACTGAATATCGATGTTATAGAGGTTAAGATGTTTATTAGCGGGAAGTGGACGAAATAAAATAATGTCGCAAGAAAAAGGCAGACAAACATCCACAGATAATGGAACCGAGAAATCAAAGTAAAGAACTCTTAAAACTGAGTAAATAAAGAGAAGAAAGCAAAAAGAACTATCAGATAGAGAGAAAAGACTCGCGCAATTTTTCATTAACTCGGACAAGGGAAGAACTCGAGAATTTCAAGAAAGGATCCGCGTGGCTAAAGGAGAAAAAGGGACAAGGATAGAAAGTGACAGGAGGGAGAAGTGACAACAGGGGATAGAAGACAGGAATTAAAGATTAGGAGTGAAGTGACGGGGAGGATGAGCAGCAACAGGACAGGTGGAAACAACAGAAGGGCTGCAGAGGGGGTGAGGAGAAAAAATATTAGAGGTGACTCTTTAATGCAGACAATGAAGGAGGAATGGTTTAGCAGGGGTCAATAAACAAAGTAGTGGAGAAGGTAGTGTCGGGAAGGATGCATTGAGTCAATATGGAATCATCTAAAGGTGACTCTTTAATGAGAAAAACAGACAATATGCTTAGTGAAGGAGAATACATATTAGTTTGCTTACCAGGGGTCAATATAAAGCATATAACAGAAATGGTGGAGAAAGTGATGGGTCTTGGGAAGGGATGCACCATTTGAGTCCATGTAGGAACAAATAATACAGGGAGGGAGGAGACAACCGGAATAGTCCAGGAATACAGACAGTCAGTCAGAAAGTTAAAACAGACTAGGATAGAACATATTGTTCTCTCGGGAATTTTGGCAGTTTGCAATGGGAGGAAGGGAACAGACATATAGAATCTGCAAGAAGATGGCATTCATTGCACTATTTGAGCAGATGTGTGAAGAAGAGGGGTGGTATTCTTAGATTTATGGGGACACTTTGTTGGGAGGATCACAGATCACAGCTGCAGCGTTACGTATGTTCCGACGACAACGTCGATCAAGGGACTAAATAAGTAAGTTGTTGGAAGAGAAGATATGTACATGACAGATGGCCTCCATCTCCACAGAAAGGAGGCAGCAGTTTTGTAGAACCTGTTTCGATCTTTTGATAGTGGGACAGGTTGTATGTATTTAGACTAGATGCGCAGGGGAATTCACAAAGAAGCCTGAAATTGGCATATATAAAGATAGCACCAAAAATCAGCAAACAACAGCCTGGAAAACTGTTCTGAAGCTGGATATAAATGCGCTTGTTTAAATGCAAGGAGCAAGGTAAACAAAATAAGTGAACTAAACATTATGGTAAAATATATTATCCCTCACGTAATAGGTATAATTGAATCCTGGGACAACACCGATATATCAAATGCTGAATTGGGACTGACAGGCTATGAAATGTTTAGGAAAGGAAAGACAGAAGTGGAAGAAGGCTGGGGGGTGGAGTTATTTTATATATTAAAGAATATATCTGTGCTAGACATAGTTTTGTCATCACATAATAAATTAGTTGACAATGTCAAGGTATGTGAGCCACTGGGGAGTAGTGATCACAACCAGATACATTTTATCATCAAAGATAGACTGGAATGACACATTTACTAATAAGACAGCGACAGAAGACTGTCTTAATGAGTGAAATTCAGTGCATCCTCGATAAGTTTGTTCCATTGAAAGAAAGGGAAACGGTCCAGAAAGAAACACTTATCAAAAGAAGCCATTAGAAAAATTAAGCACAAACAACTGATGTTGAAGTCATATAGATGCACTGGAAATGATGAACACTACAACATTTATATAACAAAAAAAAGCACTTAACCAAGCCACAAATGAAATTAAAAATTCATTGAGAAGCAGGGTAAGGTTGGTCCTCTAGAAGATAGTGGAGCAAATATAATGTCAGAGGGATTTCTAATGGCAGAAGACCTGAGTGAGTACTTTAGTTCGGTGTTTACCAGGGAAGATATTAGTTCACTGCCAGTACCAGAGGCTAAGTTCAAGGGGGCGGATTCAGACTATTTAGGACAGTTAATTGTAACCCTGGAAATGGTATCTAAGAAAAATGGGCAATGAAAGATAATACATCACCTGGACTGGACGGTATTCCACCCAAACTACTATTGGAATGGAAAACAGGCAACAGTATACCGTTATTTAAAAAAGGTTCGAGAAAAGGGTCACAGAACTACAGACCATTGAATTTAGCAACGAGACTTTGGCTCAACGAATGGCACATTGAGCACGCAATGCTCTAGCAACCCAAGCACCTGTGAGTAGGCCCTTGGGTAGCTGATCCACGCAGTGTAGTACAATGCGAGAACCACGTATAAGGAAATAAGGGCAAGGAAGGATTATACATCACCTGGAGTGGACTGTATTCCACCCAAACTACTATTGGACATTGTAGAACAAATTAGCATACCCATTGCAACCGTTTTCAAATTGTCATTAATCGAGGGAGTGGTTCCTTTAGAATGGAAAGAAGGAAACATTATACAGTTAAAATGAGTTCGAGAAAAAGGTCACAGAACTACAAACCACTGAATTTAATAACGGTGATTTGCTAATTATTATAAAGCCTAATTAAAGATCACATGGAGGATTTTTTTTAAACATAACTTGATAAACCCATCTCAACATGGGTTTCTTCAAGATATATAATGCTTAACAAATGTGTTATGTTTTTGGAAGACATCACTAGGTGGGTAGATGAAGGATAACCAATATATATAATCTACTTAGATTTTCAGAAAGCTTTCAACAAAGTGCCACATCAAAGATTACTGCTTAAACAAAAGGCCTATGGCATAGGGGATGGTATGATTAACTGGTTAGAAAAAATGGCCGATTAACAGAAGACAACGTGTATTAGTTGATGGGAGGCTTCAAATTGGGAATCGATTTTGAGTGAGGTACCACAGGGATCAGTACTGGGGCCTATATTACTCTTAATATATATCAATGATTTGGACGATGATATAACAAGTAAGATGTTGAAATTTGCGGATAATTCAAAATGTTTTAGAAGAATTAAACGTCTTGAAGATAGACAGCATTTAGAAGATGATCTTGACAGGTTGATCAAATCGTCTGAACAATGGCAGATGCTGTTCACACAGAGCATGGGAACGAAGATGTACAATATACAATGGGAGGTACTGTACTATGTACTACTGTATAAGAAAAGGACTAACACTGTAAAAACAGATGTTTAGATTGTAAACACCAAACTATACACCATGTATACACAACTTTTAAACACGTACAGTTTTTAAACGTGTTTAGACGTTTAATTTTCAACAACGGTTGTTTAGGTTTATAAACTCCTGGGTGTTGACTTTTAAACACTTTGAGGCATGGACGTGTTTAGGTTTAAAGTTGTGTCTACAGGGTGTATCAAGTGTTTATTTATTTACGGCAGGCGTTTGAAACTGACAACGTCTAGGTGTTTAAAAATGGCCTACATGGTGCTTACTTCATTACGTTTAGTTGAAATAGGCGTACAGCAGATTCCAAGATGTTTAGCTTGGATCCTGTGCAAGCACAATTCTCTACAGCAGCATGGAGACGAACACGTGCGTTACTATCAACATGTATTTCTGTATAAGAATACAATGAATGAATAGCTTCATAAAAACAAATAGTGCAATAACAAACTGCTGAAATAGAGTATATTTAGTTTGACATAAATCTTTAACATTATCAATATGGACACTTCAGTATCAGTCAACATGTACGATTATAAACGTAAATACGAATCGTTCAATAGCAAGTTGCTAAAACGGAATGCAACTAATTTCGATAGTTAACAGACGGAACATGTATGTCCAAATAAAATATGTTTTGTACGAATGAAGGAAACATACAAATGGTACAGCGTAGTACTGCAATATTTGGTTGGATGTAATAATACTGGGCAGTGACGTGACGTAACTTAAACAGTCAGAAGTGCCTCAATAAAACATACAAAGTAAACATTGGTAACGCTTATTGCATTGTCGCTGCGTCATTGTGTTATGCACGTCCGATGTCGTCAAGCTTGCGCAATGAATATACATGCATACACAAACGGAGTGGCTGATATTTTAACAGAATGCCTCAATTACACCAGTCGTTCGAGCTTGTGCAAACATTGGATGAAGTTTCGAGGCTTTGGCTCAACGAATGGCTCATTGAGCACACACTGCTGGAGCAACCCAAGCACCTGTGAGTAGGCCCTTGGGTAGCTGATCCCATCATAGATAGATGATATTGATGTTCCCATCAGCTGTGATGAACTTATCCACCATTTCGTCTCCGGTAGTGCATACTACGAGCTGGTGAGAGCCTGTCCGTCCGGAACTTCTGCAGGCATTGAGAGGTTTCTAGGATAGATTCTGGAGGGCAAACCGTTAGGTGTAGACATTTACTAAAAGACAGGAACATACAATACCATTATAAAACATTGTTATGTTAATCCAGCTCTCAACACTCTTCAGCCATGTTCTGTGACATTCAGTAGTTACTTTGCAGAGATCGATTCAGTTGGGTAGTGTCCAAGTGCCCAAGAAGGTCAAGAAAGTTGCACTTGTGGTACTGGTCGTTCCGCCCCACTGATTCATGTCTGCTTCACCAAAGCAAACTCTGTAAAGGAGTACAAATTACCTCTTTTTAAAAATGCTTATAAATCACTGTGTTGACGACGTTTTGTTGCCAACTGGCACTTACTCGATCGGTCTTTCCGGTCCGCTGTTTCACACCTAATATGTCAAAGCAAACACTAACGGAGTACAACAAGCTCACACTTAAATACACGGTAGTCAGATGAATCTTCCTACCGGGCCTATAGTAATAATTAAGGACAGGGAAGTGAAGCTCAGTGCACAAAAGGAAAAACGCGAATGGCTTAACAGACAGAAAAGGTAGGTTCTTGTATAGCGCAGTGTCCAGTCCTCACGATTTTTCAAAGCGCTTTACAACTTACTCCCTGGAAGACCTGTTCAATCGAACACCATCTCGACTTCTCTGGGAAACATTCAGCCACGCTGCAATTAATGCGCGAAGACTATTCATACACAAATATCCACCACTGACAGGCACAGGAGGTAGAGAACGCAGCTGCCCGAAATGACGTGAGTCAGATCTGCAGGAATGCTATAGAAATCACTGGCAGCACAAAGGCAAGGTCTGGACCAATCAGAACCAAAGATGGATATCTACTATCGAGAGAGGTTTAGACAGGTTCTCAGTAGACCTGCACCTGAAACACCCTCGATCAGACCGTGCTCCGTGCGACTCTCAAAACAAACAAGTCACCTGGCATGGACGGAAGCACAACAGAAGCGATCAAAGCGGGTGGCGAAACAATTGTACAATGGATGTACTAACTATGCAACCGGATCTGGGACTCGGGCATCGTTCCTGAAGACTGGAACGATGGTGCTGTTGTCTGTATTCCCAAGAAAGGAAACGTAACTGAATGTGACAACTGGAGAGGTGTGACACTGCTGTCAATACCAGGAAAAGTGTACTGCCAGATAATACTGAACCGAATGCGAGATATAGTAGAGAGCGAATTGCGTGAGGAACAAGCAAGCTCCAGGTCCAAACGCTCTTGTGCTAAGCAGATATTCACACTCAGACGGATTATGCATCCAATGTTGTTCACAGCTCTTTACAATTATATACAAATGCACATTAAAAATAATGCATTTAAATAAAATCAATAGTTGTTATATTATAGACAAGATAAAATACTAATAATAATAATTAAGACAATAAATAAAGTAGAATTAGACAAGGAAAGTGACATGAAATATCATATAATAAAAATAAATAAATAAGCAAACATTATTCAGATCATTTTTTTACTATTTTAATAAATAAACTAAGTTTAACCTGTCTTACGAGTCTTCCACTGTTCCTGCCCGGCTGAAGCACGCAGTCATCACGCCTCTTCTTAAACGTTCCGGTCTTCCCGCCGCCGACTACGCGAGCTACCGACCTATCTCGAACCTTCCGTATGCATCCAAGTTACTTGAACGCCACGTCTCTGCTCAACTGCGTTTGCGTATTCAACACAACGGCATCGGAGATCCTTTTCAGAGCGCCTACCGCCCGTCACACAGCGTTGAGACAGCGATGTTGTGTATCCAAGACGACGTATTAAGATCACTGGATGCTCGTAAGCATGTAGTACTTGTTCTACTTGACCTCAGCGCTGCTTTCGACACGATCGACCATGACATTCTTGTTGCTGAACTAGACCGAATCGGCGTGCGAGGCAACGCACTTCGCTGGCTCGCCTCTTACTTAGCCGACCGAACACAATGCGTCAGCGTTGACGGTCATCTTTCATGCGACAGCCGACTACGACATGGAGTTCCACAGGGCAATGTTTTGGGCCCTCTGTTATTTTCTATATACTGTGCTGGTCTTTCTGACGTATTCGAGAAGCACGGTGTATAAATGTAGTGTATACATAAATTTGATTTGATTTGATTTGATTTGATAATGTAAACTTAAATAAATTAGGCTAAAATGTATATGAAAATAAATAAATAGATAAATAAATAAATGTTAGACATCAATCAGCTATGATAAAAGAGTGTTGTGAATCGTCCGAGTTACATATACGCTGCAGTGAATATGTGAGCCTTCAGCACAGATTTAAATGATACTAGTGATGTTTTGCAGGTAACACTTGACGGCAGAGCGTTACACACTGCTGCCGCTGCGTGAGCAAATGTACAGTCACCGGCTCTGCCGCGTGTTCTCAGTACAACTAGAGCATTGGAGTCAGCAGACCGAAGACGTCTTGCGGCTGG
>CM034534.1:52706594-52754094 GCA_020002185.1 Paraescarpia echinospica | reverse complement strand
GATTATGTGGGTGCTAGTAGCGTGAGTATGTTTAGAAATAAAATTGACACTTACCTCAGAAGGGCGGGATACACGTAGATAAAAAGGGTTGGACTCTCTATAAGCAAAAAAGCTTCCGTGTCCACCTGCCATCTAAAGTTAATTCTCTGGGTGGCAATATTATTAAATATTGTTAAAATTGCATGAGGGTCTGTCTCAAACACGGATCGTCCTCCTTCGGACTTTGCGATCCTAGCGACCACCATTACACTAATAAATAAGTCACCCTAAGTAAAATTACAATAGATGACCCAAAAATTTATTATTCATAATTGGTGCTACCGTCTCCCCCGGGGCAGCAGCAGTAATAAACAGGTGCGACTTTTGCGCTATCTTGACATTTTCAAGAGTCTTTCCTGATGCCACACTGGTCGAACGGGAATTCCCTGCTAGGTTCATTTGTTGTCTCCCGTGTTTCTCTCAGGCGGGTTCATGCTGCTAGACGGCTCCGACTTCTCGGTGAAGGGCTCGTGGCAGAAGGAAGACGACTCGGCCCCATTCGGGTACGACTTCTGGTACCAGCCCCACCACAACGTCATGCTGAGCACAGAGTTTGGCGCTCCTAAGGCCTTCTGGAAGGGATTCGACCTTGCTGACGTGGGCAACGGTGGGTAGAGCTCCTGTCTCTGGTTAGACGGGTTATATAATCTGTTTACAAATACATTTGTACCGGCGTAACTCGAAATAGTATATCTTGCAACGGTACAACAACCTGTGGAGAGACATTTTATACTGCATGGCAGACAAGTTGCAGCAGTCGACCCAACTTGCATTACTTCGGGGAGATGGTGCAATTTCCTTTTACCGGCGCAACTTTCAACAATTTGTCCCTGGGAAGAAATTTAATTGAACCATTGCAAGTTTTACTGTACGCCGTTGTAAAGATAGTTTAATTGCCTTTTACACAAAGAAACCGTTGCGAGTTGTACCGATACAAAATGTATTTGAAAAGATAGCTAAGGTTTTACAAAAAAGCATTCTGGTTGATACGAACACATACACAAATACTTCTTCCCCATGGTTACTCTGCTAACGTGATGCTGCTATAATAAGACTTATTCCAATATCTCAGGCACATGTCAATATGTTGTTCACGAGACGAATTCCTTGTGTCCGCAGTGGTTTTCTCGATTGTGGTTGCAATACACTCATCGCATTTAGCCGCATACACCAACGTGCCATGTTTATACTCCAAAATGCCTCGTGTGTCCACAGGCCTATACGGCCAATCTGTGAACGTGTGGAACTGGGAAACTCATACACTGACCCAGCGTATTGACCTCGGCAAAGACGGGCTACTGCCGCTGGAGGTTCGCTTTCTGCATGACCCGCTCGCCGCTGAGGCTTACATAGGCTGCGCACTCGGGTCCGCCATTTTCAGGATATTCCGAAAAGAGGTGAGAGTGCGCATGCGCACATTCAGTAGCACAGTGTCGAATATGTGTGCTTCGTATAATTAGTATAGTATAGCACAGGATAGTATTGTATTTAGCGGCGATAGTGGGAGGTTTGTGGTGCCGCGTCGTAGTTAATTATTATTTTTGAAATGTTTATGGAAAAAATTCATTTTTCGGTCTCACGCGTTACGAAATTATAAAAAATTACAGAGCAGAGCTTCCAAGTTGAATGAACCAAAAATAGGGAGATCTCCCTATATTATCAAAACGCAATAGGAAGATTTTATCCGTATTTTGTTAAAGGGAACGCTTGTTGAAAGCCACCTAAACTGAAGCAAAACCTACAGCATAAAAAAATGTAGATGTATAATGCAAACCATGAAAACTGACTGATCGCCATGCAATCGTCACTTTATTGCTTCTGCAAAAAAAACATGGTGTTGTAAAGGTGAGTCGACCGATTCCAGCAAACCTGGCGACATCTGCAACTGGTAGCATGCAGAGGAAACATTGATTTTGCACGCCATCAAGGCACTCAGGAACTCATGCCCTAGCGACGGCCGAAACTTGGTGTCGATCTTCCCATCATGCTGAACACCCTTTCCACCGGAGCCTGGTCGTAGGGGAAGATGAGTAGCTCCTGGACGAGGCGACCTAAGCACTTCTGGACCACCTCCTCCATGAAGTTTCAGGCCAGCGCATGACTAATCACGGCACTGATCTTCATTCAGCGACAACTAAACTACTTGGCGATTTCCCTGTCGGTGAACATCTCGTTCACGTGATCAGTGAAATAGTCACCGACAACGAAGGGCAGGTTGTGTTCGGCGACGAACTGGCAAAATAAGGCATCGGCCTTCGTCACCTACTCCGCGACAGTACCGGTAGCACCTGGCTGAAAGCGTATGCATGTCAGCTTGGCCTGCACGCCACACCTCTTGGCATCGACGACTTTGTCATTGTGTTTTTGGCTCGACACTTGTTTCTTCACATCATTTCTACCCCCATGACTGACGGAGAAGTCGTCCTGACAAATCCTACATAAAGCATACGTGTCGCTTTTAGAGTTTTTTTCAAATTCAAGCAAACTTGTCCGCCTACGTTTGCTGCCACTTGCAAGCGTACTTCCTCGTCTTTCTCTTTGCATGGTTGCCATCGTCGTCTGCCTGATGATTCTCTTTCTGCCTTTTTAATTTCCAGTGAAGAGTAAAAGTCGCGATCGCGACAAAGTATACAACAAAACGGCGTCGACCGGAAGTTTCGAGCGAACAAAATTTATGCTGTGGGATCAATTTGCGCATTGCCAAAAGAGGACGTGCAGTGTTGTCTTTTAAGTTTTCTAATAAAATCGGGAGATTTGTATTCTAATTCGGGAGATCGGGATATTTACTAGATTCTGTCAAAATTCAGGAGATCTCCTGCCAAATCGGGAGACTTTGAAGCTCTGTTATTGGGTGGTTCTTCGTTGACTGCCTGGTCTAGGAGGTTGTCACAGTCGTTGACAATTGGCAAACGTCATTCCTAAGATGTTATACATGTCCACGTGTCGCTGTGTATTTTATACACATGTTCAACATTGTTATTTATCTAGTCTGTCATATCCATGTATAATATTGAAAACCCGGTTAATACGATTACTTTTTTGTAATCATACTTGGGTTTACCGGTGAATGTTAGACTATAAGGCCACTGAAGGTAACAATAGTGCAATAGTTATGCCGATGTCATTTATCGTGTTTGTGTTGTCATGCAGTTGCATTCATATCGTAAACTTGACATGAGAAAATATAACGAACATTAAAATTTTTATTTTATTTTCAATTGTTTCTTCGCCAGAACTAGAAGTTGCGCATTACTTTAACAGGAGCTGCCATAAATGCAAATTCAAATTTAAAATGTACTTAACACTCACAGTACAATTTACAAAAAAATGGTAACGGTCAGTATCCAAATGTATCTATCAGCAAGTTACGTCTTGCGGGATTAATTAATGTTGCTGCCGCCAGGACGGAATATGGGACGCGGAGAAGGTGATTTCTGTCCCGGCGAAGAAGGTCGAGAACTGGATGCTGCCAGAAATGCCAGGTACTCCTGCTTTATGTATGGCATGGTTATGCTCGCTACTTAAACCACCTACAACACATCGTGCGTGGTGGCTTCATTCGTTCACTAACACTTAGAAGTATGAGAATATATATTTTGGCAAACAAAGCAAAACTGTTTCTTGAGAGGTGATTACCAGACATAATACCATTTAAAGTGGTTTTGAAATCCACATTGTTAGTACTATTTTGTTTTTTTTGTTTTTTTAGTTTTGCTACACTACTGATGCGAACATTATATTAGCTAATGCAAGTTGTTATATTTTACATATATGTTTTATTAATTATAGTAACGCAATCAAAATGCTACACGTGAAATCAGTACATTGGTTTGTAATTTTTATTTTGGGGATGACGGTGACCAGTTCACTTAATCATTACTTAATCTTACATGGTTATAATTTAACTAAACTGGTTACAGCCTTAATTGGCTCGGCCGCCAACCAGGATTTGTATCTCAATTGACTGATTCTAGTACATAATTCTGATGGTTGTATTATGATTTATACAATTCCAAAATAAAGCTTTTCTACATATGTTACCGTTTTCATAGCGGCACCACAAATGCTTCTAATCTGTTGATTTAAATAATAATTCCTGATTTGTCTGATGTTATCTATTGGATTGTTACGCAACTTTAAATGGTTTGCTAAAATCGTGTATTACCTAAACAGGAGGTTTCGGTTAATTGTTATTATTACACTTTAAACTGTTATTATGCAGTCTGTCTTACGTACCATCCAAATACATTTTAACGACGCAGAAACAACTTTTGAATTCAACAATTCAATGTCTAAAATCGCTTATATGTCACTCAACGTCCGAATAGCGAGCTTTCATAATAATATAATTCTGGCGGCGTGATGACGAATCATGTGATGAATATATCCATCTCATCTGTAATTAAACCTGAAGCCTTCGAGAATAACTGCGATGCCATGTAAACAAACCGTCTCCTCCCGAGACACCAAACTTTCAACAATATAACGTGGTTTGTTAACCCGTATTTGGGCGGTCAGTATGTTATAATATGTATAGTTTATACTATATATCCCGATTTTAGGATAAAAAAAAACGAGCCGCAAACCTCCCTTTACATCGTTGAGTTGTTCTTGGTGCAGCTCTCACCACGGACATTCTCCTGTCACTCGACGACAGATTCCTCTACGTCACCTGCTGGCTATTTGGCGAACTGCACCAGTATGACATCACTGACAGACGACACCCAAAGCTCGTAGGCCAGGTAAATTCGACGTCGTTTGTCCTGTTCGTGTGTCGTGTTTACTAGCCTTGACTCTACTGAATAAAGCCATTGTACTGAAGCGTGTGTACATAGGGAGGCCCCTATGCAAAAATATATGCTTAGTTATTTTCGTTGGCCCCTGGCCTTTGTGGACATTATTCACGTGTTTATTGTGCTTATTGGTTAATCCGCCACTGGTGGGTATGATCAACCCACTTTAGAGCTGTTTAAAAGCAACAATTAGATAGGGGCCAACTAGTTAGGATGTTGGATACGATATGGGTATTGTTTCTGGGCACAGGGCACTGGGTAATTCTCTATTAGTGGCATTGTTTACGATTGTCAGTATTACACCTACACGCAGAGTTACTTTTTGATTTATAGTAAAATTGGATATGTCATATATATATATATATATATATACATACATATATATATACAGCTGTATATATTATATAGCATCAGCGATTTAGCACGCATCCCGTGTCGAGCTGTCTCGTCGTGCTGTCTCGGATCTCGAAATACGGGAGGGATGGAGATTTTTCGCCGGTTCGCTGTCTAGAAGTCTCGAAGACGGGATAAGGCCTGATATAGACTTTTCGCCTGATATTCAGCGGTTCAGCACATCTCAGCACGTCTCCAGTGGTGTCGCGATGACTTGAAGATTTTCCGCGAAAATCAGGGAGATTTGCCTGGATTCTGGAAGACCGGATGATACACTCAAAATCCGGGATATATATATATATATATACGTATATATATATATATATATAATGATGAAGTCGTGACGACCTAAATTTGTCCTGTTTGTATTTGTGTCTCTGTGAAGGATGATGTTGTCATGGTAATTGTTATGTCTGTAGTTGCTCCTCGGTGGCGCCCTCTGTGACGGTGATGTTGCTATGGCGACTACTGTCTTGTGTTTGTAGCTGTCCCTCGGTGGCTCCCTCAGTGAGGGCGATGACGTAATGGTGACGTCGAACGAGGAGGCGAGCGAGACGGTGCAGCCACTGCGGGTGAAGGGCAAGCGACTACACGGCGCCTGTCAGATGATGCAGCTGAGTCTCGATGGGCAACGGCTCTACATCACTACATCACTGCTGAGCGTCTGGGATAAACAGTTCTACCCGAAGATGACCAAGTAAGCAGGGGCGAATCAAGAAAGAGTAGTCTGGGGGAGGGGGGGGGGCAAAAACCTCCACGGGCGGCCGAACCAAAATTAATGGTGTAGAAAAGATGTGGCTGCAGCGCCGCCGTAACTTCAGCTTATCCGCTGTCTCGGCTTGACTGGTGACATCAGAAGATGGGACGGGGGATGGTGTTGAAAAAGTGTCACCGCCTCGCCGCCGTATCTTCAGTTTTTCTTCACATTCTCCGCTGGCTCGCCTGGCTCGACATAGACAGACCGGGGGAGTGCTGTTTAAATGTTGTACTGTTGGAATAACTTCAGCTTATTGTCACCTGAACGGGTGCATATTTCAAAGGGTCTGGGGGTACGACCACGAGGGCCCTTTAAAAAAGTATACGGGCACACAAAATTCCTAAGGTCTAGGGAGAACGCGCCAACCAGCCTCTCTGGATCTGCCTATGGTAAGCGACGCTGCCTTCTCTGAGACTCTCTGTGTCGGTAGCCCTGGCAGTTTTATATTAACTTCTAGTGCAGTTCTTGGCACTCGACATTATCTAAGGCTGTTTTTAGTCTTGGAAATACATAGGTTTCACCGTTTTATTGCGATAACGGAGATATTGGTTTCATAAAGACTAACTTTGGGGGACATTTTGCAGTATCTCATCCCGGGTGGCAAGGAACACTCGCCTTTTCCTATTTTGGTTTGCTTCCTTAGACAATTGACACCTGGTCTACCAACTGACGTTGTATTAAAAATAGCTATTTACTTAGGTAGTATATATATGCTATTTTTGTTTATTTGCATATATTAAGTGGCAAACCACTATCCATCACTGGCATCACTATGGCATTAGCAGAAACTATTTCGCCAGCGGGAACGAAATTAAATTACCACCAAACATGTGTAAAGCGCTAAGGATTCGATATCGCCCTATATAAAAACTATTTTGTTTAGAAGTGGTTCCTGGCTGTTACGTGTAGACGTGGACACTGAGAAGGGCGGTCTCACGCTCAACGACGATTTCTTAGTCGATTTTGGCGCCGAGCCGGACGGACCTGCCTTAGCCCACGAGATGCGCTACCCCGACGGTGATTGCTCCTCCGACATCTGGCTTGCCAACTGACATTCTCACGGAGGTCGACAACCAAACCCGATTGAACACTGCTAGGTCGACAAGAGTCGACATGGAGTCGACGTATCAATATCGTTAATCCAGATCATCCTGATTTTGTTAATCCAGATTATCCGGACCCGTTAATATAGATCCCGGACATCCGGACCCGCTCATCAGGATCCAGATCATCAGGATCTGGATAAATCAGACAGTCATCAACGGAAAGATTCAGCATCCGGATGTAATTTTACAGGAACATAATTTTTGCAGACGCTAATATTCCCCGCTGTGTGTATGATTGATTTTCCCGAAACACTTTACGTTGGACACACATGCACTCGATACACGAACGTACGCACATGTTTGGATTAACGAGGTGTCCCTGTACATCACAGTTCATTGCCGGACGCCAGGTTTCTATGATGACATGTGATGATTCGATTATTCAACGTTTAATCCTTGTTGAGAATTCGTAGAAGCAAAACTGAGCTGGGTTATACATAAATCAACGTTGTTCTTTCTTCCTATACATTGTGCGCTTAATGTTTACTATCGCTCGTTTATATTCCACAAATTGTGAAGATTGAGTCGACCATGAATTATATGTGGCAATAATATCATTTAGTAGTGTTTTCGTAAAAGCTCATTATACTATTGGTGTTACTCTATTACACTATGAGCACATTAAGTCAGTATTGTGTTAAATACTATTAGTATAAGAAGTATCACAGTATTGTGTAATATGCACCTGTTTTTGTAATGTTGTCTTTCTATGTTACTGATATTATGCGTTGAACGTTACAGTTACATAAGCTGTACGGCTTCTGTTCTAATTGCCATACATATGTTCAAGTGGTGTTAATAAATCTGACACTGGAGCCCGCCCGGCCTTCCACATACTTATGTTAACTGTGCATCAGTCACAACTCATTATCTGCACACAGTAATGCAATAAAGATGTAAAGCCCCTGCTGAAGTGTCGGCGTCGCACACAGTGTTACGTGCATTTATTTCTGACATATGCAAATTGATTTACATGTATAAATAAATTATAACTGTTGTGAAAATTCGTGTAATTTCCGGTTTGTGCGTATTTATTTAGTAAAATAAAAGTTATAAAATTCTAAATGGAATATGCTATGTATACGTTATGCAACACAAAAAATGAAACAACAAATCTTTTACGTGGTTTACGTGGGCTGTACTTTTTTTTTTCGCAAAAAAATATATATACATATCTACACTGAGCGACGCCGAAAGTTTCATACCAGCGTTTCTACATTACGTGATATTCTTACTATTGGTATGTGAATAAAATGAATAAAACGTGTACTTCTACTCCTGATGCGTCTTCTCTCTCTCCCTTCTAAACTGTCCTCACCATTCAACACTTATCTTTCCGCTTTGGAATCATCCCGGCCGAATTATCCGAAAACGAAACCTGCAAACCGTTAGAATTCGTCAGCGTCTCCTCATTAAAAAACATTCTTGCTGTCTAGTACTATCCATATTCAACAATTAAAAGGTTAACGTGATGTTACTAACTTACAGATTAGACATGGCCCAATCAACGAGACCCACAGGTGGCACCACTGCTCATCAACATGCAATGCCAACAAAAAGTGACTACCATCAACAGCACTGTCCTGATATGCGCAAGTTTTATCAATGTCATTCACAGTTGGGTTGTGTCTTCCTTGATGGTTTCAATTATGCTATTTCTTACAGGTCCAAGTCTTAATCTATCACCGTTATATTAAATACGAGATGAGTTACCCAGCGTTGCCCAAAAATATGCAGTCATATGTACAAGACACCCCAAACCCATCCTGACAACCAGCAACAGCGGATGCTGGGTTGAAATTTTAGCCCGATTCATGCCAAAAAACAGAGTGCATAAAGAAACAGAGAATGAACTGTTTTATAATATAGATATGTCATATTCCTAGTTATCCAATATAACTTTTGACACTCACTTTTTATAATACACTAACTAAACATGCGATAATTTTGACGCTAATTGACAAAATGACACATAGCTCCATCTGTAGAAGTAGGAAGTATATGAAATGCGAAAGAATGCGCCACTAGTAAACGTACATACGTGACCAACGACAGGTACACCTGGTGCATGTTAAGCGCTGAGGATTTTCAAACGTCAATAACTTAAAAACTATTGAAAACATTTGGATACATCCAGCAACGTATTTATAGATGGAATAAATGAACTGTTTTATAATGTAGATATTAGGCAATGCAAACTTGGACAATGAAAGTACTGCTGAAAGTATTGCATTTATAACAACTTAACAAGTATCTAAGAAAGCAGCCTCATTGTTTCCCTGCCATCTTTTTATTATTCAAGCAACAATGACAATACACTGTACCTACTACAACTAGTGTGCTTGTCTGTCTAGTATTGATGGATACAAAGTTTCTCATGAAACTTGCACAACTAAACGTATCGTCAACGGAGCAGTTCCAACTGGGAGTTTTCCTGGACATGGAGACGTCTTCAGTGCGAGACATCATGCAAAACTCCAACGATGCAGTGATCAATACAGTTACCATTTTGGAAGCATGGTTAAACTCCAGGAAGACCGACAGCAATGCCAAGAAGTTATACAATGAACTAAGCATGGCATGTTTAAACATCAAGCGTGCGGATTTAGTCAACTTTGTACGGTGCGGTGAGTGTAGCAGGGATTTTTATATATAGTAGTGCATATTTGTACAGTTTTTATTGGGCAGTTTCACGGTCAGGTAGACCATCACTTTTTAAACTGTTTCAAATTGGGCAAGAGTGGTATCATTTGAAAGACAATATTCCATAGTTTTAGATATCACATTAATCCTTTTTCAATAGATTTTATGTATTCACTTATAATGCAACTAATGACATCACAATGATAATAAGAATGTTTTACACAAATTCAAACAAAATATTTATTATGTTATCTTCTATAAATTTTTAAGTAGGATTATCCACTTTTATACAGTATACTCATATATATATATATATATATATATATATATATATATATACTTAACTAATTTGCAAATTATAAAAAATTATAACTGTAATTTTTATTAAAATAGTAACGGGTATGTACTCACGTACGTCCAACATTGTTTAATATCTACTGGTATTGGATGGTTGATATACAAACTGAGATATAATGTTAATCTCCTATGTCAGACCATATACACCATGTTTGATTGAGTCCATTTATTTAACTGAGTTATAATTTTTATGCAATTTATATGATGTTAATACATATTATCCTTATCATAGCCATTATTAATCCATATAGTGGAATTTGCTCAACATTATAAACATATATATTAATTTTTTTAATTATAACTAACTACATTGACTCCGCCCACTTTCAACAGGGACACAACGAATGAACATTGAACTGAACTTTACAAAGCCTAGTACATTCTACGTAAATTAGTTTGAAGAAGCAAAGCCTGTGTATCTATGCAGCTTTTCAATATAATTAACCTTTTGCCACTAACGTCATTTCCTGTCACCTGGTGGGCAGTGGTCACCTTCATTTTGCCATACAAGTACATATTATAAAATATTGTGTTAAAGCCACACAATTCTTTAGTGCCAGAAGTATGTATGGGTAACTAGTTGAATCAATGAGAACTATGCCATTGTCTTGGATGAATTACAATACACCAAGTGTAGTGTGTGCATTCGTGGATACATTTCCTGGATTAGAAGATGTATTGTACAAGACTACTAGAAGCATAGATAGATCATGGATGAAGATCATCTTGGTAGTCTCAGATAGAGCACATTTTCAATACAAACCAACATTCTTATTCCCAAACCTGCACCTATGGGAAGAACAATATGACATGACATTGAGCAGGAATTTATTACCAACATCAAATGGTGAGGACATTGTAGACATTACTGGTGAAATGGTCAAGTAAGCCTTACAACACTGTATTCATTCAACCAAACATGTGTTACTAGTCTGCGAGGGAATGAAGTATAAAACACATTGACACAGTCAAATGGACTTAATATCCTGCTACGTAATACAATGTTTTTTCAAGAATACAATGTATAATATAAAAGTGAAACTAATATTAAGTAGCACGAGAGGAATAGTTGATGTGATTGTGTGTGTGCGTGTGCGTGCGTGTGCGTGTGCGCGCGTGCGTGCGAGTGTGTGTGTGGGTGTGGGTGTGTGTGCGTGGGTGTGTGTGCGTGTGCTTGTGCGTGTGCGCGTGTGTGTGCGTGTGTGCGGGTGTGTGTGTGTGTGTGTGTACGTGCGTGCGTGCACGTGTGCATGCGTGCATCCTTACATGCGTGCAAGAGTATTTATGCGTGCATGTATGATTTCATGTGTCTTACATATATACCAGACCTGGGGCCGAGTACATTTTTATGAGTACAACTACGAGTACGAGTACTTTGATGATGGATGAGTACGAGTACGAGTACATTGCTAAAAGCTGGCTGAGTACGAGTACAAGTACGAGTAAATTCTCACGAGTACGAGTAAAAGTACGAGTAAATAATTTAAAATATAAATAATAACGTATTTTTAAATTATTAATTAATATAATTTATGTAACTCAGCACAAGTGAATATGCAATGGCAGTTGATCAATTGTTTATGAGGAAAACTAAAAAAAAACTCTATTTGAGTATTTCATCAACAATTAAATTCACTTCATTGGCACTCATTTCAGATGTCATCTATTTGCCATTGTCTGAAAGAACATGATTTGTTCACAGTTTGAGTCTTTCAGGCTGAACCGTTCAGGGCAGAATACTTTCTCGGCTATGCTAAATACCCTTTCAACTGGGGCTGATAAGGCTGGAAAGCTGAGATGGTGAGGGACCAACTGAGCCAGAGTTCGAAAACTCAGAACTGGAGTGAGTCACTGCGACGATCTGTAGATGGCTGACTGAGGTATTCTTTCACCTCTACAATCAGCAATCTGCTGATATTATAAGTTTGCAATTATATTTTCTGATCGTAGACTACTAGTTGTTGAGAGGGTTCGCACATGTCCACATAACTGGCTCAGCATCCCCTTTGGACTTGTTAGCTAGACTGCTGGGATTATACTAGTGTGGGAGGCAGTCTGACTTGAGCCACCTTACTTCTACAGAGGAAGATTGGCAGTTCTTGTTCTTATCAGTTAGCACTGTCAGCCACTGTCAAGTGGCATGGTCTCCAAACTACATCAAAGGCATTTCCTGTCTAACTGTTGGGTTAATTGCTAATTGGCTCTTTATGGACATCCTGGTGGCTTAATTAAACAAACAGGTTTATGGCCTGAACTGATAGCCTACAATTATTGTTTGCTTAACAGGGTGTTTCTGACTGGGTAAAGTTGCTGCCAGTTGCCATGTTTGGGTATCATAGTAATGTAATATGTGTAGGGATGGTAAGGTGGTATTATCATCTGTTTCACAACGACTTTTTGTTGCGAAAACCAAGCTTAATATCGGCAAACATGCTTTTTCTGTAGCTGCACCCACAATCTGGAATCAACTCCCTATCGCTTTAACATCATCTGAGACTATAAATACTTTCCATAAAAAAGTAAAGATTTATTTATTTGAAGTTACATTCCCACCCTAACCTTCTAATGACGACTCTTGCTTGTCCCTGTTAACGATTTTGTCCAATGATTTTTGTATGTTGCGCCACTGAGCTCAGATTCCTGGGGAATTTAGGCGCTATAGAAATGTGTCATTAATATTATTATTATTATTCTATCAGAAATAACAAAGTATTTAAAAATTAGTTGAACATTTAAATATTTAAGGAAAGTTTCATTTTATAGCCAAATATATTTATTTTCTCGCGTACATATTGAGAAACTACTCAGATGTACTCGTAATGTACTCGTAAAATATGAGTACAATGAGTATGAGTACGAGTACGAGTACGAATACAAGTCCATGACCCACAAGTTTTATGAGTACGAATACTTCAAAAATGTACTCTAGTACACGAGTACCGAGTACTTCGGCCCCAGGTCTGGTATATATATGTGTATGTATGTACATATATCTACGTCTATGTAACACTGCTGTGGCTGCCACCATCTGCTTTGCAGATGGTTTGTGGCCGGTTTGGTTGCTTTTTAGGTTTATATTCAGGATTAGCATGGTTGTACTTAATTCAACCTGAACTAGAATGTCTAGTCGTTAAAATGCAACTGTGGGACTAGTCATTAGGTTTTGTTTGTATTCTTTGATGACAGTAATTAAACAGCAGCCAAAGCCAGTATTTCCATCATCTCTTTGTTGTTTCAGTTTATCATGTACATTTTACATGTAAATTCAGCGACATAAATAAATGCATCGATTGTTTTAGAGCAATTATGTCAACTGAACAACCGACTGCTGAAGGCGACGGAAACTGCACAATCGTGCAGAAAGAACTTCAATGGTACATATTTTGTGAATAACCTTTCACTTTAGTGTTGATATAACATGTCTACACATAATGCAATTGTGTATCTTGTTCCTGTTGTTAAGACATAATATAAATTATTTGACTGCACTGAACAGTCGTTAGTATAACTGTAATTAACATCACTTGTATCACAAGGAAAATTGCTTATGAATGTCTGTTTTGTGTTACAATCCCAGTTAATATATAGAACATTCAGCATCACGTTGTAACTTCAAATATTCACAACATATACCATGGTAAAGAGACTAGTGGTAACACAGTTTTATTTCTCTTTCAGAGCAAATGCACCTTGTTAAGGTTGAACTTAGAGAGACTGTGGAACAGCTTGAGGACACAAAAGGAGCGCACCAGAAGACAACGACAGAATTACGGAATACACAGACAGAACTGCAAGAAACGAGAACAGAATTACTGCAAACAAAGACACATTTACACGAATTAAATCGTTCTAAGGGATCCAAAACAGGTAATTATTTTACATTTTGCCTATTTTTTTTAAACTATTCAAACAGAAAAAAATGGTATATTGCATAACAAATGCCTACATACCAACATGGTTGCATGGACATTTTTACACATACATTAAATACACTTATTTAGTCAAGGTAACACTATAATGCAATTCAACTGTTTTATTTCTCCATTCAATGCAGGAAACTGACATCATGAAAAACACATATTGCGTTGACTATGATCGTGATATTGATGATGATCCAAAATTGTTTCTCTTCTTCTTCAGGTTAGGCAACTACTGTCAAACAGTTTCCGTGAACTCATTATCAGTGTAATGCAAATTAAACAATACCTATTGTATTGGAGTGTGTTAAAGGGAACTGTTTGCCATTCAAATACAACCACAGTTTGTTTAAATAGATCCAGCATTGCAGCTTCTTGAAGGACCCTACAACGGATATGGGACATACACATTATAAATAGATGTAGAATCATGTAATGTGAACATGAGGGATTACATCACGCAATACCACGAACGCTTTTATTTGATAAGAATTTTCTTTCTTAATTCTTTCTAATAGTTGCATTATTAAACACAATCCACAAATGTCCCATCTTTGAATAGCAAGTACCATGCCTTGGTACCTACGGCATAACAAAATGATTTTAATAAATTACATATTAAATATGACATCGACATTGGCACAGGCTTTACACAGTGTGTTTTTATTACAATATTAATGCATTTTGTTTAGTAAAAATAATTTACTAATAAGCTAACAGCACATGATGTGAACTCGTAAGCATATGTGACTTATTTAATGATGTAAGCATCATCGTAGTTTACTAAAAAGTAACTAACAACATGACTAGGCTAGTGATCGCATTTTTCTAACAGTTTTTCCCAAGTAGATGTTGGCAATGGCGGCTTTTCTCAAACAGATTCGAAAGGCATTGCCCGTTTGGATATGATGACGGCGGCGCCAGTGATGATGCCCCGTTTTGATTTACCAAAATTAATAAATTACTGTACGTTCGTTTTGGGTGCTTTTATTACTATAACAACCATATTGTAGCGTGCGCGCTCCGTGGGCGTTCCATTTCACGTTAAAATAAATTGAACAATATCGAGCGTAAAACACATTTTTGCAAACAGCATCTTCGGGTGACTAGTCTTGACAATACGCTTAAATGCGTGCTGTAGAACGTTGTATAATATCCCTCAAAAAAGTAGGCGGTCACACGGACCAGTAACTAAAAAAATTACTGACCCGACGGCAAACTAGGTGGTCAGTGACCACCAGGTCTGCGTATATTTTGAACGCTGGCTTCTGGTTGCTCCGCCGACGTCAAACAGAATACGGCCTGACCACGCGTACGAGCAGTGCGTTCCAGCAATATCACGTTATTATCCGACTATACAGTATGATACTAATGACGTAATATTGTTAGATTGTTGTTTATAGTATATAAATACATTATAACGCATTTTATGCATGCACTAAAGACAGTTATATTTTCACTGGTGTTGGACAATATAGCAATACTACATTACTATCCGGCCTATAGTAGGATACTAATGTAATATTGTTAATTTTTTGTTTATAGTATATAAATACATTATAACGCATTATATGCATGCACTAGGGAAATGGTTCCGAATGATGGGGCTTTTAGCATTTCCCCCAGGAAAGGCTAAAAGCCCGAGTTTTCGTGACCAGTGACACAAGGGAATGGCCCTAACGCACGGCAGAATATGACAATTACGTATAGCGTGCCTAATACAAGTAGAAAATTACTTCTTGATTACTTCAGTAAGTTACTTCAGAAAGGCCTACAGTACGCGTGGAACAATAGTTGTCCATACATGTGAAAGTTGTCAACCTGTGACCATCGAAATGTCGTTTTTAGAGAATGGACTTCACTCCCCGATCGAGAAGGCCCGGCCAACTGCTTTGCAACTGGACGCATGACACGCACGCACGCACGCACGCACACACACAGACGCGCAACGAAACACATACGCACACATACGCATGCACACGTAAAAAAAATACGCACGCGCACACACACAGTCTACACGCATACACACACGCACGCACACACACACGCGCACACGCACGCACGCACACGCTCGCGTGCTATTAATTAAAACCTGTCACATAATTTTCATAATTGACAATTACACATCAATTATGAAAATAATAATAATTTCGTCGAACGCGTGTCCATGCACAGAATATAGTAGATCTCGGCCATTGGTCAACAACGCTCGTCTTTCACCCTAGTATGCAAAGGCCAAACATATAATATACAGCTATAAGATACAAGGCTTATGATGTATGGACTAAAAAAGTGGTCCCGAATGGTCGGGCTTTTAGTATTTCACCCTAGTAAAGACGAAATAGCCGAGTTTTCGGGACCATGTAGTGACACTAAGGAACGACGATGTTATATTTTCTCTTGTTGAAAGTAAAAAATACGTCATTATCCTACTATGGCATTGTTCAGTATGTAGAGTATATATACAATGCCTATATATATGTTGCATGGACTAAAAAAGGGGTCCCGCATGGTCGGACTTTTGGCTATCTCCCTAGCAAAGGCCAAAAGCCCGACTTTTCGGGATTATGCAGTGACACAAGGGTACGACAATGTTATATTTTTGTTTGTAGGAAATTACAAAATACGCCATTATCCTATATTTAGCACTGTTTATTATATAAACTATATATATGGCATATGATGCATAAACTAAAAAAGTGGTCCCGAATGCTCCGGCTTTTAGCATTTCCCCTTAGCAAAGGCTAAAAGAACGAGTTTTCGGGACCAGTGACACAAGGGAACGACAATGTTATATCTACTCTTGTTGGATAATAAAAAATACGTTTGTATCATTCTGTAGCAGTTTTCACTACATCTAAATATAAGGCCTAATATGGATGTACTAGAAAAGTGTTGAATGGTCGGGCTTTTAGCCTCTCCTCCTAAGAAAGGCTAAAAAGACGGCGTGTTCGGGACCAGTGACACCTGGGAATGAGCCGCACGACAGAATAACGTACATATGTATAGCGTGCTTAACGCAAAATGTCTTAAATTACTGTTTTGTTAGTTCATTATGGATGTGGTACATATAAACTTTCTCTAATTGTATGTTCACTTAGGAACTATTTCCTGCCGTGGCGCTATGCGAGTGCTAAATATAGGTACACATTTTGCGGTTGACGTCATGTTCTAGAATGGTCGGGCTTTTAGACACACCCGGCTGACATGGAGGCGATCGAGTATCGAATAAGCGGTACCAAGACACGTACAGATACTCGCATCAGTTAAACGACTCTCCTGCCGATTCCCACTTCGGATATTTAATATGTATTATGGTATATACCATTACAAAAGCACTGTAACCGTGGTTACCGTAGCCACATTGAAACGCATCAATTTGTCAGCACCATTCATTGCATTATCGGTAGTATCAGAACGGGTAACCTAAATGTTGTTCAAATGGTGATGCAAACATGAAACTTGGCATGGGTGTGCTCGTTAGGTCATTCCTGAACTGCAATGGATTAGTCATTTGAAAAAAGTCGCCCATTTGTTTTAAGAAGATCAGTAACATCCATTGTAGCAAGTTTGTGATCATATCAAATGTGTAACAAGAACGTATCATTATATAAACATACAGGTTAATGCCATCCGTTCAGGTAAGAGTAAACTACACGAACATGTAGGCAAAACAACGAATTTTGTATTAGCGAGTTTAAATATTATGATAATTGATCAACATGTTTTCATCGAAAGTATAACGTTGTAGTTAGTCGCTTGGGTTCGCCACCGCTGTGGTTGTTTGCCATGCACTGGAACAAGGTTGTCACAACAGCTGTCCACGTGGTGGAGCCACCTGTATCCTGTAGTGATCCCGTATCCACTGGTACAACTCGTCTCCGTGCTGTAGTTAGGCGCCTATAATGCCTAGTGTCTCCCGAGTATGGATCATCCATATATTCGTCACACCAAATTGAGACTTATCTGATTTCACCCCTTATAATGATGGTATGTTTGCCCCCCCCCCCCGAAAGTAGGCCTAGACCATGTGTTTATTTTGAGAAGACCCCAAATGTCCATGTTTAGACCTGTGCACTTTCTTTAAGTGTAATGATTGAAGATGTAGGGGTGGGGTGGTAGCTCTGTGGGTAACCGAGCCGGGGTGTTGATCCAAGTCCACCAAGAACTACTATACCGCCATGTAAGGCTTCCTCACGCTGACCCAAAGACTACCCATTTTCCTAAGGGTATTATATGGGTGGCCCCTGTACAATTTAGAAAAACTACGAACAACAAATTTAACTCACCAACAAATGTACAAAGTGAATTGGTATTGCAAATCATATCAGAACTTTGATTGGGCAGCTATGTTGAAACACTATGATTGAAAATATTGGCAAACGCTTTGACGACATTAAAATTGCTAGTACAGTAATGGTGTTTTATTTCAAACAAATAATCAGTATATTCAGATAAAAGTAACAAATACCTATATCAAATTTATATATTTATATTAAAATAAATGATACAAAGCTAAGCTATATACATGTGTAGTAATGTAGTTTGGTGAAATCCAACCGTGCAGACAGAACACAATAAACATAGACAAAACTTGCCTCTGATGATAATAAAAGTGAAAACAAGTGACCAGTCAATCAAACGCCAAGTGCTCGTCTCAGATTACCTGCAATGATCTTCAACACAAGACAATCCACACACAGACACCATAACCCCACATAGAAACATACAGTGCAGCTACTTCAAAGAAATTAGCTATCAAGTAGTATTCGTATTCTGTAATATTTGTATCTTGTTACCAAGTATTTAAACTATGATATTTTTAACAATTTCCATTAACAGCAATATAAAACTTCAGCTGATAACTCTACATGCCAAAATCGAGTAAATATAAAAGTAACTTGTTACCCGTGCTACTGATGACCAATAATGGCATATGTGCATACGCAAACTTCCCCTGAACGCAATATGTCAGCCACACATAACGTGTTGTAGATGTAGGTATCTCATATTATATACAGTGTTAAACAAATAGTTCAGCTATCTAAACAATTACTGCTCACTATGTTCTGATAAATTTCTTGTATATGCAGTGGCTCCAACTTTAGTAGCAATACACTCAAGTAAATGTTATTCAAACTGTCTTCAACTGTACACTTGGGTATTGGTGTCTTCGGTAATGAAGGCAGGTTTGTTTTCAGTCGTGTGGCTGGGAGTCGTGTGACCAGTCATATCTATAAACATATATTACATTAACTGAGTTTTACAAATGTAATACAGTGTTCCATGAGCACAACTACAGTTGATATTCCGTGGACTCTGGTTGTAAGGAACGTGATGGAACTTTGTGTGAAACTGTTCTATACAACACAGTTGGCCACAACGGTTATTTCAAAGTTGTTCCTTTCAAGCGGATCTGCCTTGTCTAGTACAAACATCATGACGCAGTATTTAGTGTTCAATTTAAATATGTTAACATAACAATGTTTTACGACTATATTCATGTAGTTGGCCAGTAATATTCTGCAACAGACGACGCTATTACTAATTAGGAATATTATTCATCTCAGACGTAGCAACTCCGGCGACTTTAGATACTTTGTGATACATTGCACAGTCGCACAACGTCTGACGTGAACTAAGGTGAAGGTCGGTCGGATGCTGTTGTTTATCACTCGCGGCACTTTTTACAGCCGCGTCTAATAAAGTTGACATTTGGGGACACTCGGTGGTCGTTGAGGAGTTGGAGACAGTTGTGAGGGTGTGTTATTTAACAGTTGTGTGGTTGGTGTGTGACGTGGATGGCGACTGTAGAGAAGTGACTTACCTAAAGAACCCTCCGGGGGAACTCGGCCTTGAGTTGACTGATCCACGACGAGGGTGACGGGGTCCACCACAGCCTGGAATAGAGAGGAGACGTGAAGCGACACACGACACTCACACAGCTCTGTGCGCACTGTCAACACACTAACACGTGCATGTAGTAAAGACTTACCGTATCTCCACCTGGGGTAGTTGAGTGAGGAGGCGTCTCACGGACCCACACAGGCTGATGTCGCCTGTCTCTGTCTGTCCCAACACCTGTAAAGAAGGATACAAGAGTGATGACGTTTCACACTTTCTCTCACCTCATTTCCTGTCAGTAATCCATCTTCCCATTTACACTGATTTTCAGGAATATAGGCTTCCTGTCAGTAATTGTTCAGAACCGTCAGATATTGTCACCGGGGGGGGGGGGGTAGCGACGGAAAAACCATTACGATACGCTGTCATCGACATCACCTAGACTCTAGTCTACTCAACTCTAGTATATAAGCCTGTCCCTGTATTATAGCCTGATATAATGATAGACGGGGGGGGGGGTAGCGACGGCAAAACCCTAGACTCTAGTCTACTCAACTCTAGTATATAAGCATATCCCCGTATTATAGCCTGATAGAATGATATAAATGATAGACGGGGGGTGGGGGATAGCCACGCCAAAACCATTACATTACGCTGTCATCGACATTGCCTAGACTCTAGTGACTGTACGATAGGCTGTAAATGATACACTAAACTCCTCAATAAATACACTAACTTAGTCTTAGTACAGTCAGTTGGCCTAACACTACAAGTACAACACTCACTAATTTTTTGCATTACACGTTTCTTTTTGGTTGGCGGTGGCGTCGTTTCGCTGTCAGCCATCATTTCGTGCCGCGTGACTTCGTTTTGTTTGATCGCGGAAATGCGAATTTGTCATAACGCTGTTTCCTATTGGTTAGATTACGACCAGACTCAGCGAATGAAAAACCATGTCACAACATGCTGCATACATATGCTGCCACCTATTGAATATAGTGGAAGCTAAATTTGAGTGATTGGCGAACATGGTGACAATCCGTAATATTTTCATCCTTCCCGTAATACCGTAATTTGAGGTGACTTTCCGGAATGATTCCGAACAATCCGGAATGGTAGGCAGGTCTGTATTAAGCTTGGTTTTCGGAACAAAAAGTCGTTGTGAAACAGATTATCTGAGATTCCTGGGATATCGGAAAAACGAAGGAGACTAAACAAATAGGATGGCTTTTGACTGTTGTGAAGAAAGGGTACGATATGTTATAGTGGCTAATTTGAATTGTCGTCTCACAAACTCAGTTCTCTCAACTCTTCCACGACGACATGTGTACATTAACAACTACACTGTTAACACATGTTGTAATAAATAATTAAACTTACTGTATTTCACGTAGATCTAATAGAGACGCGACGGCGGTCCCCAGGCTCCGCGCCGCGTCGTCGTCACGAAATACGGCGGCGTTGTAGCCCAAGCTGTGGATGAATTATATTCCTTGATTAAACACCACAAACACACGACCGCGTCACTCGCTATCGCAGATTAAACTACATAATACGTGCACAACAGACAATAAACTGCCACAGTTTGCGATGTCCACTCATGTCCACTGCACTGACTGACCACTGACCAACAACAGAAGTGGACAACACTTTCCTGCTCAAGTATGTCACATTCCGTTAAATGACAAATGTTTAAAGTTTCCTGCTCACGAATGTGTAGATCCCGTGTCTCATTATGCGACGGCAAACATCATATTTGGACGATACTTTTGACTTTTGTTAAATTTGTTTCATTTTCCTCAGCCGCGTCCAACAATGACATACAATGTATTACAATGAGCAGAACAGTCGATGTCCTGGAAACTTCTACAAAAACAACATTCATAATTAGCATCAAAGCCATCATAATACCAACAACGTAACGAATGGGAATTTTTAATTTTAACATATTAAAAAAAAATCCAATATTCAATTATTAATAATATCTCAACCATTGTGTAACACGGTTCAGCTATATTAGCTGGACATTTACAGGTAATACACGACTCGTTCAAGCCGATCACAAAATTAATTGTGATCAGGCTTGAAGTTGAACGAGTCGTCTATTACTTACTAGAATTTAGGTTTACAACGTTGGCTCAACTTTGTCATTTTTATTGAATTCACTGTGTTATGTACATGTAAACAGTAGTTCATACTTAATAGGCCAAATTTAAAAAACAAACAATCATAAATTCATAATAACTATAATTATGAGTTCGAGCATTAATTACGTTCAGTTAATACACATGGTTACGCATACGTTGATTGTATCTAACCTTATCCTTCCTTTTCATTCTCAAACGAGCAAGCAAGGCAAATTTGTAGCTACTTTAACGTCAAGACAAGTTATGTTTCGGCGGGAAAGAAACTATCCAGAAATGATTTTTAATACGGTGTAACTATAAATATTCTTGTCGTATTTTGCGACAGATGTGTATACAGATTACTATATTACTTACCTTGTTTCCTGGAACAACTCAGGAATTGGTTGTATTATAGTTATTGATGTACTGTACATAGAAACGTAAAGCTATAGAGCTAATCATAAAACAGTTCGTGAATGCGGCTACTTTGAGCAGACGACAAACTGACGTGACGCTAACGAGATAGTGCTACCACCTGGAGACAACTGTGGAACGATCGTGATTCTAGATGCATTCGCCGTATGTCACTGGCGTTACATAGCCTATGGAGCCATTGGTTTAGAGTTTGGCCAGCAGAAAACATACGCACCATTTTTTTGTCCAGGTCCAGCGTTTCAGCAACGACGTATTATATATATATATTTATATATAGCAGTCCAATGGTTATTTATTTTTATATTATAAAACAGTTTGTTATCTGTTTCTTTGTGCACCCACATCTCCATTATTGTTCATGTATGTATATAAATACATATATATATATATATATATATATATATATATATATATATAGCAGTCCAATGTTTATTTATTTTTATGTTATAAAACAATTTGTTAGATTTCTTTGTACACCCATATCTCCGTTACTTTTGATGAATCGGGCTGAAATTTGCACGTGATCTACCAGGCCCATTAAGATGGTTTGTAGATTTATACTTTTTCGAAATTCGTACGTGGAGTTCCAGCAGCGGATTTTAGTTTCTGTATTTTAAGCATTAGCTTGGATTGATTTGTCTGAAATAAACACTTTAATACACAGGCGTCGGAACTGGGGGCTTGGGGCTGAGCCCATTTTAGGTGGGGGAGCAGCAGACAGGATTAGCACCCAATATTTAGTCTCGAGGTAGTTTTTTGGCGAGCCTGGAGATTGGTGCAAATGAACGTTTTGTGAGAGCGTCAAGCTGTTTTGGATAGCCTCAATGAGGGTGCAAATGAAAGGTTAATGGGAAAGCCTCAATGTAGGTATTTGTGAGCCTCAAGGGGGTGCAATAAGAGGTTTTCTTGGAGGTAGGCCACATTCCAACACCAGTGTAATAGTACACAGAATAAAATCTGCATCTCCTTCCTACTAAACTGGTCTGCAGTATACTTAGTGCGTAGTGACGCTGACCTGTCAATTTACTGGTTGGAACCAATTTATATTGTTCTGAACCAAATGTGTTAAAAAAGGTAAAAGTAAGTTCTTATATATCGCAGTATCCAGTAAATAGGACTGCTCAAAGCACATTGCTCTTTACTCCCCGGCAAACCTGTTCAATCGAACATCATATCGACATCTCTGAGAAACATTCAGCCATGCTGCAATTAATACATGAAAAGTATTCATTTGTACACAAATATCCACCACTGTCTATATCCAGGTACTCATTCAAACAGCTGAGTTGACTGGAGCAACGTACAGTAAAGAAACTTGCCGTGGGATCGACACGGCAGCACAGGATTCGAACCTTGCTGCTCTTGATAGAATCCGATGCTCTATCCACAGTGCCACTGCCTTCCACAACATGGCACAAGATATTAATCTAAATCGCTAATGGCTTTTCACCTGAATGTGAAGAATTTGTCAGAAAAGTTTATTCTGAGCAGACTATTTTGCAAAGACACCACGAAAAATGAGCAACTCAAAACAAGTCAAAAAACTAATTATGGCTAGCACCATTACGGTTCTTCCGATCCCAATGATCCTGATATAATTTGAAAGCTTAGGCTTTCTGCTATTGAACTGGTTTTCTGATAATACATCATCAAAATATAAACCATCTGCACCAAGGCAACAGTCCATGGCAGTGTTGTGTCACTTCTGTTTACATATCACATGATATATTTTGTTTAAAGTCAAAGAATAATGGAAGTGCAAAATTAAACATGTGACATTTATATAGGATTTTTTTCTTCTCGGAGTTTGAAATTTATTGGGTGCGGGTGGATACAAATAAGTTTAGCAGTGCATACATGTCATCATATACGCATGTCTGAGTTTTAATTGCCGTTGTTTAATTAGCTAAAACAAAGCGAACATTGATTGAAATATAAAATAGAAAGATTTGGCTTTAGGATCGTCCCGTTTTTCTATGTATGGTCGGATTACCGGAAACACGACGGTAGTCAATCAAATTGAAACCAGTGGCTTGCTGGGCAGGTGAATATGAAAGGTGGTGGCCCGCAATAACCTGACAGCCTTAAAAAAGGCATCGGGTCAGTGTTAGTGTCTAGGCCTTCTTCTTCTCTGACTTTTGCCGTCATCTGGGATTGTCGGTATGACTGGTAATTTTCTTTCTGCATGTGTCTTTCCATCTGGTCTTCGGTAGTCCTCTCCTTCTTCTTCTTGGTATCTCTGTATTAACACTCTTCTCACCATGTGGTCCTCTTCCCTTCTCATCACATGCCTATATCATTTCAGTCGTTTCTCTGTTATCTTTTTGGATGATTGTGTCACTCTCGTTGCTTATCTAATCTATTCGTTTCAAATCTTATCTTTCTTTGTTACTCCACACATCCACTTCAGCATCCTCACCTCATTCGTATTTATCATTGCTTCTTGTCCTTTTGTTGTTGCCCAGATCTCTGCCTCGTACAGCACTGCTGGCCTGACTACTATTTTATAGATCTTCCCCTTAAACTTCACTGCCATCCTCCTGTTGCACAACACTCCATTGCATTTCTTCCAATTTATCCAAGTTGCAATCACTCTCTGCTTGATCTACGTTTCCATGCCTCCTTTCTCTTCCACGACTGACCCTAGACATTTGAAATGTAACTTTTTCCAGCTCGTCTCCCAGTATCTTTACAGTTGGTCCGTCTAACTCATCATTCCGTTCGAACCTGAAGTCCATGAATTGGGTTTTCGGTCGACTAACCCTCATTCCTCTCTCTTCCAGTGTATTCCTCCACGTCTCCAGGTATTCTGTCATGTCTACCTCCTTTCCTCCACACAACACAATGTCATCTGCGAACACCACTGATTCTGGTGCATCTCTTGTCACCTTCTCCATTAAGACGTTCATCAATATGAGGAACAGGTATGGACGCAATGCAGATCCTTGGTGCAGCCCAAACTCTACACTAAAGTTGTTGCTTTCATCAGCCACACTGCGCACCTTTGTTTCACAACCCCGGTACATATCCTGTATCAGTCTGATTTTTTTATTCATTCTTTAATAATTTTAAATATTATTGAAATATTATTGCAGGACTACATTGAAGGCCCGCTACCAGCAAAGCGGCAACGAATGGTCCCTGTATCGACAGAGGCGATTAACGACAACGGGACATCATCGATACCAACTTCCGTTCCTAACGACGTCACAACTACCCACGCTGTCAATGTCACAACTTCTACCCAGCCTGCCAACGTCGCAACTTCCGCTCCTGACTTTGCTGGTCCGAACTTTACCATTGATTTTCCTGTGATTGAAATGAAGAAGACGCTTGCACGTCACATAGCATGTAGCATCTTTGAACTCTCAAGACGACAATGTCGCGGTTGCAAGATAGACCATCCTAGTAAATTTCATCACGATTGTATGTTATCTGATGACATTCAAATTTGCATGTACTTTGACGAGGCTGTCAAGACCATTAATTCAACTGCAGTGTTGAAAGACTGTTTGAGTGTTTTGTTAGACACAGGCGTGAAGCTATCCGACGTGACAGTCGAACAGTTGTGTAATATCAATACTTGGTTGCAAGAAGCCGTTTCGAAACAGTGGCGAAACGCTATGAAACAAATGGTTCTGGCAGTAATGGAGGGTGACCTGTAAAGAACTTTCTTTTGTCTTGTACACGATTAAACTTTGCAAGACTCTGTATCAATGTCTAGTCTCTGGTTCTTGCAGTTATGGAGCGTGACATATAAATACATTTGTGTTGTTCACGAATAAAATGTTCAAACCTTAACTTGTGTCTTCTTTTTCGTGTCTTACACTTCACAAGTAAAGATACTCGTCTAAGTCCAGATTAACAAATCACTCACTCACACACTCACTCACTCACTCACTCACTCACTCACTCACTCACTCACTCACTCACTCACTCACCCTTCGTGTCTGTTCACTCACTCACTCATCCTTCGTGTCTGTTCACTCACTCACTCACTCACTCACACATTCTTCGTGTCTGTTCACTCACTCACTCACTCACTCATCCTTCGTGTCTGTTCACTCACTCACTCACTCACTCACTCACCCTTCGTATCTGTTCACTCACTCACTCATTCACTCACTCACTCACCCTTCGTGTCTGTTCACTCACTCACTCTCTCAAGTCCTCACGCATTCACTCACGCAAGCCCTCGAAACACTAAACTTAGCCGATTATGTCACGAGACTACGGATGACACATCACACGAGACTACGGATGACACATCACACGAGAGTACCGACGAGACAAGAGACGAGACTATAACCGAGATATGTCACGAGACTACGGATGATATATCACACGAGAGTACCGACGAGACAAGAGACGAGACTATGACCGAGATATGTCACGAGACTACGGATGACACATCACAAGAGACTACGGATGACACATCACACGAGAGTACCGACGAGACAAGGGACGAGACTAGGACCGAGATATGCCACGAGACTACGGATGACACATCACACGAGACTTCGGATGACACATCACACGAGAGTACCGACGAGACAAGAGACGAGACTATGACCGAGATATATCACGAGACCACGGATGACACATCACACGAGAGTACCGACGAGACAAGAGACGGGACTAGGGCCGAGATATGACACGAGACTATGGATGATACATCACACGAGACTATGGATGACACATCACACGAGAGTACCGACGAGACAAGAGACGAGACTATAACCGAGATATGTCACAAGACTTCGGATGACACATCACACGAGAGTACCGACGAGACAAGAGACGAGACTATGACCGAGATATATCACGAGACTACGGATGACACATCACACGAGAATACGGACGAGACAAGGGACGAGACTAGGACCGAGATATGCCACGAGACTACGGATGACACATCACACGAGACTACGGATGACACATCACACGAGAGTACCGACGAGACAAGAGACGAGACTATGACCGATATATATCACGAGACTACGGATGACACATCACACGAGAGTACCGACGAGACAAGAGACGGGACTAGGGCCGAGATATGACACGAGACTATGGATGACACATCACACGAGACTACGGATGACACATCACACGAGAGTACCGACGAGACAAGAGACGAGACTATAACCGATATATGTCACGAGTCTACGGATGACACATCACACGAGAGTACCGACGAGACAAGAGACGAAACTACGGCCGAGATATGACACGAGACTACGGATGACACATCACACGAGACTACGGATGACACATCACACGAGAGTACCGACGAGACAAGAGACGAGACTATAACCGATATATGTCACGAGTCTACGGATGACACATCACACGAGACTACGGATGACACATCACACGAGAGTACCGACGAGACAAGAGACGGGACTAGGGTCGACATATGACACGAGTCTATGGATGGCACATCACACGAGACTACGGATGACACATCACACGAGAGTACCGACGAGACAAGAGACGAGACTATAACCGAGATATGTCATGAGATTACGGATGATACATCACACGAGACTACGGATGACACATAACACGAGAGTACCGACGAGACAAGAGACGAGACTATAACCGATATATGTCACGAGACTTCGGATGACACATCACACGAGAGTACCGACGAGACAAGAGACGAGACTATAACCGAGATATGTCACGAGACTACGGATGTTACATCACACGAGACTACGGACGCCATGAGACTACGAATGACACAGATATGACAGTCACTTATGTCTCTGTATTGTTCAGTAGAGATGACAGCCAGTTATGTATGTATAGTTCAGTGTGAGTGACGTCGTGATATACGGAACTAGTACGCTGCACGAATTGAACTCAGACCAACTAATTGTGCAAACGAAACACGATGCTTTGACCAACTCGCTGCACGAATTGAACTCAGACCAACTAGTTATACAAACGAAACCAACTAGTTATGCAAACGAAACACTATGCTTTGACCAACACGCTGCACGAATTGAACTCAGACCAATTAGTTCCGCAAACGAAACACGATGCTTTGACCACCACGCTGCACGAATTGAACTCAGACCAACCAGTTGTGCAAACGAAATACTATGCTTTTACCAACACGCCGCACGAATTGAACTCAGACCAACTAGTTGGACAAGCTGCCATAGCAAGCGAATTTGAAAACTGCTATGATCGAAAACGACTATGTCAATAACATGTAAGGACAACCACCTGACAGGACTTCATTCAAAGAGGTAACCATCATGGTTCCCAATGCCACTCAACGGACACCAATGTAATTAGTCAGAGTATCGCCATCTACCGGTCATGATATGAGGTGATCATCATGGTTCCCAACGCCACTAAACGGACACCAATGTAATTAGTCAGAGTATTGCCATCTACCGGCCATGATAGATCTCTACTCATTGGCACACTTCCGGGAATATCGGAAGCGTAGAGTCCGCCATGACAGTCAAGTAACTTCCGGTGCGACGTCACTTCCGACGTAGCGCCTCTAGTAGAGGCTGCCATAACAAGCGAATTTGAAAACTCCTATGATCGAAAACGACTATGTCAATAACATGTAAGAACAACCACCTGACAGGACTTCATTCAAAGAGGTGACCATCATGGTTCCCAACGCCACTAAACGGACGCCAATGTAATTAGTCAGAGTATTGCCATCTACCGACCATGATAGATCTCTACTCGTTGAGGCACTTCCGGGAATATCGGAAGCATAGAGTCCGCCATGTCAGGTCGTCATGGCATTCAAGTAACTTCCGGTGAGACGTCACTTCCGACGTGGCGTCCCTAGTAGAGGCTGCCATGACAGTCAAGTAACTTCTGGTACGACGTCACTTCCGACGTAACGCCCCCTAGTGGATAATCGGAGTACTACGTCACATGATGTCGCCATCTAGCGAAAATCTAATGTTTTTGTCCCTCTGGGACAAAAACAAAATTTTCAGAAAAATGTATACAACCACTTTGGTGGTTGTTTAAATTTTCGCGAGGTTAACCCCAACTTTTGTTTTCTTTAGCTAACCTAATTATATATTTTACCCGCTAGATGGCGACATCATGTGACGTAGTACTCCGATTATCCACTAGGGGGCGTTACGTCGGAAGTGACGTCGTACCGGAAGTTACTTGACTGTCATGGCAGCTTCTACTACGGACGCCACGTCGGAAGTGACGTCGCACCGGAAGTTACTTGAATGCCATGACGACCTGACATGGCGGACTCTATGCTTCCGATATTTCTGGAAGTGCGTCAACGAGTAGAGATCTATCATGGTCGGTAGATGGCAATACTCTGACTAATTACATTGGTGTCCGTTGAGTGGCGTTGGGAACCATGATGGTCACCTCTTTGAATGAAGTCCTGTCAGGTGGTTGTCCTTACATGTTATTGACATAGTCGTTTTCGATCATAGCAGTTTTCAAATTCGCTTGTTATGGCAGCCTCTACTAGGGTCGCTACGTCGGAAGTGACGTCGCACCGGAAGTTACTTGATTATCATGACGGACTCTACGCTTCCGATATTCCCGGAAGTGTGCCAATGAGTAGAGATCTATCATGGCCGGTAGATGGCAATACTCTGACTAATTACATTGGTGTCCGTTGAGTGGCATTGGGAACCATGATGGTTACCTCTTTGAATGAAGTCCTGTCAGGTGGTTGTCCTTACATGTTATTGACATAGTCGTTTTCGATCATAGCAGTTTTCAAATTCGCTTGCTATGGCAGCTTGTCCAACTAGTTGGTCTGAGTTCAATTCGTGCGGCGTGTTGGTCAAAACATAGTATTTCGTTTGCACAACTAGTTGGTCTGAGTTAAATTCGTGCAGCGTGTTGGTCAAAGCATCGTGTTTCGTTTGCGGAACTAGGTGGTCTGAGTTCAATTCGTGCAGCGTGTTGGTCAAAGCATAGTGTCTCGTTTGCATAATTAGTTGGTTTCGTTTGTATAATTAGTTGGTCTGAGTTCAATTCGTGCAGCGTGTTGGTCAAAGCATCTAGTTTCGTTTGCACAACTAGTTGGTCTGAGTTCAACTCGTGCAGCGTACTAGTTCCGTATATCACGACGTCACTCACACTGAACTATACATACATAACTAACTGTCATCTCTACTGAACAATACACAGACATAAGTGAATGTCATATCTGTGTCATTCGTAGTCTCGTGGCGTCCGTAGTCTCGTGTGATGTAACATCCGTAGTCTCGTGACATATATCGGTTATAGTCTCGTCTCTTGTCTCGTCGGTACTCTCGTGTTATGTGTCATCCGAAGTCACGTGACATATCTCGGTTAAAGTCTCGTCTCTTGTCTCGTCGGTACTCTCGTGTGATGTGTCATCCGTAGTCTCGTGTAATGTATCATCCGTAGTCTCATGACGTATCTCGGTTTTAGTCTCGTTTCTTGTCTCGTCGGTACTCTCGTGTGATGCGTCATCCGTAGTCTCGTGTGATGTGCCATCCATAGTCTCGTGTCATATCTCGGCCCTAGTCCCGTCTCTTGTCTCGTCGGTACTCTCGTGTGATGTGTCATCCGTAGTCTCGTGATATATCTCGGTCATAGTCTCGTCTCTTGTCTCGTCGGTACTCTCGTGTGATGTGTCATCCGTAGTCTCGTGTGATGTGTCATCCGTAGTCTCGTGTCATATCTCGGCCCTAGTCTCGTCTCTTGTCTCGTCGGTACTCTCGTGTGATGTGTCATCCGTAGTCTCGTGATATATATCGGTCATAGTCTCGTCTCTTGTCTCGTCGGTACTCTCGTGTGATGTGTCATCCGAAGTTTCATGACATATCTCGGTTATAGTCTCGTCTCTTGTCTCGTCGGTACTCTCGCTTGAAGAGTCATCCGTAGTCTCGAATGATATGCCATCCATAGTCTCGTGTCATATCTCGGCCCTAGTCCCGTCTCTTTTCTCGTCGGTACTCTCGTGTGATGTGTCATCCGTAGTCTCGTGATATATCTCGGTCATAGTCTCGTCTCTTGTCTCGTCGGTACTCTCGTGTGATGTGTCATCCGTAGTCTCGTGTGATGTGTCATCCGTAGTCTCGTGACATATATCGGTTATAGTCTCGTCTCTTGTCTCGTCGGTACTCTCGCTTGAAGAGTCATCCGTAGTCTCGTATGATATGCCATCCATAGTCTCGTGTCATATCTCGGCCCTAGTCCCGTCTCTTTTCTCGTCGGTACTCTCGTGTGATGTGTCATCCGTAGTCTCGTGTGATGTGTCATCCGTAGTCTCGTGACATATATCGGTTATAGTCTCGTCTCTTGTCTCGTCGGTACTCTCGTGTGATGTGTCATCCGAAGTCTCGTGACATATCTCGGTTATAGTCTCGTTTCTAGTCTCGTCGGTACTCTCGTGTGATGTGTCGTCCGTAGTCTCGTGTGATGTGTCATCCGTAGTCTCATGACATATCTCGGTTATAGTCTCGTCTCTTGTCTCGTCGGTACTCTCGTGTGATGTGTCATCCGTAGTCTCGTGTATCATCCATAGTCTCGTGTCATATCTCGGCCCTAGTCCCGTCTCTTGTCTCGTCGGTACTCTCGTGTGATGTGTCATCCGTAGTCTCGTGATATATATATCGGTCATAGTCTCGTCTCTTGTCTCGTCGGTACTCTCGTGTGATGTGTCATCCGAAGTCTCGTTTGATGTGTCATCCGTAGTCTCGTGGAATATCTCAGTCCTAGTCTCGTCTGTTGTCTCGTCGGTACTCTCGTGTGATGTGTCATCTGTAGTATCGTGTGATGTGTCATCCGTAGTCTCGTGACATATCTCGGTCATAGTCTCGTCTCTTGTCTCGTCGGTACTCTCGTGTTATGTGTCATCCGTAGTCTCGTGACATAATCGGCTAAATTTAGTGTTTCGAGGGCTTGCGTGAGTGAATCCGTGAGGACTTGTGTGAGTGAGTGAGTGAACAGACACGAAGGGTGAGTGAGTGAGTGAGTGAGTGAGTGAGTGAGTGAGTGAGTGAGTGAGTGAGTGAGTGAGTGAGTGAACAGACACGAAGGATGAGTGAGTGAGTGAACAGACACGAAGGGTGAGTGAATGAGTGAGTGAGTGCGTGAGTGAGTGATTTGTTAATCGGGACTTACACGAGTATCTTTACTTGTGAAGTGTAAGACACGAAAAAAAAGACGCAAGATAGGGTTTGAACATTTTATTCGTGAACAACACAAATGTATTTATATGTCACGCTCCATAACTGCAAGAACCAGAGACTAGACATTGGTACAGAGTCTTCCAAAGTTTAATCGTGTACAAGACAAAAGAAAGTTCTTTACAGGTCACCCTCCATTACTGCCAGAACCATTTGTTTCATAGCGTTTCGCCACTGTTTCGTAACGGCTTCTTGCAACCAAGTATTGGTATTACACAACTGTTCGACTGTCACGTCGGATAGCTTCACGCCTGCGTCTAACAAAACACTCAAACAGTCTTTCAACACTGCAGTTGAATTAATGGTCTTGACAGCCTCGTCAAAGTACATGCAAATTTGAATGTCATCAGATAACATACAATCGTGATGAAATTTACTAGGATGGTCTATCTTGCAACCGCGACATTGTCGTCTTGAGAGTTCAAAGATGCTACATGCTATGTGACGTGCAAGCGTCTTCTTCATTTCAATCACAGGAAAATCAATGGTAAAGTTCGGACCAGCAAAGTCAGGAGCGGAAGTTGCGACGTTGGCAGGCTGGGTAGAATAATAATAATAATAATAATTTACTGCATTTCTCTTCGCCATAAATCTGGCAGTTACTACCATTCAGAGGCGCACTACAATCCTAAAAAAACATGGCATGTAGCTATTAAGATTATTAAAATAAAATAATAAATAAATAAAAAATAAATAAATAAATAAATAAATAAATAAATAAAATAAATAAAATAAATAAAATAAATAAATAAAAGCATTAACATATACATACATATACATATCAATAGTAAATAGATGCGGATAGTAATAATACTAATACTAATTAAAACGACAAATTAAGAGAGAGTAATAATAATAATAGTTAAAGATAGATATTGAAAAGTCCGGAGTTCGCCACTGTCCACACATATAATTTAAAAAGAAAAAGCTCGTTTAAAAAGAAGTGTCTTTAGTTGCTTCCTGAACACGATGAGGCAGTCTGTAGCACGCATGGCAAGGGGCAGATTGTTCCAGAGGCGTGGCGCGGCGCGGCGCGTGAAAAAGCTTTGTCGCCTTGAGTACAAAGCTTGCTGCGCGGGACCTCGAGCAGGTGAGCGTCGGCGAAGCGTAACGTGCGAGTGGGCTGGTGTCGAGTTAGCAGGTCCGCTAGGTACGACGCACTCATGCCATGCAAACTGCGGAACGTAAGCAGGAGTAGTTTGTACTCGATGCGCTGTTTAATCGGCAACCAATGAAGCGCAATTAGAGCAGGAGTGATGTGGTCGTGCTTCTTAGTTTTGGTTATGAGACGGGCTGCAGCATTTTGCACTCTCTGGAGTCTGGTGAGGAGATGGTCAGAAATCCCGTAAAGCAGGCCATTTCCATTGTCAAGACGAGACGTCACGTAAGTATGCACCATCATCTCTGTCGTTTTCCTATCTAGAAGATTTCGAATTCTTCCAATACTGTGTAGATGGAAATATGCTACACGACACATGTAGTGTACATGGTTGTTCATGTTTAGGGCATCATCGAAGAAAACACCAATGTTCCTGGCCACAGTGGAAGTAGGCACGATGTTATTGGCAACTTCTATGTGCGGCATAGAAAGTTTGTTCTTGGTGTGCGGCGAACATATCACAATAGCCTCTGTTTTGTCAGCATTGAGTTTGAGTTTATTAATGCGCATCCAAGCTTGTATTTCAGTGACACATGCTTGTATGCGCTTCACAGCTTGGGTTGTGTCTTCCTCTGAGAGAGGACTGAAGGCGATGTAGAGTTGGGTATCATAAGCATATAGATGCATGTTGATTCCATGCTGACGTGCGATATCTCCGAGTGGTGCTATGTAACAAATGAACATGAGCGGGCCGAGAACGGAACCTTGCGGGACTCCGTACATCACTGGACTTTCCGCTGATTCTCTTCCGTGCACTTGAATACTCTGACTTCGGTTGGCCAAATATGAATCAAACCATGCAAGAGATGTTCCAGTTACTCCAAAACGATCTCTGAGGCGTGATAACATGATCCCGTGTTCGATCGTGTCGAATGCTGATGAGAGATCTAGTAGCACAAGTATGGCAGCCTTGCGCTCATCCAGTATACAAAGCAGATCGTTGCATACTCCCAGCAATGCAGTCTCAGTGCTGTGGTGCGGACGATAAGCAGATTGCATTTGCTCATAGAGTTCGTTGTCAGATAGGTGTTTGGAGAAACGGGCAGCAACGACCTTCTCTGCAATTGTTGACACAAAAGACAAGTTCGACACTGGACGATAGTTATTTAGGTCATTTGGGTTCAGTGTTGCTTTCTTCAAAACAGGCGTTACGACAGCCTTTTTAAAGGCAGAAGGAAAGACTCCTGTCGTAATAGATAAGTTCACAATGTCGGTGATGACTGGTGCCAAAGTAGATATGTTGGTCTTCAGCAGATTAGTCGGAATCGGATCCAACTTGCACGACTTACAAGCCGACTTGCCGACCAATTTGGTAATCTCCTGTGTCGTGGTCGGCAGGAACGATGATAGTTGTGACAGGACAACACAGGGCTCGTCCGGACGCAGCAATGTGTGTTTGTCGTGGGTATCAAGATCGCGCCTGATAATGTCAATTTTGTCCGTGAAATAGTTGCTGAAGTTGTCAAGCAATTGTCCGGGGCGGTTATCGGGCAGTGCTGTTGGCAAGTCTTTTGTATGCAGCAGAGAACCAACTATCCGATACAGAGTTTTGGGGTTGCCAGCCTGTTCGTTGATTTTGTTGGTATAAAATGTGGCTCTAGCAGTGTACAACATCTTTTTCACTCGTTCTCTCTGGTTGATGAAGATTTCTCTGTCGATGGTCAACCTGGATAATCTCCATCTTCGCTCCTTCCGGCGCCTCTCCTTCCTGGCTGATAGAATGTCGTCATCGACCCACGGCGCATCAAGTCGGATGGTGAATCATTTCGTTTTAAGTGGTGCGTGTTTTTCAAGTAGCTCGCTCAGGACAATGTTGTATTGAGCTACAATGTCATCTAATGATTGTTCATAGTTTGTATGTAATGTGGAGTTCACAATATCCGACGAGAACGATGTGAGATTGATCGCCTTTATCTTGCGGTAAGTCTTCTTTTCTCTCCGAAATGGAGGCTTGCGCATTGCAAGACGGCAGTGCACAGCGTGGTGATCAGAAATAAGCTCGGCGACCACCGTATCAGCCACACAGGAGTTAGTACGGGCTATCACAAGGTCTAAAATGTGGCCTTCTTGATGCGTTGGTTGTTGGACATACTGCGTCATGTCATGGCAGTGCAACATGTCACGGAAACATTTAACGTGAACGTCAGTGTTAACATCAAAGTGAAAATTAAAGTCGCCAACTATAACAAGTTCACCAGGTAGTGTCGCATACGTGTCAAGAATATCTGCGAAGTCATTGAAGAAATCGACAACCGATGATCCATTCTTCTTAGTTGGTGGTGGGCGATAAACAACAAGCAAGATTATACTTTTTCCGTGTGATGTTAATTTCGCGCTCATCGCTTCGAAGGACCGAATGTTGTTGAAAGTTTTCATTGCTGTTGTTTTGATCGAATCTTTATGCAGTATCGCAATGCCGCCACCACGCCGACTGGATCTAGGATGGTGAATTAGTTTATAACCAGGTGGTGTGAGAGCCCTGGTTACCGGGAGGTCGGGGTCTTTGTTAGAGAGCCAAGTTTCGGTAATGGCCACAACGTCGAGATCGTGTGCACAGACATGGTATAAAATGTCGGTCGTTTTGTTGCGAACAGATCTTCAATTGATAAGGCATAAGGAGGCTTGTGTTGTCGGACAGCATAGTGGATTTGGGGAAAGAGTCACGGAAATCAGGTTGTCATGTACTTGTGAAGATGTGCGCACGTAGTTGCTGGGTGGTCGAAAACCGATCACTGTGGTGATAGGTAGTTGATTACTTCCACCTCGGCATCCACGCTTCGTTGGTCGTCTTGACGCAATGCCAAGTTCATGTAAAATGTTCCAAGCACTGGCATTCAAGCGTGAAGAATTGGAACGTGCCCCTTGAGCCAGTTGATGCAGCTGACAAGCTGTGTATGTGTAGCAGGCTTGGTCAGGCGTGGTCATAGTGGGTAGCAATCACTCAAGCGTAACGGCAAAGCTGCACACTGGTTCTGCAGGCTCGTTAGTAATGTCGCCGATTGTTGTCACGCACGAGTAATCATTGGCACAGCATATCAAGTAAAATGACAGTTCATGAAAACATTTAAAACTCACAGATATGCTGCATTTGTATAAATTGGTCCGTTGATCAGCAATCCAAATGTGCTTGCAATTTCCTCTGTCAAATAGTAGCGGTGTTAGACAGTTATAACTCATACAAAATCAAAATCTCATGGAACACTTATAAGACGCAGCCACACAGGCGCAGCCATATCACAATGAGAAGTTGTGACATTGACAGCGTGGGTAGTTGTGACGTCGTTAGGAACGGAAGTTGGTATCGATGATGTCCCGTTGTCGTTAATCGCCTCTGTCGATACAGAGACCATTCGTTGCCGCTTTGCTGGTAGCGGGCCTTCAATGTAGTCCTGCAATAATATTTCAATAATATTTAAAAATATTAAAGAATGAATGGGAATAGTACACCGTTGTTAGAGTACGGTGATACAAGGACCGGTGGGAAACAATGACAAGAAGTGACATGATAGGAAGTAAGGTGACAAGTTGTATGATCATAAAGATAAATTGTCGACAAAAAATTACCCGTGAACGCAATCATACAGGGAGTTAAGACGTTGCCAGTTGTTGATATGAAGGACAACGTAGGGGAGCTGTAATCTTGGAAGCAAAGACGTGACATAATATTATGTACCCGGATGTTAACAGGTAATAGACGAGTCCAACCAAATAGGAAATAATAAAACGGGGCGACGTTTTAGCGGAAGTAAAGACACAGTGGACACCCTTATAGCAGAAGCTATAGGGACACCCTTTTAGGGAAAGTAAAGACACGGGGACGAGGTTTTAGGTGATAGTATATAGTAAAACAATATAAAGTATGACTCACCACTGGCGTATACAACTGGGCTTCATCTGCCGTCCTCTTCCGACGTGCACAACATCCACTTGTGACGTGTTGCTTGGAATTATATTTCCGTGTGAAGGATCCCCCACAGTCCGGGCAGGTGAAGGGTCTCAGCGATGGTGGTAATGGTCTTGCTGGTGGCAGGACCTCCTCATCAGTCACAACCGTTTGAACCATGATATACATGTCACAGGCAACGTAACCGTGTCGTTCGCATCGCAAATGACCCCTATCATCGACAATCATACCCTTCTTGCAGTATCTACACCTGATATGTTTCATAGTGTTTTGCCACTGTTTCGAAACAAATTCTTGCAACCAAGTATTTATATTACACAACTGTTCGACTGTCACGTCGGATAGCTTCACACCTGCGTGTAACAAAACACTCAAACAGTCTTTCACCACTGCAGTTGATCTGAGTTCATGTGCGTGTTGTGTGTTTCGTACCACGTGTATGTATCTATGTATGTCTCTATGTATGTATCTATGTATGAATCTATGAGTTCATTTTCCGTTACCCATGCCAGGTTAGGTGTTTTACGACAGAAGCAAGTTTGGAAGGTTTTACCGAAGAAGCACGAATTTAAATACTACAGTACGAAAAAAGATAAAAACGTTCTAATGGACATTATTTTGTACACTTGACCCTTAATACGGTAAACTGTATAAATACTGGTACATCTTATCTGGGAGGTTATTATGTGCCTGTACTGTTCTAACATAACCCTTCACTTTCCTCGGACAATGTAGATAGCGAGTGCTGCACCATCTTGTATTAATGTACGGTCTTTGGTGTCAAGGCCACCGAGTCGACATTACGCATCGCCCATAGCGTGTTTATTTAAATAGATGAGACTTCAACAGGGAATACCCCTTCAAAACAGTGTACAAACAGGATATCCACTGTGTCCGCTGGTAAGTACTAATCTCGTATGACAAATACTGGTATCTCGTATGTTTTATCACGGGCCGAATATCGAGATGTTCTTCGAACACACAGTCACAGAGCAGCCATTACGAGTTCTTACCAGTTCATACCAGTTAACAGGGTAATTTTTCATTCGCTATAACGTCACTGCCCATAACATCAAATGATGAGCTTATAATCAAGCACGAAAACACAAAACAATGGCTAACCAAAGAACTTTCTGTTTAACTAAGTCAACCTTGCGTACAAAATTACGGCGCGTGGCCGTTTGATGATGTCATACAGGGTGCGCGTGCTCGCACTCACAACAAACAAACAAGTTCAGACATGTCTCCGCGTACGAGTTTATTTATAGCCATGAGCGATGGCATTCTAATAAATCCACCCCATGAGTTTTACAATCCTTGAATACCAAAACTATGTGCTTATTAGTTATGCATGAAACAAATAGCAGGGTCATTTTCAGTGGCGCAAAACCACACTTGGAAATTCTCCATTAAGTAAACGTTTTGGTAAATGGGATTAAGCTTAGTTACAATTTAATATTTATATAAGCATAAAAAATGGACATGGTCACATCCAGTAAAATGTATAGCGTCCTCATTCCCTGACCACAACAATACCATAATCGGTTTAGGCTATTTAGTTAATAATTAAGCAATTTCGATGTTTCATACCAAACAGCCTATACATATTGGCTAGATTACATTAAACCTTGAAGGGAACTGGTAAACATAAAAAAACGTGGAAGATATTAGGATAAGGAGAACATACCTAGCACAATTTTGAGCTGCCAAGCTAAAGTTGCAGTCCATTCTTTCCGTTTTAATTTCACTTCCAGCAACTTCCTGCGATGCTTGTCAGCAAGAAAGCCAAACAGTCGCACACCATGTCCATATGCGCTCCGATTAGAGCATCCCCAAGCAGAACAGCAAGGCATACCGCACTGTGTTATGAGGCCGAGTTGGACCGACAATGACGTCCGTAGCCATCAACCAATCAAAAATCAGAACCTCAACAGCCAAACTATATTGATCAGTGGCTCTGATAGCCTAGGTATTTAGCTCTATGCCTTTCCTATTTACTACTAGTATACATTAAAAGTAAAGTTATTTTATGATTAAATGTTATTCTCTGTAAATTTATATCATGACGCTCAACAAATACATATGAACAAGCCTCAGATATCCCCCTTCAAACTCACAAAAACCATCCAACTGCACCCACTTCAGGCTCATCAAACATTTCAAACTGCACCCCCTTCAGATATCCAACTGCATCCCCGTGATGCTCATCGTCACAAAAACTGAGAAACATACCATTTCTTATATTGCCATTTTCAATAAACATCTATTCAAGTAATTTCCTGTTTTGGCCCATTATAGCTATATTCTAGATTTTATTCTTGGACAAGAGAAAGTACCTTCTTGAAATGGATCATGTAACATAGAAGACAAGTAGAATAGTTTTAATAAGACATTTGTATAGCATAAAATACTCCAAAAACTGTGTTCATTATTGTGTTTGAAAAAACCATGACAGTCACGAATCACAAAATGTATATGTCTCTAATTTCTGCAAGACGTGTCCAGCAGCATGCAGACAACGTAGCACACGCATCAACTTACTGAATCATGGAGGAAATGTCTCGACTTATAATCACCACCCAAAAACACACAATACTGCTAACTACATTGGGATGGGTAACAAAAGGTAGCTATAACGGTAAATGGCTATGACAAGAAAACAATACAGGCACAGGAACACGTCAACAAATACGTAATGACTTTTTCTCGAAATTTTACCCTCTTCCACGAAACACACATTGCACCCTACCCACACCCAATATTACATTAAACTAAAACCTCTTTGGATCTTGTCCTTAACAAACCCATGCCATGATGTTAGCAAACATTTGGGGAAAACACGAGCATATAATTAATGTCGAGTCCCACATAGAAAATGTGGGTTTTTAACCCCAAACCCCCTTGTTCCGTCGCCTTCGCTATGCTTCACAGTAAAATAGTTATGATTATGATGACATCCCTATCAACATGGTCGTATCACTTCATGTGTTCTACCTTGCATCGAAAACACACAAATCACATATCGTTTTTAGATAATAAACAGGTCTACCTATCGTGGTGGATGCGTGAGTGGGTAGGCCTACATTGACCATCTCGGACACGACTTTGTAGAGATATTCAAACATGCATCAATAAGAAATAAAATGTGCACTCACTTTTGGTATGTGATTCCTGATGAACCTGACGATAGAAAAACACCAGGTCCGGGAGGTTGGTACTTGTCAGCACCCCGCATCTGTCTCTATGGCCGACCAAGTCCAACTTCCCGTGCTCCACGATGCACTGGGCGATCTGTGCACACAGCTCCGATTGTCCGTGCTCCTTGATCTTCGCCATCACACGGAGGGCCCGGAGCTGCTTGTCTTTCTTGCTCTCCCCTTGCACTGTAGACATAACACACACGCAGCTTGAATGAACCTGTTTAATGTTACTGCTACACGACAACCACCCTGCACCAATGTCTCTTCTCTTTCCACTCATTTTAAAATATAAACTTTCCTTGCAAGCAATTTGTTTAGTTGGTGACACACACCGTTATCATATGTCCACTACACAATACAGCTATCTAACAAGGACCACACAAAATATACATTTGTATTTTTACATATGCATTCATCTGAAGGGAAATCGGATATTTCACTTAACAATAAAAATAATTATTATCATTCCAGTAGCTGCGTCGTATTTTGTTTAACTCTATTATGTTGAAGAAACATTCTTGAAATGTATGGTGATTTGATGGTTGCCAGAATACCCAGGATATGTATGCTGGGACTCCATGAAAAGTCCACACACAGTACTGTCCAACAAAGTCTTCATATCAGGAACACCGTGGTGTTCGAGGCGATGTGGACAGACAAATTCAATACAACCACAAGCATATGGTCTACCTTACAGGTGTGAGAACATTACAAAACTCATGTTTCTTCCTTTACATAGGCACATATACAGGACTGAGTACACCTCGTATTGCTTCTCGCAAGGGAAGAAGTTATAATGAAATGTTAACCTGGCTTTTCCGCAGTCGTAAGTGCCTTGATCCTGTCCTCGGTAGAAGCTGAAACAGATAATATTGTTGTCGTATTGCTCAACGCCACCACCGTCATGACATAATAATAATACACTTCTATACACAGACAAGTTCATTGGGCAAAACAACAAACAAACAAGGCAGGGGTTGACATTAACGCTTGTCCGGGACAAGTAATTACCAATGTCAGACAAGTACATTGTCTATCACAATATTAACAGGGCGTGAAGTTGCTACTACCTTGTTGCATTTGCGAGTATGCAACTATATAAATTGCTTTAGCACTGAATACAATCTAGTGCTGTCCAGTAAACAGCATCTACCACCTGACTCGTTCACATACATCAGTGATGCATGGGGTAGCACCTCATGGCTAGACCATTGTATAGCTACGCGTGATGGTAATGATGTGATAAATGACATTAGTCTGTGCTATAATCTTGCTACCACAGATCATATCCCTGTGATAATTGATGTCAATGTAGACAGTGTGCCAGGTGTAGTACCCGGTACTAACAATAACACTCAGCCACGTCTTAACTGGCAAAGACTTGACAAAGGTTCCATTGATAATTACTGTAGACTGATACTGAACTGAAAAACATTGTATTACCTACTGATGCTATTGTATGTACTGATGTCAACTGCAATGATGAGTCTCATCACAAAGCACTTAATAACATGTATGATAATATAACCAGGTGTTTAACTGATGCTAGTGGCTGTTTGTCTACTCACAAACAAGGAAACTACACATGTCGGCCTGGATGGACTGATTATGTGGCAGGTATCCATAAAGCTGCTAATGAAACTTTCCAACTATGGGACAGTATAGGTAAACCTGATTTGTAACATGTAAATTTTGTTGTTGTTTATATTGATGGGGTGGCTCCTGTGCTAGCGATATTGTATATCTGAATGGGAGTCTCCCGCCTTATCTAGTATTCATGTTATTCATAGTGTATATATCGTATATATAGGTCAAATAAACTGATTCTGTGTCTGAGTCTAAACAAGGTCCTTGTTTTTGAGGTAAAACAGAAAGCTGATGCTAGATGCAAATATGCAACAAGGTTTATAAAAAAATAGGCCAAGAGGCCCTGAAGTCCTAGAGACTAATACGTCGATATGTGACCTCGGCTGACCAATTGAGTGATAAGTCGGACAAATTGTAACATTGTTTTCTTACATTCTTGTAAAGGTTGGGTCTGCTTCAAAAATTGGTGAAGTTATGGAGCATTGAACATGGTAAGGATCAAAAAGTGAAAATCAAGAAAACGGCTGTTGAAGATTTATATTATATATACAAATGGATTGCATGGAAATATTACATGCATGACATTCAAATGTGGCACACAGTATGTATATAATGTTGCAATGATACACTGGAAGTACAAATGTGCTGCTACAAAGACTTAGCAAGTTATGCCAGATTATGTCTTTATGTGTAAAACTAAGAGGACAGACTATTTGAGAGCAAAAGGTAGACTAAAGAAAATAAAAAAGACGAAGCTAAGAGTTAAGAGAATTGGCTAGTGGGCATAAATGCTTTATAAAACAAATATCAAAATGCTACCATAAACAGTTACATGAAAACGTGCGCAACCTAAAACATAGGAAGCCTGCAGAATACTGGGATGTACTTAATAAAGCAAGTAACAGCAGTGAAAAATGTGAAAATATTTCACTGGATAAGTTTATGAACCACTTTGAAAAACTCGGTGAAACACCTGAAAGTGAAACTGCAGCTAGTGAGATATATTTTGATCCAAGAAAGATTTCCCAGTCAAACGAACACATAAACAGACCATTCACGCAAAATGAGGTACTAATGACATTAAAAAAACTCAAAAACAAAAAGGCATGTGGTATTGATAATGTTATAAATGAATACTTAAAACATGTATGTTATGTTGCAATGATACACTGGAAGTACAAATGTGCTGCTACAAAGACTTATCAAGTTATGCCAGATTATGTCTTTATGTGTAAAACTAAGAGGACTGATTATTTGATAGCAAAAGGTAGACTCACTGTTTGACACAGTTTAAAACCTACAGGCAACTGTCCAGTTTAACAGGGGTCTAGTGGCTTAATGCTGTCTGTTGACACAAGCATCTGCCAGTGACCAATTACACATTAGTCACAGTTTCCATCAAACAATAGCAGGCAATCTTAGCTCCACAGCTGGGTGTAATACACAACCAGAGCCACCACTGATTCATGGTCAAGTAGATTAGCTCAATGCACCAACTAAGACAATACACAACATTGTGAGTGACAGTGTCCAGAGAGAGGCCTAAGCAGTGTCCTCATTGCTGATTAGATCAATTAAACCTGCCAAGTGTTCATTAATCCTTAGTGATTGTTCAGAACACCAGACTGACCACATACCTAAACAAAGCGAATGTAATAGGTGAAGAACAGGTAGTGTTCAGATAGGACTGTGGAATATTCTTCTGGATAGAAGTAACCACAAGATTGTGAAGAAGAAGAAGAAGGGGTATTGGTTGAATTGTATTTGTCTTGACGCAAAAGGCTTTATTGTGCCTTCATAAGAAAGCATTTTATTTAGTAGACCGGTCCTCACTGTGGTCTAAGATAATTTCATGCGGTATTAATGGTAATGTGTTGAAAGTTGTATACAACATGTACAAAAATGCTAAATCATGTATAAATCAGGGCCAATCTGTGTCAGTTTTCTTCTCATGTGATGTAGAGGTATCGCAAGGAGAAAACTTGTGTCCTTTGTTATTTGCTATTTACGTGAATAATTTTGAACATTGTGAGTAACAATTATAATGGACTTTACATGGCAGCTGGTGAAATTTACAACAACCTTAGTGATGATGATGTAGAAAATATATGTTCTACTATATGCTGATGACATTAGATTGATTAAATCAAATACAGATTTCTTGCTTGTGTATAGCGGAACTATGTGAACTCTTCTAATGGTTGGCATTTTGTTGTTTCAGGTGTCAACTATATTGTGAATCTGTAATTATTAGTCCATATTGATACAATTGATTTACACAGTACCATGTCTACACAAGGCATGGCAAGCGTAAACAGAACAGTAGAATGCATTTGATATCAATAAAGTGTAGGATATTTCACTCTATGGTTGTCCAGAATATTAATTTTATATGTTTGTCACCTACAGGTTTCTACAGACAATACATATTTAACCAATAGACACCACAGTCGCACCATTTTATAATAATTAAATGAACATCAAAATAAACACAGCTTGCAATTATAGAAAATCAATAGTTTTGAAGATACAGTTTAAAAGTTTTAGGCAACTGTTCAGTCTAACAAAGGTCAAGTGTGTCTACTCTGCCTGGGTGCTGTGACCAATTAAAGATTACTCAAGGTCTCAATGGAACAATAGCACTAGGCTGCAGAGTTTAGTCATGCTGCTGACTTTCTGGCACAATAAACAAAATCTACTGTTGGGGGTGGTCTCAAGGGCCCTTCTCAAAACCACATCACTAGATAATGTCAAACTTTTGCGCTTTGGGTGTCCCTTAGGTGCCCTGAGAATGATTAAATCAAATACAGATTTATTGTATATAGTAGCAGCACCCTAAGATACATTTATGCAAAATTAGAAACAAAGTTGCTGAACAGTTTTTGAAAAAAAATAGGCAAAATGTTTACCAGTTTTACCAGTTTTGGGGTCCTTGGAGGCCCTAGCGAGCCCTTAAAATGATTCAATCAAATACACATTTCTTGTGCATAGTGGCAGTGCCCTAAGATATATCTATGCAAAATTAGAGAAAAAGTTGCTGAACAGTTTCTGAGATACGGCAGCTAACAACAGACGGCGGAAGGAGGACGCCGGACGGCGGACGGAGGACGGCGGACGCAGAGTGATGGCAATAGCCCCTTGGACCTTCGGCCAAAGGACTAAAAATATGAAAATGAGTTGAAGCGTGAAGCTCTTGCCAAGAAGATGGCTAACCATACAAATGATACATTTTGGTAGGAGATCAAAACTTGCCAACTAATATAAATGGTAAAAGCAGTGAAGAAGCTATTGTGAATATGTGGATTCAACACTTTCATGACTTGTTTAATTGTGTAAATAACAACAGTGCCAAAACCCTAGCATTTGATGTTAGTTATGAGAGCGGCATTAAAGTGTTACCTGAAGAAGTCAAAGATGTTATAAGAAACATTGACTGTAACAAGAGTTGTGGTCTTAATTTCCAAGTTTTATGCTTGGTAACGACAACCTATGCGAGGTAGAATCTGTAAAATATTTGGGTCATATAATTTCAAATAGTATGCTAGATGACAATGATATATCTAGACAATGTCGCCAGTTGTATGCACAAGGCAACATGATAATAAGAACATTTCATATGTGTTCAAATGATGTAAAGAAGACATTGTTTACTACTTTTTGCTCACCTATGTATACAGCCCATCTATGGTGGAATTTTCATAACTATGCAATCGGGAAATTGTATGTCTCTTACAACAATATATTTCGAATGGTGTTAGGTTATGACATATACTGTAGTGCTAGTGAAATGTTTGTTAACAATAATTTATCTAACTGTGCTGCTGTTATTATAAATTTGACATATAGGTTTATATGCCGACTGCAGTTCTGAAAAAAAACATATTGATTCGTAGCATTATTAATAGTGACGTGAAATACATGCCTAGAATATGGAAATACTGGTTCAATTTCCTGTATATACATTTTGTTGACGGGTGATTTTTTATTCTGTACATTGTAACTATTGTTTATAACACAACTATAGAACCATGATAATGTACTTGTGATGCTGCATGGAGTCTGTGAATAAAGCAATTATTATTATTATTATAACTTTGTCCATTAATTATTGTCCTGTCCTTGGGTGACTGACATTTGGTTCCTTGTGTTGATATATTAATGGGCATTTACTATCAAACAAATTGTGCATGATGCCACTTTAACCCTTGCTCTGCCCCTGCTTAAGGTCTGCTGCAGCAAAATATTGATAAATTGTAGCAAGTGAATGATGACTTTGCCTAAAGCTATAGGTACGCTATAAGTCCTATGAAGGCACCTCTGTACTGTCCACACTTATATCACTTGGTGATTTAGGCAACCAATTAACGAAAGGGGCTACTCTTAACTAACTAGCTAACCACTTTTTATTTGTTTCAAGTTTAATCTGTGAAATAATGTGTGCCTATGCAAAATTCAACACAGAGCCTGTCAGAATATATAAAGAGGAGACTGTTCCCTATGTGAATACTGTATGGATGTACATACATTCAAAATATATGTGTTTAATTTCATAAAAGCATTCAATTGCTTAAATAGTTGTTATTATTGTAAATGTTAACAAAATTACCAGGTAGCATGCATGGCTAGGTTCAATTACATAACAATATTTTATAATAGTAGCAGAGATGATAATTCAGAACACGTAGTGTTGATATAAAATTGTGTTCAGTAAAATGCCATGACATATTTAGCTTTGCATTTTAATTAGTTAGAAGGAGGCAGTCTGTTCCTAGTTTTTTATTTATTAATGAATATAATGTTATTAAGACTATACTAACTATGTTGAAGGTACACTGCCCGCCAAGTTGTGTTTAGTAAGCCTGTAACAATGTTCGTAATTTGGAAGGTACAACCCCAGAGCCAGTTATGGCAATAACACTGGCGTTTTATGTTTAAAGCAATTGTTTGGTGGGACAAGTAAATTTATATTGATACAAGTAAACATGAATTAGTACTTGTTCTACCGGACGAGTGCTTTCTGGGAGTTAATGTCAGACCCTGCAAGGACGTGCAA
>CM034534.1:52594789-52705594 GCA_020002185.1 Paraescarpia echinospica | reverse complement strand
TAAGAATGAAACGTTTCTGGTAAGTATCAAGTGTTGTATTACGCATTAATGAAATATTTCCTGAGGTGGAGGGATGGAAAGAGGAATGGAGAAACAGAGCGAACGACGGAGGAGAATGAAGAAGGGTGGTAGAGAAAGTAGTGCAATTGCAATGAGGTGAAAAAGAGAGAGAAAGAAGAAGAAGAGAAAGAAAATGTCTATATATCCAAGCCAGCCTCACCCCTTTATGAATAATCGAGTATATTAGTCTTATAACCGATGCGAAACCTGGGAACGGTAAGAACCCCGAACAAACGGACAATTTCGAGAAAAAAAAGTAATGACGTTAGTTCTCATCCGAACTACAGTGGATTAATCCACAAAACGTTTGGCTGGTGCCCGAGATCCAAATCGTCTGCGACGAATATGTTAATACACCCCCTCGTACATTCCCACATATACGCTCACACAAACGAACACGCTCACACTTATGCACATACACGCACACTGACGGACACGCGCACCCACACGCACCCACGCACACACAAACACACTCACTTACGCACGCACACAAGCACACGTGTCAGTTTAATATTTATTATTGTTATTACTAACAACCTACACTTGCTTGGGTGAAATCCGTAAATGTGGCTTGAAATTATGTAAACCCTTACCGCATTGTTCAGTCATTAAGCCTATTGCATTCCTACTCAAATCGGAAATTTGCTTAACATGATTTTTTTTCTTCACCATTATACATTTGTTGGTCAACTTTATACTGGTCGACTTCTTTTTCACGTCAGGCAAATCCGTATACTAAAACGGGACACGCTACCATTTTAATTACAACATAAAAAGATCCGTATTGTATAAATTAAACGTATATGACGTGATCATTTTGTGCTTGAAATCTGACCAAAAACATACCTGTTTTTATTGTCGCCAGTTCATGTCGCAACTCTTGCATCTGTGTCAGCAGAGCGAGGAACGCACTAGTCTTTACTCCGTTTTCATCAGCGCCGTAATCGCCAGTTTGACCGACGCTTTTGGCTGGAGGAACGTTGACGGTGCACAGGCACTGGGGATCTTGTGGTAACGAGCTTTGTACGTCAACAGCGGACAATAATGCCGGCAAAACACTGAAGAATATAATCCTGGTGATCGTTGTGGCGTGTGCCGCGGTGTTTCAATGGAATAACAGTTCTCTATATACATCCATGCCCACTGGGGATAAACGTAGCAGCATCGTGTTAAAAAGAATACATGTTTTCTCGATCCATTTGAGATTGCTCTGTGAGAACGCATATATAGGTTAGGAATATTATGTGAACAAAGGCGAGTCTATGATGTTAGCTTGTGGGCACATAACTGTGACAGTCGACCGCAGGAATGTAATTCTATCTCGTTGTACTCGAAAATAACATGTCCTTGATAAATCCAGTGAAGCGTCCATGAAAGAGCAAACGTCTGACGCAGGCAAATTACTGCTTTCATTCAAATATCCAGACACCGTGATTTGTATCCGTCCATAGTGAATAAAAATAAGTTCATACATACATTCTAGCACACCATCAAACAGTAACACCAATTAATGATACGATTCTGGGTAAGGAAGAGGCCTACATTTGTATTTCCTTTACAATGATACAAAACTAAATGCTTATTTATTATAGTATCTACATAGTGACGTGGCGTAGACATCAAATTTCAATGTCTATGTGTAGTTATTGGCCGTCAGCTAGCTACCTAATAACAATAATACAACTACTTGGCAATGACTCTTTTCCGATAGTGACATCGGAAATGCACCACTTTAAGCTATACTACACAAATAAAACATACCTATCAGCAATCTACATAATGTTTTCAATACCGTCTTCCACGTTCATCTTCTCAACAATGTTGCGTACAGTTGATGCCATTCCAGTGTAGCTGTCGCAGACGTTGTAATAGGGATACTGATTGGAACAATCACCAACTTTCTGCGACTGAAATTAGTTGATATACTTTGTCATCAGTACAATCAAACACTAGACCAACATCTACAACACCACACTAAGTGAGACATGATATTGTCTGGAACCTTTAATTGTTTATGATGAGTGCGAGTGTGAATAATGATACTTACGTAGTAGGCCTACTTTATACAGAACATAAATGCACCATGATATTGTCTGGAACCTTTAATTGTTTATGATGAGTGCGAGTGTAAATAATGATACTTACGTAGTAGGCCTACTTTATACAGTACAGAAATTGAACAATAAAAAAGGTGAGGTACAATTAAAGATTGGTAGCGTGTTTCTAGTTTCTAACATGTACAGGGAAGAATGGTTTGTTTTTATTATTTAGCACGCCGATATTTCGTGCAATTTTATTTGATGCACCAGTAGAAGCACCGTAGCACATACGCATATGACCTAACTAATACACATCAACACTAATGTAGTGAAAGAAAAGCGGTTGTTTGTTCCGTTGTCTTTTTATTACCAGGAAGTTAGTGTGAGCGTGCACGCATGCGTGCGTTTGAGTGAGCGTGCGTTTGTGCGTGTGACCATGTGAGCGTGTGTGCGTGTGTGCGTGCGTGCGTGCGTGTGTGCGTACGTGCATGTGTATCAGTGTATGTGTGCGGTGTGTGTTTTGATTGTGTGGACGAGCTTTTCTATTAAGCCTATGCTTGTACACAATCCGCATGTAGTACCATGTGGGTTTAAACAACGTTCGTACAGTTAATCCTACCGTAGTGTGGAATGTGCATGTTGACCATTTCCATATTGTTTTCACGAACTTCATATTTTACACCATACTATTTTGTCACATTTTGGTAGGTTTCAACGCCGTCAATTAGAAACTCAGAAATATAATATTATATACAACGAAAATCTTCGTTTTGTTTGTTTGTTTGCTTGCTTGTAGATTGCACAGTAATCATGTGCCTGTTCGTATACTTGCGCATGTTTGTGTGTGCGTGTGTCTGTGTGCGTGTATGAGTGCGAACGTGCATGTGTGCGTGCTTTAAATGTTTACCATTAGAACATCGCTTTCTCTGTCGTCATTCGTTTCCCGTCAAAAGTATTGCTTTATCTTGTCTGGCGGCGGGGAACCTGCACACACGAGTAGCACCCTTCATCATCACGCACAAAACTAATATCATATAAATAAAAAGCAACGTTTTCAGGAAAGTGGAATTTTTTGACCTAAATTAATTGCAGATGCTTCTACAGCTTTTACAACTTCCATACATGTTTACGTACATATACATACATACGTACATGCGAGCATGCGTGCATGCGTGCATGCGTGCATGCGTGCATACGTGCATACGTGCATACGTGCACGTATGCATACATGCATACATGCTTACATGCAAAATGCACAAATGCACACATGCACACATACACAAAAACACACATACACACAAAAACACATACAGATACACATACGCATTCGCTCACACACTCACACACACACACACACACACACACACAAATACAAACATACACACTCACATACACAAATACATGCATGCACGCGTGCACGCGTACACGCATGCACGCATGCACGCATGCACGCATACACGCATACATGCTTACATGCAAAATGCACAAATGCACACATGCACACATGCACACATGCACACTTACACACATGCACACATGCACAAATGCACACATGCACACATGCACACATGCACACATGCACACATGCACACATGCACACATGCACACATGCACACTTGCACCCATGCACCCATGCACGCATGCACGCTTGCACACATGCACACATGCACACATGCACACATGCTCACATGCACACATGCACACATGCACACATACACACATGCACACATGCACACATACACAAAAACACACATACACACAAAAACACATACAGATACACATACGCATTCGCTCACACACTCACACACACACACACACACACACACACAAATACAAACATACACACTCACATACACAAATACATGCATGCACGCGTGCACGCGTACACGCATGCACGCATGCACGCATGCACGCATACACGCATACATGCTTACATGCAAAATGCACAAATGCACACATGCACACATGCACACATGCACACTTACACACATGCACACATGCACAAATGCACACATGCACACATGCACACATGCACACATGCACACATGCACACATGCACACATGCACACTTGCACCCATGCACCCATGCACGCATGCACGCTTGCACACATGCACACATGCACACATGCACACATGCTCACATGCACACATGCACACATGCACACATACACACATGCACACATGCACACATACACAAAAACACACATACACACAAACACACATACAGATACACATACGCATTCGCTCACACACTCACACACACACACACACACACACACACACACACACACACACACACACACACAAATACAAACATACACAAACACACATACACACATACACACACACACACATACACACATACACACATACACACATACACACATACACACATACACACATACACATATGCACACATACACACATACCTACATACCTACATACCTACATACTTACATACCTACATACCTACGTACATACCTACATACATACATACATACATACATACATACATACATACATACATACATACATGCATACTCACACATATATAAAAATAGCAGCAGCAACACTGTCTGCGTTCTACTTAGAGGAGACTGTGAATTCTCGTGCCAGTTAGAATACATGTTTCTTCGACCCATCTGAGACTGCGCTGTAAGAAGTTGTTACTACACAGCTGTTACTCAGCTTATGTAAACACGTGACTGTGACAATGGCAGTAAGAGTGTTACCCAACCTCGCCGTATGCGTAGAACAGTTTGGGTCCTCGGTTAATTCTAGTTTTACGTTCTTGAAAGAACAAACGTCTCACGCTAACACGTTAATTCGTTCATTCACCCAACCAGGTACAGTGGCCTTCCGCCAATAGTAAGTAAAGATAAGTTCATACACAGCGCCGGATCCAATCGTTAAGTCTGATCACAACATTAAGCTATCACCTCCAAGAAGACTTGTTCATTCGTTCATTCATCATCTGTATTTCACCAATTATACCCCACTGCGTCAAGACAATTTGTTTTATTCAGGCGTATGTGCCACATTGTGTAATCAAAATATTCAGTTATACAGCAGAATGAACGAAGCAACGAGGTGTGAAAACATTACCAAAGCCTGATAATTGAAGTAACATGAATAGAATCCAGATTATCTCGATTAAGAGTATTTTACTAACTACCGGACCGCGTCTCACGACGAAAGTATGTCTTGCAACCGATTTCTGGTGGATATGTGTTGGCTTCTTCACACGTTATTGCATATGCGTCGGAACGAAATGATATCTGATGGGCTGAGCTGGAGCTTCAGTATCAATCCGCTATCGGATCAAATGGGCAACGTGGGTGGGGGATGTTTTTTGCGGCGATATTTGCAATTTTTCAAGCTTACCAGAAATAAAATCTGTTTCACCCCCCACCCCGTTGACGTCGCCAACAACACACCTTGAGGCTCTTTTTCTGTCTGTACGTTGTCAACACCATGGAAATATCGCGACGAATCGTCGATGTTTAAAAGGACTCACCATTGTCCTTCCTTTCTGTGGTATAATTGAATTGCAGCTTCAAAGGGAAATCAAATATTTGGATTAACAAGGCGAAGTATAGCGTATAAGGAAAATGATTAATAATACCGCTGTACAAAACAATAGTTATACCTCATTTAGAATATTATATACAAGGGTGGAGGCCACATCGCAAGAAAGGCATAGAAATGCTAGAAAGAGTACAGAGGAGGGCTACTAACATTTTACTAAAACTGAGAGATCTTAGTTACAAAATAAGCCTAAAAGAATGTGGTTTGACAACACTAGAGACCAGGATATTGAGAGGAGATCAGATAGTCGTTTTTTATGATATTCAAAATATTGATAGAACTGTGTTTTTCTCAGTTATAAAAACAGCAAATAGCACCAATAAATGCAACCACTTCACTAAATACTGGGGGGCTACTCCTATTTCCAGCCTCCTAAGCTCTCCAGTTCTGGTGCCTATGAATTGTATAAACTATGCACTTTGTGGCGCGATATGTAATACGCGATACGTGCGATACGTGCGATACTCATTGTGTCCAACGAACTAAGCATTATGGAATCGTTCTTTTTAGTTGACATAAGTTTCACTCGTTAGGTGGCGCCATTGTATTATTAATTTCCCGTGATTTATGTAGACGATGGAAACTCCGCTTAAAGATTAACGTTTTTTATGAGATAGCGAACTGATGCGATCATCCCTTACCAGTATATATTTATTGTACATAGCAACACCGCTTGTGTACATTATCTGACGGTGAGGGCATTGCGTACGTTTTCCTCAAGTAGACTGCTATGGTACACCTACACTTCCCTAACAATCTGACCGTGATGCATAAGTCAACGCATAGGAGCGAAACATAATATAATTGTATCAGTCATTACTCCCTACTATCTTGTCGATATATATATATACATATATATATATATATATATACATACATATATATATATATATATATATATATATATAAAACAGGTTGGTATGGGATGATGGGATGAGATCGGGGTCGGAGAAGTCAGAAGGCAGGGCATATCAGCAGACTACGAGATAACCGGTGGACATTGCGTATGACAACCTGGAGACCTTACGAAGGGAAACTAGCTAGAAGAAAACCAGCAAGACACTGACGAGACGAACTAGACGAATACGGCTCAAACGGTGTCGGTCGATGTAGTTGATACATTGCAGTAAAGGGAGTCTGGTTTGGTCTGGCCTGGCCGAGTCTGTTCGATTCTTAATTAAATTGCCTGTTTTTCTCGGCCTTTAATAGAACTAGTGGGAGGGACACGGTGTCATAGGTGAATTCATACGTCATCGATACGTTCCCATCCGTGGATTACGACATGTTTACCTGCGCTCTTTGTTAGAAGTACAACGATGGCCACCATAATTCGTAGCATCGCTTTCTTCACTGATTGCTTCCGAATCGCCCCAATGTCTATAAATATATTTGACATGTTCATATGCAATTACGCTGTATGTCTTGTTTTTTATTGGCACCTCATACGCCAATCTTTATGGCGTAATTTGCGAAATTGTACAAATGCGGTGGTTGACCCTAAGCGTCAACGTGATATGCATCCTCTTCAATTGCTTCCGAATACTACCAGTATTTACTAAATGTTGTCCGGATAAAAATACGTTCATATGTTGTATTTCTTGCTTCTTGACCGATTTGTTGACTCTATGTCGTTCACATCTTTCGCCCGCACGGTGGCGCAATGTTCTTCGGCCAGTCACACACCTGTGCAGCTTCATTGAACACCAATCTTGGAGTGAAAGAAAACATGCATTTTGTACAGGCTAATTCAGTTGATTGAATTACTGTCGGCACAAACACAATGACAATGTTTGCGTGTAAAAAGCTAGTATAGTAACTGCGTACCCTTCCACTCAATGATTCCTGCACCATCTTCTTCTAGTATACCGTCCCTGTCTTTGAGTATTAAAAATACAAATGACTCTGAGTAAGTTAAACGGTATGATAATGGAGCGTATTGATTCCTACAAGACATACTTTTTCAGCATCCCGTAAGGTGACTGACATTTTGCTAGTGGTTTTAAACGCCGGGATACACTGGACATTTTTGCCAGACCAGACACAAATGAAATCAAATTTATTTAGACACCACATATCTCTATAAATAGATTCAGGGGTGTTTTCAAACTAAAACATGAAGTAGGAATACATTCCGTAGACGATTGTAATATTACAACATATGTGTTACATAACACAATAACAATTACACATTTCGATTATCTATGTATGCCATATATAATACTAAAATGTATATACTTAAAAAGAAAGAAACTATGAAAAAAGCGTGATTACAGAGAAAGGTTTTCAGGTCCCTCTTAAAACGTCCAGAGTCACTTGTGTTCTTAGCTCTAGTGGAAGAGAGTTCCAGATGGTGGAACCTGCACATGAAAATGAGCGTCGGCCGAACTGTTCCAGGTTAACTTTAGGAACAACCATGACAGACTGGTCGGCCGAGCGAAGAGTGCGACACGAACATCAACAAATATACGGTCAGAAAGGTACTGCGGACTGTTTGCATGCACGGCGCCGATGTAAGCATAGGACGACACGTGCAGCTGATCGCTGGACCATTTCTTGTCGGTGCAACAAGGTTCCGGTAATCCCGTACAGGGCCGCGTTTCTGAAGTCGAGTCGCGACGTGACTAACGCGTGTACTAGCGACTTGCATATATCCCCTACTACCACCGACGCAGTAGACAGTTTTCACGATTACGTGATCATGACGTCTCACTGGCTTCGAGTACGGCTCAAACGGTGTCGGTCGATGTAGTTGATACATTGCAGTAAAGGGAGTCTGGTTTGGTCTGGCCTGGCCGAGTCTGTTCGATTCTTAATGAAATTGCCTGTTTTTCTCGGCCTTTAATTGAACTAGTGGGAGGGACACGGTGTCATCGGTGAATTCATACGTCATCGATACGTTCTCATCCGTGGATTACGACATGTTTACCTGCGCTCTTTGTTAGAAGTACAACGATGGCCACCATAATTCGTAGCATCGCTTTCTTCACTGATTGCTTCCGAATCGCCCCGATGTCTGTAAATATATTTGACTTGTTCATATGCAACTACGCTGTATGTCTTGTTTTTTACTGGCACCTCATACGCTAATCTTTATGGCGTAATTTGCGAAATTGTACAAATGCGTTGGTTGACCCTATGCGTCAACGTGATATGCATCCTCTTCAATTGCTTCCGAATACTACCAGTATTTACTAAATGTTTTCCGGATGAAAATACGTTCATATGTTGTATTTCTTGCTTCTTGACCGATTTGTTGACTCTATGTGGTTCACATCTTTCGCCCGCACGGTGGCGCAATGTTCTTCGGCCAGTCACACACCTGTGCAGCTTCATTGAACACCAATCCTGGAGTGAAAGAAAACATGCATTTTGTACAGGCTAATTCAGTTGATTGAATTACTGTCGGCACAAACACAATGACAATGTTTGCGTGTAAAAAGCTAGTATAGTAACTGCGTACCCTTCCACTCAATGATTCCTGCACCATCTTCTTCTAGTATACCGTCCCTGTCTTTGAGTATTAAAAAAAAATCTGAGTAAGTTAAAGGGTCTGATAATGGAGCGTATTGATTCCTACAAGACATACTTTTTCAGCATCCCGTAAGGTGACTGACATTTTGCTAGTGGTTTTAAACGCCGGGATACACTGGACATTTTTGCCAGACCAGACACAAATGAAATCAAATTTATTTAGACACCACATATCTCTATAAATAGATTCAGGGGTGTTTTCAAACTAAAACATGAAGTAGGAATACATTCCGTAGACGATTGTAATATTACAACATATGTGTTACATAACACAATAACAATTACACATTTCGATTATCTATGTATGCCATATATAATACTAAAATGTATATACTTAAAAAGAAAGAAACTATGAAAAAAGCGTGATTACAGAGAAAGGTTTTCAGGTCCCTCTTAAAACGTCCAGAGTCACTTGTGTTCTTAGCTCTAGTGGAAGAGAGTTCCAGATGGTGGAACCTGCACATGAAAATGAGCGTCGGCCGAACTGTTCCAGGTTAACTTTAGGAACAACAATGACAGACTGGTCGGCCGAGCGAAGAGTGCGACACGAACATCAACACATATACGGTCAGAAAGGTACTGCGGACTGTTTGCATGCACGGCGCCGATGTAAGCAAAGGACGACACGTGCAGCTGATCGCTGGACCATTTCTTGTCGGTGCAGCAAGGTTCCGGTAATCCCGTACAGGGCCGCGTTTCTGAAGTCGAGTCGCGACGTGACTAACGCGTGTACTAGCGACTTGCATATAGCCCCTACTACCACCGACGCAGTAGACAGTTTTCACGATTACGTGATCATGACGTCTCGCTGGCTTCGAGTACGGCTCAAACGGTGTCGGTCGATGTAGTTGATACATTGCAGTAAAGGGAGTCTGGTTTGGTCTGGCCTGGCCGAGTCTGTTCGATTCTTAATGAAATTGCCTATTTTTCTCGGCCTTTAATAGAACTAGTGGGAGGGACACGGTGTCATAGGTGAATTCATACGTCATCGATTCGTTCTCATCCGTGGATTACGACATGTTTACCTGCGCTCTTTGTTAGAAGTACAACGATGGCCACCATAATTCGTAGCATCGCTTTCTTCACTGATTGCTTCCGAATCGCCCCGATGTCTGTAAATATATTTGACATGTTCATATGCAACTACGCTGTATGTCTTGTTTTTTACTGGCACCTCATACGCTAATCTTTATGGCGTAATTTGCGAAATTGTACAAATGCGTTGGTTGACCCTATGCGTCAACGTGATATGCATCCTCTTCAATTGCTTCCGAATACTACCAGTATTTACTAAATGTTTTCCGGATGAAAATACGTTCATATGTTGTATTTCTTGCTTCTTGACCGATTTGTTGACTCTATGTGGTTCACATCTTTCGCCCGCACGGTGGCGCAATGTTCTTCGGCCAGTCACACACCTGTGCAGCTTCATTGAACACCAATCTTGGAGTGAAAGAAAACATGCATTTTGTACAGGCTAATTCTGTTGATTGAATTACTGTCGGCACAAACACAATGACAATGTTTGCGTGTAAAAAGCTAGTATAGTAACTGCGTACCCTTCCACTCAATGATTCCTGCACCATCTTCTTCTAGTATACCGTCCCTGTCTTTGAGTATTAAAAATACAAATGACTCTGAGTAAGTTAAACGGTATGATAATGGAGCGTATTGATTCCTACAAGACATACTTTTTCAGCATCCCGTAAGGTGACTGACATTTTGCTAGTGGTTTTAAACGCCGGGATACACTGGACATTTTTGCCAGACCAGACACAAATGAAATCAAATTTATTTAGACACCACATATCTCTATAAATAGATTCAGGGGTGTTTTCAAACTAAAACATGAAGTAGGAATACATTCCGTAGACGATTGTAATATTACAACATATGTGTTACATAACACAATAACAATTACACATTTCGATTATCTATGTATGCCATATATAATACTAAAATGTATATACTTAAAAAGAAAGAAACTATGAAAAAAGCGTGATTACAGAGAAAGGTTTTCAGGTCCCTCTTAAAACGTCCAGAGTCACTTGTGTTCTTAGCTCTAGTGGAAGAGAGTTCCAGATGGTGGAACCTGCACATGAAAATGAGCGTCGGCCGAACTGTTCCAGGTTAACTTTAGGAACAACCATGACAGACTGGTCGGCCGAGCGAAGAGTGCGACACGAACATCAACAAATATACGGTCAGAAAGGTACTGCGGACTGTTTGCATGCACGGCGCCGATAAAAGCATAGAACGACACGTGCAGCTGATCGCTGGACCATTTCTTGTCGGTGCAGCAAGGTTCCGGTAATCCCGTACAGGGCCACGTTTCTGAAGTCGAGTCGCGACGTGACTAGCGCGTGTACTAGCGACTTGCATATAGCCCCTACTACCACCGACGCAGTAGACAGTTTTCACGATTACGTGATCATGACGTCTCGCTGGCTTCGAGTACGGCTCAAACGGTGTCGGTCGATGTAGTTGATACATTGCAGTAAAGGGAGTCTGTTTTGGTCTGGCCTGGCCGAGTCTGTTCGAGTCGTAATGAAATTGCCTGTTTTTCTCGGCCTTTAATAGAACTAGTGAGAGGGACACGGTGTCATAGGTGAATTCATACGTCATTGATACGTTCTCATCCGTGGATTACGACATGTTCACCTGCGCTCTTTGTTAGAAGTACAACGATGGCCACCATAATTCGTAGCATCGCTTTCTTCACTGATTGCTTCCGAATCGCCCCGATGTCTGTAAATATATTTGACATGTTCATATGCAACTACGCTGTATGTCTTGTTTTTTATTGGCACCTCATACGCTAATCTTTATGGCGTAATTTGCGAAATTGTACAAATGCGTTGGTTGACCCTATGCGTCAACGTGATATGCATCCTCTTCAATTGTTTCCGAATACTACCAGTATTTACTAAATGTTTTCCGGATGAAAATACGTTCATATGTTTTATTTCTTGCTTCTTGACCGATTTGTTGACTCTATGTGGTTCACATCTTTCGCCCGCACGGTGGCGCAATGTTCTTCGGCCAGTCACACACCTATGCAGCTTCATTGAACACCAATCATGGAGTGAAAGAAAACATGCATTTTGTACAGGCTAATTCAGTAGATTGAATTACTGTCGGCACAAACACAATGACAATGTTTGCGTGTAAAAAGCTAGTATATTAACTGCGTACCCTTCCACTCAATGATTCCTGCACCATCTTCTTCTAGTATACCGTCCCTGTCTTTGAGTATTAAAAAAACAAATGACTATGAGTAAGTTAAAGGGTCTGATAATGGAGCGTATTGATTCCTAAAAGACATACTTTTTCAGCATCCCGTAAGGTGACTGACATTTTGCTAGTGGTTTTAAACGCCGGGATACACTGGACATTTTTGCCAGACGAGACACAAATGAAATCAAATTTATTTAGACACCACATATCTCTATAAATAGATTCAGGGGTGTTTTCAAACTAAAACATGAAGTAGGAATACATTCCGTAGACGATTGTAATATTACAACATATGTGTTACATAACACAATAACAATTACACATTTCGATTATCTATGTATGCCATATATAATACTAAAATGTATATACTTAAAAAGAAAGAAACTATGAAAAAAGCGTGATTACAGAGAAAGGTTTTCAGGTCCCTCTTAAAATGTCCAGAGTCTCTTGTGTTCTTAGCTCTAGTGGAAGAGAGTTCCAGATGGTGGAACCTGCACATGAAAATGAGCGTCGGCCGAACTGTTCCAGGTTAACTTTAGGAACAACAATGACAGACTGGTCGGCCGAGCGAAGAGTGCGACACGAACATCAACACATATACGGTCAGAAAGGTACTGCGGACTGTTTGCATGCACGGCGCCGATGTAAGCAAAGGACGACACGTGCAGCTGATCGCTGGACCATTTCTTGTCGGTGCAGCAAGGTTCCGGTAATCCCGTACAGGGCCGCGTTTCTGAAGTCGAGTCGCGACGTGACTAACGCGTGTACTAGCGACTTGCATATAGCCCCTACTACCACCGACGCAGTAGACAGTTTTCACGATTACGTGATCATGACGTCTCGCTGGCTTCGAGTACGGCTCAAACGGTGTCGGTCGATGTAGTTGATACATTGCAGTAAAGGGAGTCTGGTTTGGTCTGGCCTGGCCGAGTCTGTTCGATTCTTAATGAAATTGCCTATTTTTCTCGGCCTTTAATAGAACTAGTGGGAGGGACACGGTGTCATAGGTGAATGCATACGTCATCGATTCGTTCTCATCCGTGGATTACGACATGTTTACCTGCGCTCTTTGTTAGAAGTACAACGATGGCCACCATAATTCGTAGCATCGCTTTCTTCACTGATTGCTTCCGAATCGCCCGATGTCTGTAAATATATTTGACATGTTCATATGCAACTACGCTGTATGTCTTGTTTTTTACTGGCACCTCATACGCTAATCTTTATGGCGTAATTTGCGAAATTGTACAAATGCGTTGGTTGACCCTATGCGTCAACGTGATATGCATCCTCTTCAATTGCTTCCGAATACTACCAGTATTTACTAAATGTTTTCCGGATGAAAATACGTTCATATGTTGTATTTCTTGCTTCTTGACCGATTTGTTGACTCTATGTGGTTCACATCTTTCGCCCGCACGGTGGCGCAATGTTCTTCGGCCAGTCACACACCTGTGCAGCTTCATTGAACACCAATCTTGGAGTGAAAGAAAACATGCATTTTGTACAGGCTAATTCAGTTGATTGAATTACTGTCGGCACAAACACAATGACAATGTTTGCGTGTAAAAAGCTAGTATAGTAACTGCGTACCCTTCCACTCAATGATTCCTGCACCATCTTCTTCTAGTATACCGTCCCTGTCTTTGAGTATTAAAAATACAAATGACTCTGAGTAAGTTAAACGGTATGATAATGGAGCGTATTGATTCCTACAAGACATACTTTTTCAGCATCCCGTAAGGTGACTGACATTTTGCTAGTGGTTTTAAACGCCGGGATACACTGGACATTTTTGCCAGACCAGACACAAATGAAATCAAATTTATTTAGACACCACATATCTCTATAAATAGATTCAGGGGTGTTTTCAAACTAAAACATGAAGTAGGAATACATTCCGTAGACGATTGTAATATTACAACATATGTGTTACATAACACAATAACAATTACACATTTCGATTATCTATGTATGCCATATATAATACTAAAATGTATATACTTAAAAAGAAAGAAACTATGAAAAAAGCGTGATTACAGAGAAAGGTTTTCAGGTCCCTCTTAAAACGTCCAGAGTCACTTGTGTTCTTAGCTCTAGTGGAAGAGAGTTCCAGATGGTGGAACCTGCACATGAAAATGAGCGTCGGCCGAACTGTTCCAGGTTAACTTTAGGAACAACCATGACAGACTGGTCGGCCGAGCGAAGAGTGCGACACGAACATCAACAAATATACGGTCAGAAAGGTACTGCGGACTGTTTGCATGCACGGCGCCGATGTAAGCATAGAACGACACGTGCAGCTGATCGCTGGACCATTTCTTGTCGGTGCAGCAAGGTTCCGGTAATCCCGTACAGGGCCACGTTTCTGAAGTCGAGTCGCGACGTGACTAGCGCGTGTACTAGCGACTTGCATATAGCCCCTACTACCACCGACGCAGTAGACAGTTTTCACGATTACGTGATCATGACGTCTCGCTGGCTTCGAGTACGGCTCAAACGGTGTCGGTCGATGTAGTTGATACATTGCAGTAAAGGGAGTCTGTTTTGGTCTGGCCTGGCCGAGTCTGTTCGAGTCGTAATGAAATTGCCTGTTTTTCTCGGCCTTTAATAGAACTAGTGAGAGGGACACGGTGTCATAGGTGAATTCATACGTCATTGATACGTTCTCATCCGTGGATTACGACATGTTCACCTGCGCTCTTTGTTAGAAGTACAACGATGGCCACCATAATTCGTAGCATCGCTTTCTTCACTGATTGCTTCCGAATCGCCCCGATGTCTGTAAATATATTTGACATGTTCATATGCAACTACGCTGTATGTCTTGTTTTTTATTGGCACCTCATACGCTAATCTTTATGGCGTAATTTGCGAAATTGTACAAATGCGTTGGTTGACCCTATGCGTCAACGTGATATGCATCCTCTTCAATTGTTTCCGAATACTACCAGTATTTACTAAATGTTTTCCGGATGAAAATACGTTCATATGTTGTATTTCTTGCTTCTTGACCGATTTGTTGACTCTATGTGGTTCACATCTTTCGCCCGCACGGTGGCGCAATGTTCTTCGGCCAGTCACACACCTGTGCAGCTTCATTGAACACCAATCCTGGAGTGAAAGAAAACATGCATTTTGTACAGGCTAATTCAGTAGATTGAATTACTGTCGGCACAAACACAATGACAATGTTTGCGTGTAAAAAGCTAGTATATTAACTGCGTACCCTTCCACTCAATGATTCCTGCACCATCTTCTTCTAGTATACCGTCCCTGTCTTTGAGTATTAAAAATACAAATGACTATGAGTAAGTTAAAGGGTCTGATAATGGAGCGTATTGATTCCTAAAAGACATACTTTTTCAGCATCCCGTAAGGTGACTGACATTTTGCTAGTGGTTTTAAACGCCGGGATACACTGGACATTTTTGCCAGACCAGACACAAATGAAATCAAATTTATTTAGACACCACATATCTCTATAAATAGATTCAGGGGTGTTTTCAAACTAAAACATGAAGTAGGAATACATTCCGTAGACGATTGTAATATTACAACATATGTGTTACATAACACAATAACAATTACACATTTCGATTATCTATGTATGCCATATATAATACTAAAATGTATATACTTAAAAAGAAAGAAACTATGAAAAAAGCGTGATTACAGAGAAAGGTTTTCAGGTCCCTCTTAAAACGTCCAGAGTCACTTGTGTTCTTAGCTCTAGTGGAAGAGAGTTCCAGATGGTGGAACCTGCACATGAAAATGAGCGTCGGCCGAACTGTTCCAGGTTAACTTTAGGAACAACAATGACAGACTGGTCGGCCGAGCGAAGAGTGCGACACGAACATCAACACATATACGGTCAGAAAGGTACTGCGGACTGTTTGCATGCACGGCGCCGATGTAAGCAAAGGACGACACGTGCAGCTGATCGCTGGACCATTTCTTGTCGGTGCAGCAAGGTTCCGGTAATCCCGTACAGGGCCGCGTTTCTGAAGTCGAGTCGCGACGTGACTAACGCGTGTACTAGCGACTTGCATATAGCCCCTACTACCACCGACGCAGTAGACAGTTTTCACGATTACGTGATCATGACGTCTCGCTGGCTTCGAGTACGGCTCAAACGGTGTCGGTCGATGTAGTTGATACATTGCAGTAAAGGGAGTCTGGTTTGGTCTGGCCTGGCCGAGTCTGTTCGATTCTTAATGAAATTGCCTATTTTTCTCGGCCTTTAATAGAACTAGTGGGAGGGACACGGTGTCATAGGTGAATTCATACGTCATCGATTCGTTCTCATCCGTGGATTACGACATGTTTACCTGCGCTCTTTGTTAGAAGTACAACGATGGCCACCATAATTCGTAGCATCGCTTTCTTCACTGATTGCTTCCGAATCGCCCGATGTCTGTAAATATATTTGACATGTTCATATGCAACTACGCTGTATGTCTTGTTTTTTACTGGCACCTCATACGCTAATCTTTATGGCGTAATTTGCGAAATTGTACAAATGCGTTGGTTGACCCTATGCGTCAACGTGATATGCATCCTCTTCAATTGCTTCCGAATACTACCAGTATTTACTAAATGTTTTCCGGATGAAAATACGTTCATATGTTGTATTTCTTGCTTCTTGACCGATTTGTTGACTCTATGTGGTTCACATCTTTCGCCCGCACGGTGGCGCAATGTTCTTCGGCCAGTCACACACCTGTGCAGCTTCATTGAACACCAATCTTGGAGTGAAAGAAAACATGCATTTTGTACAGGCTAATTCTGTTGATTGAATTACTGTCGGCACAAACACAATGACAATGTTTGCGTGTAAAAAGCTAGTATAGTAACTGCGTACCCTTCCACTCAATGATTCCTGCACCATCTTCTTCTAGTATACCGTCCCTGTCTTTGAGTATTAAAAATACAAATGACTCTGAGTAAGTTAAACGGTATGATAATGGAGCGTATTGATTCCTACAAGACATACTTTTTCAGCATCCCGTAAGGTGACTGACATTTTGCTAGTGGTTTTAAACGCCGGGATACACTGGACATTTTTGCCAGACCAGACACAAATGAAATCAAATTTATTTAGACACCACATATCTCTATAAATAGATTCAGGGGTGTTTTCAAACTAAAACATGAAGTAGGAATACATTCCGTAGACGATTGTAATATTACAACATATGTGTTACATAACACAATAACAATTACACATTTCGATTATCTATGTATGCCATATATAATACTAAAATGTATATACTTAAAGAGAAAGAAACTATGAAAAAAGCGTGATTACAGAGAAAGGTTTTCAGGTCCCTCTTAAAACGTCAAGAGTCACTTGTGTTCTTAGCTCTAGTGGAAGAGAGTTCCAGATGGTGGAACCTGCACATGAAAATGAGCGTCGGCCGAACTGTTCCAGGTTAACTTTAGGAACAACCATGACAGACTGGTCGGCCGAGCGAAGAGTGCGACACGAACATCAACAAATATACGGTCAGAAAGGTACTGCGGACTGTTTAAATGCACGGCGCCGATGTAAGCATAGAACGACACGTGCAGCTGATCGCTGGACCATTTCATGTCGGTGCAGCAAGGTTCCGGTAATCCCGTACAGGGCCACGTTTCTGAAGTCGAGTCGCGACGTGACTAGCGCGTGTACTAGCGACTTGCATATAGCCCCTACTACCACCGACGCAGTAGACAGTTTTCACGATTACGTGATCATGACGTCTCGCTGGCTTCGAGTACGGCTCAAACGGTGTCGGTCGATGTAGTTGATACATTGCAGTAAAGGGAGTCTGTTTTGGTCTGGCCTGGCCGAGTCTGTTCGAGTCGTAATGAAATTGCCTGTTTTTCTCGGCCTTTAATAGAACTAGTGAGAGGGACACGGTGTCATAGGTGAATTCATACGTCATTGATACGTTCTCATCCGTGGATTACGACATGTTCACCTGCGCTCTTTGTTAGAAGTACAACGATGGCCACCATAATTCGTAGCATCGCTTTCTTCACTGATTGCTTCCGAATCGCCCCGATGTCTGTAAATATATTTGACATGTTCATATGCAACTTCGCTGTATGTCTTGTTTTTTATTGGCACCTCATACGCTAATCTTTATGGCGTAATTTGCGAAATTGTACAAATGCGTTGGTTGACCCTATGCGTCATCGTGATATGCATCCTCTTCAATTGCTTCCGAATACTACCAGTATTTACTAAATGTTTTCCGGATGAAAATACGTTCATATGTTGTATTTCTTGCTTCTTGACCGATTTGTTGACTCTATGTGGTTCACATCTTTCGCCCGCACGGTGGCGCAATGTTCTTCGGCCAGTCACACACCTGTGCAGCTTCATTGAACACCAATCCTGGAGTGAAAGAAAACATGCATTTTGTACAGGCTAATTCAGTACATTGAATTACTGTCGGCACAAACACAATGACAATGTTTGCGTGTAAAAAGCTAGTATATTAACTGCGTACCCTTCCACTCAATGATTCCTGCACCATCTTCTTCTAGTATACCGTCCCTGTCTTTGAGTATTAAAAATACAAATGACTATGAGTAAGTTAAAGGGTCTGATAATGGAGCGTATTGATTCCTAAAAGACATACTTTTTCAGCATCCCGTAAGGTGACTGACATTTTGCTAGTGGTTTTAAACGCCGGGATACACTGGACATTTTTGCCAGACCAGACACAAATGAAATCAAATTTATTTAGACACCACATATCTCTATGAATAGATTCAGGGGTGTTTTCAAACTAAAACATGAAGTAGGAATACATTCCGTAGACGATTGTAATATTACAACATATGTGTTACATAACACAATAACAATTACACATTTCGATTATCTATGTATGCCATATATAATACTAAAATGTATATACTTAAAAAGAAAGAAACTATGAAAAAAGCGTGATTACAGAGAAAGGTTTTCAGGTCCCTCTTAAAACGTCCAGAGTCACTTGTGTTCTTAGCTCTAGTGGAAGAGAGTTCCAGATGGTGGAACCTGCACATGAAAATGAGCGTCGGCCGAACTGTTCCAGGTTAACTTTAGGAACAACAATGACAGACTGGTCGGCCGAGCGAAGAGTGCGACACGAACATCAACAAATATACGGTCAGAAAGGTACTGCGGACTGTTTGCATGCACGGCGCCGATGTAAGCATAGAACGACACGTGCAGCTGATCGCTGGACCATTTCTTGTCGGTGCAGCAAGGTTCCGGTAATCCCGTACAGGGCCACGTTTCTGAAGTCGAGTCGCGACGTGACTAGCGCGTGTACTAGCGACTTGCATATAGCCCCTACTACCACCGACGCAGTAGACAGTTTTCACGATTACGTGATCATGACGTCTCGCTGGCTTCGAGTACGGCTCAAACGGTGTCGGTCGATGTAGTTGATACATTGCAGTAAAGGGAGTCTGTTTTGGTCTGGCCTGGCCGAGTCTGTTCGAGTCGTAATGAAATTGCCTGTTTTTCTCGGCCTTTAATAGAACTAGTGAGAGGGACACGGTGTCATAGGTGAATTCATACGTCATTGATACGTTCTCATCCGTGGATTACGACATGTTCACCTGCGCTCTTTGTTAGAAGTACAACGATGGCCACCATAATTCGTAGCATCGCTTTCTTCACTGATTGCTTCCGAATCGCCCCGATGTCTGTAAATATATTTGACATGTTCATATGCAACTACGCTGTATGTCTTGTTTTTTATTGGCACCTCATACGCTAATCTTTATGGCGTAATTTGCGAAATTGTACAAATGCGTTGGTTGACCCTATGCGTCAACGTGATATGCATCCTCTTCAATTGCTTCCGAATACTACCAGTATTTACTAAATGTTTTCCGGATGAAAATACGTTCATATGTTGTATTTCTTGCTTCTTGACCGATTTGTTGACTCTATGTGGTTCACATCTTTCGCCCGCACGGTGGCGCAATGTTCTTCGGCCAGTCACACACCTGTGCAGCTTCATTGAACACCAATCCTGGAGTGAAAGAAAACATGCATTTTGTACAGGCTAATTCAGTAGATTGAATTACTGTCGGCACAAACACAATGACAATGTTTGCGTGTAAAAAGCTAGTATATTAACTGCGTACCCTTCCACTCAATGATTCCTGCACCATCTTCTTCTAGTATACCGTCCCTGTCTTTGAGTATTAAAAATACAAATGACTATGAGTAAGTTAAAGGGTCTGATAATGGAGCGTATTGATTCCTAAAAGACATACTTTTTCAGCATCCCGTAAGGTGACTGACATTTTGCTAGTGGTTTTAAACGCCGGGATACACTGGACATTTTTGCCAGACCAGACACAAATGAAATCAAATTTATTTAGACACCACATATCTCTATAAATAGATTCAGGGGTGTTTTCAAACTAAAACATGAGGTAGGAATACATTCCGTAGATGATTGTAATATTACAACATATGTGTTACATAACACAATAACAATTACACATTTCGATTATCTATGTATGCCATATATAATACTAAAATGTATATACTTAAAAAGAAAGAAACTATGAAAAAAGCGTGATTACAGAGAAAGGTTTTCAGGTCCCTCTTAAAACGTCCAGAGTCACTTGTGTTCTTAGCTCTAGTGGAAGAGAGTTCCAGATGGTGGAACCTGCACATGAAAATGAGCGTCGGCCGAACTGTTCCAGGTTAACTTTAGGAACAACAATGACAGACTGGTCGGCCGAGCGAAGAGTGCGACACGAACATCAACACATATACGGTCAGAAAGGTACTGCGGACTGTTTGCATGCACGGCGCCGATGTAAGCAAAGGACGACACGTGCAGCTGATCGCTGGACCATTTCTTGTCGGTGCAGCAAGGTTCCGGTAATCCCGTACAGGGCCGCGTTTCTGAAGTCGAGTCGCGACGTGACTAACGCGTGTATTAGCGACTTGCATATAGCCCCTACTACCACCGACGCAGTAGACAGTTTTCACGATTACGTGATCATGACGTCTCGCTGGCTTCGAGTACGGCTCAAACGGTGTCGGTCGATGTAGTTGATACATTGCAGTAAAGGGAGTCTGGTTTGGTCTGGCCTGGCCGAGTCTGTTCGATTCTTAATGAAATTGCCTATTTTTCTCGGCCTTTAATAGAACTAGTGGGAGGGACACGGTGTCATAGGTGAATTCATACGTCATCGATTCGTTCTCATCCGTGGATTACGACATGTTTACCTGCGCTCTTTGTTAGAAGTACAACGATGGCCACCATAATTCGTAGCATCGCTTTCTTCACTGATTGCTTCCGAATCGCCCCGATGTCTGTAAATATATTTGACATGTTCATATGCAACTACGCTGTATGTCTTCTTTTTTATTGGCACCTCATACGCCAATCTTTATGGCGTAATTTGCGAAATTGTACAAATGCGGTGGTTGACCCTATGCGTCAACGTGATATGCATCCTCTTCAATTGCTTCCGAATACTACCAGTATTTATAAAATATTTTCCGGATGAAAATACGTTCATATGTTGTATTTCTTGCTTCTTGACCGATTTGTTGACTCTATGTGGTTCACATCTTTCGCCCGCACGGTGGCGCTATGTTCTTCGGCCAGTCACACACCTGTGCAGCTTCATTGAACACCAATCCTGGAGTGAAAGAAAACATGCATTTTGTACAGGCTAATTCAGTTGATTGAATTACTGTCGGCACAAACACAATGACAATGTTTGCGTGTAAAAAGCTAGTATAGTAACTGCGTACCCTTCCACTCAATGATTCCTGCACCATCTTCTTCTAGTATACCGTCCCTGTCTTTGAGTATTAAAAATACAAATGTCTCTGAGTAAGTTAAACGGTATGATAATGGAGCGTATTGATTCCTACAAGACATACTTTTTCAGCATCCCGTAAGGTGACTGACATTTTGCTAGTGGTTTTAAACGCCGGGATACACTGGACATTTTTGCCAGACCAGACACAAATGAAATCAAATTTATTTAGACACCACATATCTCTATAAATAGATTCAGGGGTGTTTTCAAACTAAAACATGAGGTAGGAATACATTCCGTAGATGATTGTAATATTACAACATATGTGTTACATAACACAATAACAATTACACATTTCGATTATCTATGTATGCCATATATAATACTAAAATGTATATACTTAAAAAGAAAGAAACTATGAAAAAAGCGTGATTACAGAGAAAGGTTTTCAGGTCCCTCTTAAAACGTCCAGAGTCACTTGTGTTCTTAGCTCTAGTGGAAGAGAGTTCCAGATGGTGGAACCTGCACATGAAAATGAGCGTCGGCCGAACTGTTCCAGGTTAACTTTAGGAACAACCATGACAGACTGGTCGGCCGAGCGAAGAGTGCGACACGAACATCAACAAATATACGGTCAGAAAGGTACTGCGGACTGTTTGCATGCACGGCGCCGATGTAAGCATAGAACGACACGTGCAGCTGATCGCTGGACCATTTCTTGTCGGTGCAGCAAGGTTCCGGTAATCCCGTACAGGGCCACGTTTCTGAAGTCGAGTCGCGACGTGACTAGCGCGTGTACTAGCGACTTGCATATAGCCCCTACTACCACCGACGCAGTAGACAGTTTTCACGATTACGTGATCATGACGTCTCGCTGGCTTCGAGTACGGCTCAAACGGTGTCGGTCGATGTAGTTGATACATTGCAGTAAAGGGAGTCTGTTTTGGTCTGGCCTGGCCGAGTCTGTTCGAGTCGTAATGAAATTGCCTGTTTTTCTCGGCCTTTAATAGAACTAGTGAGAGGGACACGGTGTCATAGGTGAATTCATACGTCATTGATACGTTCTCATCCGTGGATTACGACATGTTCACCTGCGCTCTTTGTTAGAAGTACAACGATGGCCACCATAATTCGTAGCATCGCTTTCTTCACTGATTGCTTCCGAATCGCCCCGATGTCTGTAAATATATTTGACATGTTCATATGCAACTACGCTGTATGTCTTGTTTTTTATTGGCACCTCATACGCTAATCTTTATGGCGTAATTTGCGAAATTGTACAAATGCGTTGGTTGACCCTATGCGTCAACGTGATATGCATCCTCTTCAATTGCTTCCGAATACTACCAGTATTTACTAAATGTTTTCCGGATGAAAATACGTTCATATGTTGTATTTCTTGCTTCTTGACCGATTTGTTGACTCTATGTGGTTCACATCTTTCGCCCTCACGGTGGCGCAATGTTCTTCGGCCAGTCACACACCTGTGCAGCTTCATTGAACACCAATCCTGGAGTGAAAGAAAACATGCATTTTGTACAGGCTAATTCAGTAGATTGAATTACTGTCGGCACAAACACAATGACAATGTTTGCGTGTAAAAAGCTAGTATATTAACTGCGTACCCTTCCACTCAATGATTCCTGCACCATCTTCTTCTAGTATACCGTCCCTGTCTTTGAGTATTAAAAATACAAATGACTATGAGTAAGTTAAAGGGTCTGATAATGGAGCGTATTGATTCCTAAAAGACATACTTTTTTAGTATCCCGTAAGGTGACTGACATTTTGCTAGTGGTTTTAAACGCCGGGATACACTGGACATTTTTGCCAGACCAGACACAAATGAAATCAAATTTATTTAGACACCACATATCTCTATGAATAGATTCAGGGGTGTTTTCAAACTAAAACATGAAGTAGGAATACATTCCGTAGACGATTGTAATATTACAACATATGTGTTACATAACACAATAACAATTACACATTTCGATTATCTATGTATGCCATATATAATACTAAAATGTATATACTTAAAAAGAAAGAAACTATGAAAAAAGCGTGATTACAGAGAAAGGTTTTCAGGTCCCTCTTAAAACGTCCAGAGTCACTTGTGTTCTTAGCTCTAGTGGAAGAGAGTTCCAGATGGTGGAACCTGCACATGAAAATGAGCGTCGGCCGAACTGTTCCAGGTTAACTTTAGGAACAACAATGACAGACTGGTCGGCCGAGCGAAGAGTGCGACACGAACATCAACACATATACGGTCAGAAAGGTACTGCGGACTGTTTGCATGCACGGCGCCGATGTAAGCAAAGGACGACACGTGCAGCTGATCGCTGGACCATTTCTTGTCGGTGCAGCAAGGTTCCGGTAATCCCGTACAGGGCCGCGTTTCTGAAGTCGAGTCGCGACGTGACTAACGCGTGTACTAGCGACTTGCATATAGCCCCTACTACCACCGACGCAGTAGACAGTTTTCACGATTACGTGATCATGACGTCTCGCTGGCTTCGAGTACGGCTCAAACGGTGTCGGTCGATGTAGTTGATACATTGCAGTAAAGGGAGTCTGGTTTGGTCTGGCCTGGCCGAGTCTGTTCGATTCTTAATGAAATTGCCTATTTTTCTCGGCCTTTAATAGAACTAGTGGGAGGGACACGGTGTCATAGGTGAATTCATACGTCATCGATTCGTTCTCATCCGTGGATTACGACATGTTTACCTGCGCTCTTTGTTAGAAGTACAACGATGGCCACCATAATTCGTAGCATCGCTTTCTTCACTGATTGCTTCCGAATCGCCCCGATGTCTGTAAATATATTTGACATGTTCATATGCAACTACGCTGTATGTCTTCTTTTTTATTGGCACCTCATACGCCAATCTTTATGGCGTAATTTGCGAAATTGTACAAATGCGGTGGTTGACCCTATGCGTCAACGTGATATGCATCCTCTTCAATTGCTTCCGAATACTACCAGTATTTATAAAATATTTTCCGGATGAAAATACGTTCATATGTTGTATTTCTTGCTTCTTGACCGATTTGTTGACTCTATGTGGTTCACATCTTTCGCCCGCACGGTGGCGCTATGTTCTTCGGCCAGTCACACACCTGTGCAGCTTCATTGAACACCAATCCTGGAGTGAAAGAAAACATGCATTTTGTACAGGCTAATTCAGTTGATTGAATTACTGTCGGCACAAACACAATGACAATGTTTGCGTGTAAAAAGCTACTATAGTAACTGCGTACCCTTCCACTCAATGATTCCTGCACCATCTTCTTCTAGTATACCGTCCCTGTCTTTGAGTATTAAAAATACAAATGTCTCTGAGTAAGTTAAACGGTATGATAATGGAGCGTATTGATTCCTACAAGACATACTTTTTCAGCATCCCGTAAGGTGACTGACATTTTGCTAGTGGTTTTAAACGCCGGGATACACTGGACATTTTTGCCAGACCAGACACAAATGAAATCAAATTTATTTAGACACCACATATCTCTATAAATAGATTCAGGGGTGTTTTCAAACTAAAACATGAGGTAGGAATACATTCCGTAGATGATTGTAATATTACAACATATGTGTTACATAACACAATAACAATTACACATTTCGATTATCTATGTATGCCATATATAATACTAAAATGTATATACTTAAAAAGAAAGAAACTATGAAAAAAGCGTGATTACAGAGAAAGGTTTTCAGGTCCCTCTTAAAACGTCCAGAGTCACTTGTGTTCTTAGCTCTAGTGGAAGAGAGTTCCAGATGGTGGAACCTGCACATGAAAATGAGCGTCGGCCGAACTGTTCCAGGTTAACTTTAGGAACAACCATGACAGACTGGTCGGCCGAGCGAAGAGTGCGACACGAACATCAACAAATATACGGTCAGAAAGGTACTGCGGACTGTTTGCATGCACGGCGCCGATGTAAGCATAGAACGACACGTGCAGCTGATCGCTGGACCATTTCTTGTCGGTGCAGCAAGGTTCCGGTAATCCCGTACAGGGCCACGTTTCTGAAGTCGAGTCGCGACGTGACTAGCGCGTGTACTAGCGACTTGCATATAGCCCCTACTACCACCGACGCAGTAGACAGTTTTCACGATTACGTGATCATGACGTCTCGCTGGCTTCGAGTACGGCTCAAACGGTGTCGGTCGATGTAGTTGATACATTGCAGTAAAGGGAGTCTGTTTTGGTCTGGCCTGGCCGAGTCTGTTCGAGTCGTAATGAAATTGCCTGTTTTTCTCGGCCTTTAATAGAACTAGTGAGAGGGACACGGTGTCTTAGGTGAATTCATACGTCATTGATACGTTCTCATCCGTGGATTACGACATGTTCACCTGCGCTCTTTGTTAGAAGTACAACGATGGCCACCATAATTCGTAGCATCGCTTTCTTCACTGATTGCTTCCGAATCGCCCCGATGTCTGTAAATATATTTGACATGTTCATATGCAACTACGCTGTATGTCTTGTTTTTTATTGGCACCTCATACGCTAATCTTTATGGCGTAATTTGCGAAATTGTACAAATGCGTTGGTTGACCCTATGCGTCAACGTGATATGCATCCTCTTCAATTGCTTCCGAATACTACCAGTATTTATAAAATATTTTCCGGATGAAAATACGTTCATATGTTGTATTTCTTGCTTCTTGACCGATTTGTTGACTCTATGTGGTTCACATCTTTCGCCCGCACGGTGGCGCAATGTTCTTCGGCCAGTCACACACCTGTGCAGCTTCATTGAACACCAATCCTGGAGTGAAAGAAAACATGCATTTTGTACAGGCTAATTCAGTTGATTGAATTACTGTCGGCACAAACACAATGACAATGTTTGCGTGTAAAAAGCTAGTATAGTAACTGCGTACCCTTCCACTCAATGATTCCTGCACCATCTTCTTCTAGTATACCGTCCCTGTCTTTGAGTATTAAAAATACAAATGTCTCTGAGTAAGTTAAACGGTATGATAATGGAGCGTATTGATTCCTACAAGACATACTTTTTCAGCATCCCGTAAGGTGACTGACATTTTGCTAGTGGTTTTAAACGCCGGGATACACTGGACATTTTTGCCAGACCAGACACAAATGAAATCAAATTTATTTAGACACCACATATCTCTATAAATAGATTCAGGGGTGTTTTCAAACTAAAACATGAGGTAGGAATACATTCCGTAGATGATTGTAATATTACAACATATGTGTTACATAACACAATAACAATTACACATTTCGATTATCTATGTATGCCATATATAATACTAAAATGTATATACTTAAAAAGAAAGAAACTATGAAAAAAGCGTGATTACAGAGAAAGGTTTTCAGGTCCCTCTTAAAACGTCCAGAGTCACTTGTGTTCTTAGCTCTAGTGGAAGAGAGTTCCAGATGGTGGAACCTGCACATGAAAATGAGCGTCGGCCGAACTGTTCCAGGTTAACTTTAGGAACAACCATGACAGACTGGTCGGCCGAGCGAAGAGTGCGACACGAACATCAACAAATATACGGTCAGAAAGGTACTGCGGACTGTTTGCATGCACGGCGCCGATGTAAGCATAGAACGACACGTGCAGCTGATCGCTGGACCATTTCTTGTCGGTGCAGCAAGGTTCCGGTAATCCCGTACAGGGCCACGTTTCTGAAGTCGAGTCGCGACGTGACTAGCGCGTGTACTAGCGACTTGCATATAGCCCCTACTACCACCGACGCAGTAGACAGTTTTCACGATTACGTGATCATGACGTCTCGCTGGCTTCGAGTACGGCTCAAACGGTGTCGGTCGATGTAGTTGATACATTGCAGTAAAGGGAGTCTGTTTTGGTCTGGCCTGGCCGAGTCTGTTCGAGTCGTAATGAAATTGCCTGTTTTTCTCGGCCTTTAATAGAACTAGTGAGAGGGACACGGTGTCATAGGTGAATTCATACGTCATTGATACGTTCTCATCCGTGGATTACGACATGTTCACCTGCGCTCTTTGTTAGAAGTACAACGATGGCCACCATAATTCGTAGCATCGCTTTCTTCACTGATTGCTTCCGAATCGCCCCGATGTCTGTAAATATATTTGACATGTTCATATGCAACTACGCTGTATGTCTTGTTTTTTATTGGCACCTCATACGCTAATCTTTATGGCGTAATTTGCGAAATTGTACAAATGCGTTGGTTGACCCTATGCGTCAACGTGATATGCATCCTCTTCAATTGCTTCCGAATACTACCAGTATTTACTAAATGTTTTCCGGATGAAAATACGTTCATATGTTGTATTTCTTGCTTCTTGACCGATTTGTTGACTCTATGTGGTTCACATCTTTCGCCCGCACGGTGGCGCAATGTTCTTCGGCCAGTCACACACCTGTGCAGCTTCATTGAACACCAATCCTGGAGTGAAAGAAAACATGCATTTTGTACAGGCTAATTCAGTAGATTGAATTACTGTCGGCACAAACACAATGACAATGTTTGCGTGTAAAAAGCTAGTATATTAACTGCGTACCCTTCCACTCAATGATTCCTGCACCATCTTCTTCTAGTATACCGTCCCTGTCTTTGAGTATTAAAAATACAAATTACTATGAGTAAGTTAAAGGGTCTGATAATGGAGCGTATTGATTCCTAAAAGACATACTTTTTTAGCATCCCGAAAGGTGACTGACATTTTGCTAGTGGTTTTAAACGCCGGGATACACTGGACATTTTTGCCAGACCAGACACAAATGAAATCAAATTTATTTAGACACCACATATCTCTATGAATAGATTCAGGGGTGTTTTCAAACTAAAACATGAAGTAGGAATACATTCCGTAGACGATTGTAATATTACAACATATGTGTTACATAACACAATAACAATTACACATTTCGATTATCTATGTATGCCATATATAATACTAAAATGTATATACTTAAAAAGAAAGAAACTATGAAAAAAGCGTGATTACAGAGAAAGGTTTTCAGGTCCCTCTTAAAACGTCCAGAGTCACTTGTGTTCTTAGCTCTAGTGGAAGAGAGTTCCAGATGGTGGAACCTGCACATGAAAATGAGCGTCGGCCGAACTGTTCCAGGTTAACTTTAGGAACAACAATGACAGACTGGTCGGCCGAGCGAAGAGTGCGACACGAACATCAACACATATACGGTCAGAAAGGTACTGCGGACTGTTTGCATGCACGGCGCCGATGTAAGCAAAGGACGACACGTGCAGCTGATCGCTGGACCATTTCTTGTCGGTGCAGCAAGGTTCCGGTAATCCCGTACAGGGCCGCGTTTCTGAAGTCGAGTCGCGACGTGACTAACGCGTGTATTAGCGACTTGCATATAGCCCCTACTACCACCGACGCAGTAGACAGTTTTCACGATTACGTGATCATGACGTCTCGCTGGCTTCGAGTACGGCACAAACGGTGTCGGTCGATGTAGTTGATACATTGCAGTAAAGGGAGTCTGTTTTGGTCTGGCCTGGCCGAGTCTGTTCGAGTCGTAATGAAATTGCCTGTTTTTCTCGGCCTTTAATAGAACTAGTGAGAGGGACACGGTGTCTTAGGTGAATTCATACGTCATTGATACGTTCTCATCCGTGGATTACGACATGTTCACCTGCGCTCTTTGTTAGAAGTACAACGATGGCCACCATAATTCGTAGCATCGCTTTCTTCACTGATTGCTTCCGAATCGCCCCGATGTCTGTAAATATATTTGACATGTTCATATGCAACTACGCTGTATGTCTTGTTTTTTATTGGCACCTCATACGCTAATCTTTATGGCGTAATTTGCGAAATTGTACAAATGCGTTGGTTGACCCTATGCGTCAACGTGATATGCATCCTCTTCAATTGCTTCCGAATACTACCAGTATTTACTAAATGTTTTCCGGATGAAAATACGTTCATATGTTGTATTTCTTGCTTCTTGACAGATTTGTTGACTCTATGTGGTTCACATCTTTCGCCCGCACGGTGGCGCAATGTTCTTCGGCCAGTCACACACCTGTGCAGCTTCATTGAACACCAATCCTGGAGTGAAAGAAAACATGCATTTTGTACAGGCTAATTCAGTAGATTGAATTACTGTCGGCACAAACACAATGACAATGTTTGCGTGTAAAAAGCTAGTATATTAACTGCGTACCCTTCCACTCAATGATTCCTGCACCATCTTCTTCTAGTATACCGTCCCTGTCTTTGAGTATTAAAAATACAAATTACTATGAGTAAGTTAAAGGGTCTGATAATGGAGCGTATTGATTCCTAAAAGACATACTTTTTTAGCATCCCGAAGGTGACTGACATTTTGCTAGTGGTTTTAAACGCCGGGATACACTGGACATTTTTGCCAGACCAGACACAAATGAAATCAAATTTATTTAGACACCACATATCTCTATGAATAGATTCAGGGGTGTTTTCAAACTAAAACATGAAGTAGGAATACATTCCGTAGACGATTGTAATATTACAACATATGTGTTACATAACACAATAACAATTACACATTTCGATTATCTATGTATGCCATATATAATACTAAAATGTATATACTTAAAAAGAAAGAAACTATGAAAAAAGCGTGATTACAGAGAAAGGTTTTCAGGTCCCTCTTAAAACGTCCAGAGTCACTTGTGTTCTTAGCTCTAGTGGAAGAGAGTTCCAGATGGTGGAACCTGCACATGAAAATGAGCGTCGGCCGAACTGTTCCAGGTTAACTTTAGGAACAACAATGACAGACTGGTCGGCCGAGCGAAGAGTGCGACACGAACATCAACACATATACGGTCAGAAAGGTACTGCGGACTGTTTGCATGCACGGCGCCGATGTAAGCAAAGGACGACACGTGCAGCTGATCGCTGGACCATTTCTTGTCGGTGCAGCAAGGTTCCGGTAATCCCGTACAGGGCCGCGTTTCTGAAGTCGAGTCGCGACGTGACTAACGCGTGTACTAGCGACTTGCATATAGCCCCTACTACCACCGACGCAGTAGACAGTTTTCACGATTACGTGATCATGACGTCTCGCTGGCTTCGAGTACGGCTCAAACGGTGTCGGTCGATGTAGTTGATACATTGCAGTAAAGGGAGTCTGGTTTGGTCTGGCCTGGCCGAGTCTGTTCGATTCTTAATGAAATTGCCTATTTTTCTCGGCCTTTAATAGAACTAGTGGGAGGGACACGGTGTCATAGGTGAATTCATACGTCATCGATTCGTTCTCATCCGTGGATTACGACATGTTTACCTGCGCTCTTTGTTAGAAGTACAACGATGGCCACCATAATTCGTAGCATCGCTTTCTTCACTGATTGCTTCCGAATCGCCCCGATGTCTGTAAATATATTTGACATGTTCATATGCAACTACGCTGTATGTCTTCTTTTTTATTGGCACCTCATACGCCAATCTTTATGGCGTAATTTGCGAAATTGTACAAATGCGGTGGTTGACCCTATGCGTCAACGTGATATGCATCCTCTTCAATTGCTTCCGAATACTACCAGTATTTATAAAATATTTTCCGGATGAAAATACGTTCATATGTTGTATTTCTTGCTTCTTGACCGATTTGTTGACTCTATGTGGTTCACATCTTTCGCCCGCACGGTGGCGCTATGTTCTTCGGCCAGTCACACACCTGTGCAGCTTCATTGAACACCAATCCTGGAGTGAAAGAAAACATGCATTTTGTACAGGCTAATTCAGTTGATTGAATTACTGTCGGCACAAACACAATGACAATGTTTGCGTGTAAAAAGCTAGTATAGTAACTGCGTACCCTTCCACTCAATGATTCCTGCACCATCTTCTTCTAGTATACCGTCCCTGTCTTTGAGTATTAAAAATACAAATGTCTCTGAGTAAGTTAAACGGTATGATAATGGAGCGTATTGATTCCTACAAGACATACTTTTTCAGCATCCCGTAAGGTGACTGACATTTTGCTAGTGGTTTTAAACGCCGGGATACACTGGACATTTTTGCCAGACCAGACACAAATGAAATCAAATTTATTTAGACACCACATATCTCTATAAATAGATTCAGGGGTGTTTTCAAACTAAAACATGAGGTAGGAATACATTCCGTAGATGATTGTAATATTACAACATATGTGTTACATAACACAATAACAATTACACATTTCGATTATCTATGTATGCCATATATAATACTAAAATGTATATACTTAAAAAGAAAGAAACTATGAAAAAAGCGTGATTACAGAGAAAGGTTTTCAGGTCCCTCTTAAAACGTCCAGAGTCACTTGTGTTCTTAGCTCTAGTGGAAGAGAGTTCCAGATGGTGGAACCTGCACATGAAAATGAGCGTCGGCCGAACTGTTCCAGGTTAACTTTAGGAACAACCATGACAGACTGGTCGGCCGAGCGAAGAGTGCGACACGAACATCAACAAATATACGGTCAGAAAGGTACTGTGGACTGTTTGCATGCACGGCGCCGATGTAAGCATAGGACGACACGTGCAGCTGATCGCTGGACCATTTCTTGTCGGTGCAGCAAGGTTCCGGTAATCCAGTACAGGGCCGCGTTTCTGAAGTCGAGTCGCGACGTGACTAACGCGTGTACTAGCGACTTGCATATAGCCCCTACTACCACCGACGTAGTAGACAGTTTTCACGATTACGTGATCATGACGTCTCGCTGGCTTCGAGTACGGCTCAAACGGTGTCGGTCGATGTAGTTGATACATTGCAGTAAAGGGAGTCTGGTTTGGTCTGGCCTGGCCGAGTCTGTTCGAGTCGTAATGAAATTGCCTGTTTTTCTCGGCCTTTAATAGAACTAGTGGGAGGGACACGGTGTCATAGGTGAATTCATACGTCATCGATACGTTCTCATCCGTGGATTACGACATGTTTACCTGCGCTCTTTGTTAGAAGTACAACGATGGCCACCATAATTCGTAGCATCGCTTTCTTCACTGATTGCTTCCGAATCGCCCCGATGTCTGTAAATATATTTGACAAGTTCATATGCAACTACGCTGTATGTCTTGTTTTTTATTGGCACCTCATACGCCAATCTTTATGGCGTAATTTGCGAAATTGTACAAATGCGGTGGTTGACCCTATGCGTCAACGTGATATGCATCCTCTTCAATTGCTTCCGAATACTACCAGTATTTACTAAATGTTTTCCGGATGAAAATACGTTCATATGTTGTATTTCTTGCTTCTTGACCGATTTGTTGACTCTATGTGGTTCACATCTTTCGCCCGCACGGTGGCGCAATGTTCTTCGGCCAGTCACACACCTGTGCAGCTTCATTGAACACAAATCCTGGAGTGAAAGAAAACATGCATTTTGTACAGGCTAATTCAGTTGATTGAATTACTGTCGGCACAAACACAATGACAATGTTTGCGTGTAAAAAGCTAGTATAATAACTGCGTACCCTTCCACTCAATGATTCCTGCACCATCTTCTTCTAGTATACCGTCCCTGTCTTTGAGTATTAAAAATACAAATGACTCTGAGTAAGTTAAACGGTATGATAATGGAGCGTATTGATTCCTACAAGACATACTTTTTTGTTTAATTAAACAAAGTTTTTCTTGGTCGTCCGTCAGGGGGAGCTGATAATAACATCGGTCTCAGTACCCCCAAGCACATCGCTTGCCGAAACTCGGAATATAAGCTCAGCCAGTAATATCGCTTCCCGGCAAATTCCAGTGGTCTTCTGGATGGTCTTCATACACTGCTTAGGTAGTAGAGGTAATTATTTGACTACACAATACCGCTCAGCGGCTCGTGAGACTGGTCAAATGGGTAATTATTTTGGGATTCCTCGAACTGGGGCGCGAGTCAGCGAGTGTCTGCACTGTTCTTACCGATGGTACAGCGCAGTCAGTTATGAGTTTGATTCAGCTTACTTCAATACAATGCGTTGGAGATCTGCCAGGGGTAGTATACGTAATGATACCCTTGACGGATGGAAAACACTACCCATCGTAAACGTATGCTTTGCGTATTTTGGAACGATGCGAACTTATGCTACGGGCATAGCGCATTATAAATGGAGTTGCAGTTTCGCCTCGAACCACTCACCTACGCCGCACGCGTTGTGTCCGAGGAAAGCGCCACCGAAGCAGGAATAATAGATGCGACAGCTGCCGTCGACGTCTCCATACTTTCCATCCGCCTTCCCGGAGCAGTTCCTCCGTACTCCGCAAGGGGCGCTGGCAGTGCGTCTCCTAAGCAAACAGTGACAAGTTAGTCACAGAGACATGCGCGCACACCCACATCTTAGTCTTATTAATTGTATAATAATAACTGTTGTATCCGGTCATTTTAAGAAGTTGTATATGTGATATATTATACACACTATCAAAATAAAACCGAAATGTAGTTTATTAATCATATTAAGTAGGTATAATATACAGGAAATCATACAATTTTCGAGATAATACTCCGTGTCGGAAATATACTGAACTTTATTTTTGTTTCGCGTGTTGTGCAGTGAACATGGTGTTGCCTAATAATGGGTATTCAGGACAGTATTTGGCAGCTGAATTAAAATTTGCACATAACTATCCAACATGTTTTTACTGCCACTTACTGAATGTAACGAAATCAACGTTCTCTTATGATGACAGCAAGAGGAAAAGACAACAACCAGACATATGCAAACCGGAGGAGCTACTCCGAGGCAGTGATTGAGGGGGCAAGGAGAAAAGAGAGAGTGTTTATGGGCGATTCAATTCTGGGAAAAACAGACAAGACTATATGCGAGGGGAAGGACGTTGTTGTATGTCTACCGGGGGCTAGGATAGAGCATGTTTCCGAAAGGGTAGAGAAGATATTGGGGCATGGCAAGGGAGGGTCTATACTAGTACACGTAGGGACAAACAATGCAGACAAGGAGGGAACAACTGGGATAGTTCAAAAGTACAGGCATCTAGCCAGGAAGCTAAAGAAGACAAGAGTGGAACAAGTTGTTCTCTCAGGAATTTTGTCAGTAATGGGAGGAAGGGGGGCAACATACATAAACTGTAAGAGGATGGCGATCAACACACTAGTTGAGCAGATGTGTGAAGAAGAGGGCGTGGGATTCATAGATTTATGGGGGTACTTTGTTGGGAAAGAAGATATGTACATGAGAGATGGCCTCCATCTAAGTGGAAAGGGAGCAGCAGTATTCTCAAAGAATCTGCTGCGATCTGTTGACAGTGGGACAGGTTGCATCTATTTAAACTAAATTCCCAGGGGGGACTCGCAGAGAAGCCTGAAACTGGAGGCATAGATAAAGACAACAAAAATAATTCAGCAAAGAACAGTCTGGAAAACTGTTCTGAAGCTGGATATAAATGTGTTTGTTTAAATGCAAGGAGTATAGTAAACAAAATAAATGAACTAAACATTATGGTAGAAGATATTGACCCTCACATAATAGGTATAACCGAATCATGGGCAACCACCGATATAACAGATGCCGAATTGGGACTGACAGGATATGTAATGTTTAGAAAAGATGGAATAGGAAGAAGGGGAGGTGGAGTTATTTTATATATTAAAGAATCTATCCAGGCTTATGAAATAAATTAGACAGAGAAGCAGATTGCGAAGAAGCTGTTTGGTGTAACATAGTTACAGGAAACTCAACGTTAACGGTTGGATTAGTTTTTCGAAGTCCAAACATAAGCATAGAAGAGACTGAAAAAATACAAAACGCTATAAGGGAAGTGAGCAAACGGGACTGTGTTATTTTGGGGGATTTTAACCATGGACATATAAAATGGAAATCTCTACAGAGCATGGGTAGTGAGGACCACAAGTTTTTAGTTTTAGAACAATATAGTTTCCTTTCTCAACATGTGCTAGAACCAACCAGGGGAGAGAATGTGTTAGACATAGTTTTGTCCTCACAGAATGAATTAGTTGACAATGTCAGGATATGTGAGCCATGGGAAATAATGATCACAACCAGATACATTTTACCATCAAAGTAAAATCAGAAAGGAATAGAAAAAGCAGTACAGGAGAAATTTCCACAAAGGAAAATATAAGGACATCAGGAAATATTTAGCAAAGATAGACTGGAATAACACACTGAAGAATAAGACAGCAACAGAATGCTGGAATATCTTAACGAGTGAAATTGAATGCATCATCGTCAAATTTGTTCCCTTAAAAAACACGGGAAACGGTCCAAAAAGAAACACTTATCGAAAGAAGCAATTAGAAAAATTAAGTATAAACAAATAATGTTGAATTCATATAGACGTACTGGAAATGACGAAGACTACAACATTTTAAAGAGGCACTAAACCAAGCTACCGCTATGAACATAAATTAGCTTGTAATATAAAACATGACAGCAAGAGTTTGTATGCGTATGTTTGAAGCAAACAGAAAGTTCAGGATATGGTCGGTCCTCTAGAAGATAGTGCTGGAAATATATTATCAGAATGATTCTTAATGGCAGAAGACCTGAATGAGTATTTTAGTTCAGTGTTTACCAGAGAAGACACTAGTTCACTGCCAGTACCAGAGGCTAAGTTCAAGGGAGCAGAATCAGACTATTTAAGACAGTTAATTGTAACCTCAGAAATGGTAGCTAAGAAAATTAGGGCTATGGAGGATAATAAATCACCTGGAGTGGATGATATTCCACCCAAACTACTATTGGAAATTGTAGAACAAATTAGCATACCGCTTGCAACAGTTTTCAACTTGTCATTAGAAGAGGGAGTGGTTCCTTTAGAATGGAAAGAAGCAAACATTATACCGTTATTTAAAAAAGGTTCGAGAAACAAGTCAAATAATTATAGACCAGTTAGTTTAACATCTGTGATTTGTAAATTATTAGAAAGACTAATTAAAGATCACATGGTGGATTTTCTTGTTAAACATAACTTGATAAACCCATATCAAGATGGGTTTCTAAAAGCGAGGTCATGCTTAACAAATATGTTATGGTTTTTGGTAGATATCAATAAGTGGGTAGATGATGGATCACCAGTAGATATCATCTACTTAGATTTTCAAAAAGCTTTCGACAAAGTGCCACATCAAAGATTGCTGCTTAAACTAAAGGCCCATGGCATAGGAAATGGTATAATTAACTGGATAGAAAAATGGCTGATTGACAGAAGACAACCGGTAGTTGTTGATGGGGAGGCATCAAACTGGAAATCAGTTTTGAGTGGGGTTCCACAGGGATCAGTACTGGGACCTATATTATTCTTAATATATATAAACGATTTGGACGATGCTACAGCTAGCAAGGTGTTGAAATTTGCAAATGATACAAAAGTGTTTAGAAAGATTAAAAGTGATCGAGATAGAAAGCATTTTTCAAGATGATCTTGACAGGTTGATCAAATGGTCTGAAAAGTAACGCTATCGAGGTAGTATTGACATTATTGCAAACTATACGGTGTATTGAACATTAAATATACACCTAGTTTGATTGTGAACGTATACGTATGACTGTAACGTCATCAGTTTCAACGCGGATATTTTATCTTTCCGGATTTTAGTGCTTTTATAAGACAGTACTCTGCAGTTGTAGTGCCATCTCCAGCGAACTGTGACGATCACCATGGTGATCGTGTATTCAAGCTATCAGCTGAGACAACTATTGCAACATGCCTCTAAATCTGTCACGCGTGTGACCAAGTCTGTGTTCTGCGACTTAAGACAATTGGGCATCTGCAATGCTAGGCCGACCCACAGGGGGACCAGAGGTGGTCAAAGACAATGGTCGCGGTCAAAGGTAATGCCGCCCACTAGCACGAACAATACTGGCCTAGCGACGGACTGTGGCCAGAGTTGCGCAATACAGATACGGATATCTACTGTGGTCGGTCATCGACCACCACCAACACACCATAACAGTACTGTGAGGACTATTCCTAGAAGTGGAGCAAGTGCATGTCAACATAAACAATTCAGTGCCCATGGTCATGGTCAGATCACTAGTGCATTAAGTGTAAACAAGAACAATTTGGTGAAGATTAAATGTGACTATGTGCATGTACAACCTGCGAAGAAGTATCTTCGGGTATGTTGCCTGAATCCAAGATCCATCAAGAACAAGGCTTTGTCTCTAAGCGACTACATTATTACACAGGACTATGATGTTGTTGCTCTCACAGAGACATGGCTGGGGACTTCCGTAGACAAGAAATGCATTGGTGAATTGGTCCCTTCTGGGTATGCCATGAAACATGTACCCCGTCCCGGCTGTAGAAATGGAGGTGGTGTGGCATTGCTTTATAAGTCTGCCATATCATTCCGCCTCCAAGGCTCCAGTACCACGGGCGACTACACAAACTTTGAACACATGGATTGTGAACTAGATACGGGTGACACAACTGTGCGTCTGGCCGTGGTGTATCGACCCCCACAAGCATAATGGCCTGACCATTCCCCAATTCTTAGAACAGTGGTCTACATTTCTCGCCAGCTACGCTACCCACGACAAGGAGATTCTGATAGTTGGAGACCTTAACTTTCACGTTGATGTCGAAAGTGATCGTAATGCTCAGCAATTTATGGATACAATCAAAGCGTGTGGCCTACAACAACATGTACATGAACCGACCCATGTGCTCGGCCATACATTGGACGTCGTGATCAGCAGAGACTCCAGTCACATCGTATCTGACATCACCATCACCGACCCCGGACTTTGTGACCACCTTGGGAAACTTACACGTGACCATTTCGCTGTCGGTTTCACCACGACCCTTGCCAAACCTGTTCCCATACAGAAGACTGTTTCCTTTAGGAAGCTACGTGCCATAGACGTGGAAGCTTTTAAGCAGGACATTGTGGCTTCCCCCATGTTACAAACTACGGATGGTGATGTGGATGGTTTGGTGAGTGCTTTTAATGAAGGACTCACATCACTCATTGATAAGCACGCACCACTTCGTATTAAAACAATCACCCAACATCCAGATTGTCCATGGTACACTGATGAATTACATCAGGCTAAACATCTCCGACGGAAGCTGGAACGACGATGGCAGAAGAATCGCCTGACTGTTAACCACCAGATATATAGAGACCAATGTGTTGTGGTGAACAAACTCATAAAACAAACCAGGATAGCATATTATTCGGAAAAGATCACTGCCTGCACCCATGACCAGAAGGGCATCTACAAAGTGGCGAAACACCTGCTTGGTGAAAGGGGGTCTCCATCTCTTCCTCAAACGGCGTCTCCCATTAAACTAACTGAGATGTTTAGCTCTTTCTTTATGGAGAAGATACAAAACATCCGACGTGGCCTCCAGACGGACCAGGTGCATGGTGTTGACCTGGAGGTTGACGCCTCATCTGTAACTACACCACTGGATAGGTTTACTCGCGCATCTGATGGTGAAGTGAAGACCTTCATCCTGAAATCACCTGATAAATCCTGCGACCTCGATCCGGTGCCCACATGGCTTCTAAAGTTGTGTGTAGATGAGCTACTCCCTATTATCACCGCGATTGTCAACGCCTCTATGAATAGTAACTGTGTGCCTCGTGCATTCAAGTGTGCTCATATACGACCATTACTCAAGAAATCAACACTCGATCTAGACATCCTGCAACACTACAGACCTGTGTCCAACCTTCCTTTCATTGCTAAGGTGTTAGAGAAGGTTGTAGATACACGGATTGAGCGCCACCTGGTGAGCAATGGTCTTCACGAGGAGCTTCAGTCAGCCTACCGTAGATCTCACTCGACCGAGACGGCGCTCCTCAAGGTACAAAGCGATATCCTCGAGTCTCTGGATAATGGTTGTGTCACAATGTTGGTCATGCTCGATCTGTCGGCTGCGTTCGATACTCTCGATCACGGAATTCTGTTGAATCGTTTTGAGAACTTATTCGGAATCTCCGGAGCTGCTCTCGGCTGGATAGCATCGTATCTCCACGACCGTTACCAGGTAGTGGTCATAGATGGTGAGCACTCCAATCCAGTTCTCCTGGAACATGGTGTACCACAAGGCTCGGTACTCGGCCCAAAGAAATACACCATGTACTCAAAACCACTAGGAGCCATTATCCGTCGGTATGGACTGTGTTATCACTTCTATGCGGATGACACCCAGTTGTACATCTCGTTCAAGCCGAAGGACGGTGCAGCCCAAACAAAATCTCTGGAACTCATTGAGAGGTGCCTCACGGACATTGAAAGATGGATGCACGCAAACATGCTAAAACTGAATAGTGAAAAGACTGAGGTTGTGTTGTTCACATCCAAACATAATGCCAAGCAGATGGAAAACGTTACTGTGCGTGTTGGCGACACTGACATTACATCAGTGAACAGTGTCGAAAACCTGGGTGTTATCTTCGACTCTGCCATGAACATGGAACAACATTTGAACAGTGTCTGTAGGTCTGGATATTATCACCTCCGCAACATTGGGCACATTAGGCGTTATCTCACAAATGATGCCACTCAATCACTAGTCAACGGGCTTGTAACATCACGTCTAGACTATTGTAACGCTCTGCTCAGTGGACTGCACCAGACATCAATTAACAAGTTACAACGTGTACAGAACACCGCGGCACGGATTGTAACCAGAACATCACGCTACAGCCACATCACACCAGTGTTGAACAATCTGCACTGGTTACCTGTTAACTATCGTGTGCAATTTAACATCCTGATGCACACATATAAAGCCCTACATGGACAGGCTCCAGGATATATATCGGACATGCTGAAATTGTACCAACCAAGAAGAATGTTACGATCCATGGATTCAGTGACACTAGAAGTTCCAAGGGCTAGAACAGTTACATACGGCGATAGAAGATTTCAGTGTTCAGCAGCCAAGTTGTGGAATGCGCTACCGGTTCACATTCGTGAAGCAAAAACACTGAACACTTTCAAGAAGCTGCTAAAAACACATTTGTTTCTAGCTGTTTTTGGTGCTTAACTCTTTCTAGTCAGTTTTTCTTACATTTTAAAACAAAAAATTCATATTTTATCATGCTATCGTTTTTTTCTGCTTTGTTTTTACTCTCTATGATTATTCTATTGATTGTGTACAGCGCTTTTGAGCAGGCTTTTATGTATGAAAAGAGCGCTTTATAAGTTCGTTATAATAATAATAATAAAAGTGGCAAATGTTGTTCAATTTTGGGAAATGTAAATGCCTCCACACAGGACATGGGAACGAATATGTAGAATATACAATGGGGGGAACTGTACTAAGTACTACTGTAAAAGAACAAGACTTAGGGCTGACAACTACTGCTGACACGAAGGTTTCAGAGCAGTGTGGAATTGCAGCTTCAAAAGGAAATCAAATCCTTGGATTGATTAGGCGAAATATAGCATATAAAGAAAAAGAACTAATAATACCGCTGTACAAAACAATAGTTAGGCCTCATTTATAATATTGTATACAAGCGTGGAGGCCATACCGCAAGAAGGACATAGATATGCTAGAAAGAGTACAGAGGAGAGCGACTAAAATAATACAAAAACTGATGGATCTTAATTACGAAAAACGCCTAAAAGAATGTCGTTTAACAACACTAGAGACCAGGAGATTGAGAGGAGATCAGATAGAAGTGTTCAAAATATTGAATGGTTATGAAAATATTGATAAAAATATGTTTCTTTAGTTAAGAAAGATAAAAAGACTAGAGGACTTGAAGTTAAATTAGTAAAGAAGCAGTGTAGATTAGACGTAAGAAAGTTCTCATTATCACAAAGGACTGTGAATGAATGAATCCGATTATATGATGATTGTGTGGGTGCTAGTAGTGTGAATACGATGTTTAAAAATAAAATCGACACATACTTCAGAAGGGCTGGATATATGTAAATAAAAGGGTTGGACTCTCGATATGCCAAAGGGCTTCCTTGTCCACCTGCCATCTAGAGTTAATTCTCTGGATGGCAATCTTGTTAAATCTTGTTAAATCTTGTTAAATTTTCCACTTAAACGGCTGGTATCTCGGCCGCCAAACGTTCAGTGATTAATCTATGATCCAACGAATGTAATGTAAGAAGTTAATTTTTTCAAAATATTCCCTATATATGTAAAGGTTTTTGCCTTATGTAGGGTAAATCCATTGTTCGAAATGTAAAACGTGATACACACGTAAACTGTAAAACTTTATTTAACGAGGGCAAAAACCACGCGCAGCAAATATTTCGGGAAATCGACCATTGCATCAAGGGCTAGGTTGTTTGGCTACACGAAGTAGACTCTGAGACAGTATACTCTACGTATACCCGCATGTCAATGCCATAGCAATTCGAACATTATTGGACAATTCTACACTATCACGACTAAGGTATGTCGATGGACATGAACTTCACTTTGTCTCCGACCTTCGTCTTTTTGAACAAACAGCAACTACTGCAGCACATACGTGACGCGGTTGTCTCCGTGTTAGGTGTGTTGAAGCCATCACAGGGCTAAGTGTACACGTCGCGGTCTTTATGTAACAATACCGTGTGTTTTCTAACATTTAGCATCTATTGCATTCACGACTGTCATGAATGAACTACCAGGATATCCTCTCAGGGAACGGGCATTTTTGTACCAATTGATATATTGAAGTGCACTCCTGTCTGACCTGCCACAGCGACTAGTGTGTTTATTAAACACGTATGGCTGTCGACATTGGACACGGAAGCAGCGGTGGTTGAGACAGCGGTAGAAGGAGAGACAGCCGCCACCGTTGACACCGTCAGATCGACGCGAGCAATCGAACTCCTCGCTCGGCACTGCCGTCACTGTCTCGCTCTCTCTTCTCTCTCACACTCAACCACTCACTCATTCACTCAATCAGTCATTCACTCATTCAGTCACTCACTCACTTACTCACTTACTCACTCACTCACTCTATATCTCTGATTCACTCTCTACCTCACTCTTCATCTCTCTCCTTCCATCCCTTCCTCCCTCCCTCACTCCCCCGTCCCTCCCTCCCTCCCTCCCTGCCTCTCCCCACCCTAGCTCCCTCCTTCCCTGCCTCCCTCCGTCCCTCCCTGCCTCTCTCCCTCCCTGCCTCCCTCCCTCCCTCCGTACCTCCCTGCCTCCCTCCCTCCGTCCCTCCCTCCCTCTTTCCCTCCCTTTCACCCTCTCTTTCTCTCTTTCTCACTCACTCACTCACTCACTCACTCACACTCTCCCTCTTCTCTGAATCTATCTTCATCTCTGTCCCTCCCTCCATCCCTCCCTCCATCACTCCCTCCCTCCCTATCCCCTCCCTCCCCCTCTCTCACCTTCCCCCTTCCACCCTCCCTTTCTCTCTCTCTCTCTCTCTCTCTCGCTCCGTCTTACTCTCTCTTTCTTTCTCTCCCACCGTTCCTCTCTCCATCCACCTCTAACTCACCTGATGATAACGCGATCCAGTGTATACTGATCACCATGCATATTCAGCTATCCAACAGACGATAATCGGTTTACTCTATGTAATCAATATCAGTCGACAAATATCATGTTTCCTTTTTATTTATGTTAAAGGACGCAGCAAGAGAGAAGACAATCCTCTTCTTCATAGAACTCGCAGACGTACGTCATAGTATCGTTGTTCACGCATTATTATTATTATTATTATACGCAGTGTTGTTGATGCATTACTCTGAGGAATCCTATCGTCTTGTGTGATGTGGTATACAACACTTTAACCATGTTTATGTAACATATCCAATCCAGTCTAAAATGACCTCCACGAGCATGTATATATTTACCTAAATTAATTCAGTAAACTTAAATTTACCTAAATTAATAGTACGTAAACTAATTCCAGTCAGTGTTTGGTGAACAACTGTCTTTGTTCTTGCTGGATATAACATAATATGCCATTGTTTAATAAAAGTGTTATGTCGAAGAGAAAGTGTGAAATGTATGTAAATAATATGTCTGTTTTAGAGTCATATGACGCTGAGATTCACTGCAGTCGTGACAGCTGCTACTGCAAAGGTCGTTCGTGTAGATGTTGGTGTAGTCATGGCCGCCCGATATGCCAAGCTAACACCAACCACCATCACTTCTGTTGGACCGAATGCAGGAGGAGAAACTGTGACGTCAGTGGCAAATACATCAGGTGTAGTTGCAGAAGGGGTTGGGTTGGTAGTAAAGGTCGCTGCCGTCGATATTCATACCCTTAAACCAGAGACGTTCGAACTGCGATGCTGTAATGTTAGATGTGTCGCCAATAAAACAAGATCTAGCTAAGTGTTATTTATCTTGTGTGATTAATGTTACTTGCATCAAAGGGGACGACCTTACGTATCACTTTTCATTTTCACTTTCGTTACACAAACATCTACTTTAATTATTGTCATTAATGGTTCAAGTATTATATACATATTCCTAAACAATTGTTTTTCGTTATTCTCACGTATGTTTGTTCACACTAGCTTGCACACACGCATGCAGCAACACACCAAGTTCCGAACATCAGCTATATCACCATTATAGTGTTTTGATTATAAATTCTTGCACAGTGACACCTTCTGGAGAGTACTTCATATTTCTCCGTCATTTGGACAGCAAATACGTGACTTCACAAATAAGTAACTCGAAATAACTACCTGTGTTTTAATATATCGCCAATTTTTAGATCTGAGGCGAATGAATAAAGGAAGCGAATAAACATAGATAGAGGCGAGTGGACGTCGGCACATGGCGGAAATACAACCATGTTCCCTAAAACTTAGTGTATTAATGTTGTTATGTGAATAATACCAACACATTGCTCTCATGAAATACTCACGTAATAGAAACAGATTAACCTCCAAATGTCGACACGATATGGACGATCAAAATGCCAATCGCGGCATTTTACCTGCAATGGCGTATGACCATAGCGGCAAATGGGACACGTGACACAGGTCTCCGAGCTCCCGGGCGCCATTCAAGCACAATATAAATAAAACGAAACCTTGCGTAAAACATAAAATTAAATAAAATCATCATGGAATTCAACAAGACATATCTCAGGCGTGGTTTCCTATATCAAAATATAATCGTCGTAGTGGGAAGTAAGAGTTTTTTCGTGCGTATGGCCTCACAGTCTTACTTCCCCTGTAGAGAACACCGTTGAGCAGTAACAATTCTTCTCAGTTGGATCCCCATTGCGTCAGGAAGAACGCATTATTGTAACGCAACCGACTTTGTTTTGCCTTAATTACTCTGGCGTCTCTGTTTACGTTAAGTTTTGCGCAAAACTCTCCAACTAATATGAAACATCGATAACTAAAACAGGTGACGTGACGAAGTCTTTGCAGTACAGCGCGTGTGCGCAGAGTGTTTGTGTGTATTTGAGACGGCGTGCGTGCTTGCGTGTATGCGTGCGTGTATGCGTGTATATTTGGGTTATTGTGTATACGTGCATGCGTGTTTTGCAATAATTCGTAGGTGCATGGATGTGCATATACGTGTTTGTACCAGTGAATGTGAATGCATTCATTAAGATTTTAAAGGAGTAGTGATTTTCGTTGCCTTAAGCAAAGGTTATACCATTATCTAAAAATGTAAGTATCACTATTAAGAAAATATTATTCTCGATCTTTTTATTGCCAATCGGAGTTGGCATTGGCCAACACAATACACCAACAAAACGGTGGAATACGTGACACCCGTTCGTCGTATATTGGAAAGTAACCACAAGAAATTAAATATTTTATGACATATACACACTATGGTGAGGCCCCTAGGTTATGGTTATAGTTAGGGTTTAGTTACACATTCGCACGCACGAAAGTAACCACAGCAAATTATATATTTTGTGACATACACAAACAGTATGGTGAGGCACCTAGGTTGGGTTATAGTTAGTGTTTGGGTTTGAAATTCACGAAATACTGCGGATGGTGCTTAACCATCCACCCGAAATATTGGTGGGTTTAGCCTCCATAACCCCTTCCGACTTCTATAGAATGTATGAATAAGTAACATATATTGTAACTTTATAAGAATTTCAAACTATTTTCCAGACCACCATGCAACCAACATTTAACTTCCAATTGCCTTGAAACTTCATGTGTTGGTTTTACATTGTGCTGGCAACTAATATGCATGTCGGCAACTGACCGATGGATGCCAGCATTTCACTGCCAACATAGGATTAATCATTCAAGCAGGTTAACCAAACCATTTCTCCGATTTAGACTATATGTTCACAGTATGTATATATATATATATATATATATATATATATATGCCACAGATACCTACAGATTGAATGCCGGATCGGCAAACGACCTGTGTGCGGCAGCATGTCATATATAGTCTTTTGAACGTGCCATTTTCTAGATATCCGATCTTCTGCTGCCACTTACATTGCAAACATAGAACTAATCATTCAATTATAGGGTTTTAACAAAAATGTTGTCTACAATTTCGAAGATATTGTCATAATGTATGCTGAAAATACCTACGGGTCTGATGTGGTGTAGGCAAGTGACCGGTCCGGGCAAGTATTTCCTATATATAGGCTTTTGAACGTACTATTCCTTAAGATATTCGACCTTTTCAACTGGCTATTGCTGCCATTTTAAATTGCATAGGCAAAATCATTCACGCATAGGACGTTAACAAACATTGTTATGCCATTTGTTCACAGTATATGCAGAAGATACCCACGGATTAGATCAGGTGTTAGCAAATGTGGTGGGGTGCTTTCTCCGCGTGCCATGCGCGTTTGACTTGGGCGCGTAATGCAAATTAATATCGGCGCCGCGCGCGGGAAGGGTGCAGCGGTGACGCATGCGTAATTTGTTTATCTCGGTATTTCTGGTAATGGGTGAGCGTGATTTGCACCATACATGCTCAAAAATACGACGGCAACTTTTACATAGTTCGAAAGTCATCCATGGAGTGAAGAATGCTATATATATATATATATGTATATATTATATAATAATATATATATATATTGATAAGGTATATATATAATATATATAATATTATATAATATAAACATATTAGTTGTAACATAATCGACTAAGCTGTAGTTAAGTAATATCAGACCACAAATGTCATATTTCTTTTTAGAGGGAAGAGAGAAGACAATCATCTTCTTCAGAGAACTCGCCGCCATACGTCGTTATTCATACATAATTATTATTGTTGTTGGAATATGTACACACACACACACACACACACACACACACACACACACACACACACACACACACACACACACACACACACACACACACACACACACACACACACACAGACACAGTGTGTGTGTGTGTGTGTGTGTGTGTGTGTGTGTGTGTGTGTGTGTGTGTGTGTGTGTGTGTGTGTGTGTGTGTGCGCGCGCGTGTGTGTGTGTATATAAAACGATGAATATAGTATGTCAATGTAACATCCGTTCACCTCGTATGACAACAATTTACCCAAGTTAATGTAACAGAACCAATCCAGCATAATTTGATTTTTTACGCTGATGCATATAATGACCTAAACTAACGTAATGCACCTGAGTAAAATAAGAAAATATGTCACTTTTTAAAATCGTTTTCACAGAAAATTATGAAATGTGTGTAAATAATATGACTGTTTCAGATCCGGATGAGTGTATTATTTTCTGCTGGAAAGGCCGCTGCGAATGCAGAGGTCGTCCGTGTAGATGCGCTGCTAAGAGCGATGACTAACACACTTGTAGGGCCGAGTGTAGGAGGGGTGATTGCGAAATGACAGGTAAATGCGTCACTTGTCAGCTCTGTTTTGGTACACACCGATTTATGTACTATATTTGTGAATGCGCTGTTTACGTGCAACCTGATTGGGGTCGTTGAAGTAAATTTTAACAACACTAAGTGTGGCCTAGCAAATATACTATTGATTCTACTAAGCTAGATATGAAACTCGATTCATAAGACACGTCTCAGACAAGATTGCTTGATTGATTATTTAATGTTTGGACTAAAGACCAGTCGCACATATCCAAAGCGACCAAAGTAGCTAATACAGCCGTTTCTAACGCCAGTACATTTTATGCAATGATATTAAACGAAGGAAGCAGTGCGACACAAATTTCTTCAACACACAGATCTAACTAGAAAGTCAACGGTCGTGGTGATGTTATTTGGTGCAAACTCAGCACGATTCTTCGATGCCGCAATACTACGGTGTTATTTACATGTTGATTATGATCACCATTAAAGGCACTCGTGGGACTTGGCAAACGTGACCTGAACAGCAAAGTGACCAAATTATTGGGACGAATTTCTTATACTTTTACTGTTACAAAAATGTTTGAGACTGCCCCAGTAAGATCTTAATTGAAGGTAACTGTATTACCGTAACGACCGTAAAGCATGATCGACTATATTTTAAACGAAAAGGTCGACTACAAAGCTAATATGGAAGTCATCTCTTGCACGACCTATATGTCCTTTAGTTGTTGTGGCGACTGTGACACACTCGACTGCGCTGGCGTATTGACTGTCGTTCGCTGCTTTGTGTGTCCTGATATATACATACAGCACCAGGGGCCGGGGTCAGTTACTAGGACGTAGCACCTGGTAAAATTAGACACAGTTTAGTCAGTGTGACCTGGTCAAATGGGGTATAGAGACGGGGTTAAACACTAGGCCGGGTCACCTGGTCAAAGGCGGTGAGAAGTGATAATTGACCACAGGCTGCGCGCCAATTGTACTAATTGGTATCACCAAGACACACATTATCGTTTATTTCATTACGCGAGACAAAGGTAATCAAAATCGGAACAAGTCCTGGAATAAACAAATAAATGAAAAAAATACATATTTTGGTAAAATTTTGATAAAAAGTAACAGGTCAAAAAGTTATCGAGACGGAAAGGAAACAAGATATGTTGTATCTAGAAATAAAGCCACATATATAAAATGACACATTTTGTTATAAATTTAGTTAAAGCAATTTTACTAAATGTTAACATAATTAACATTAAAGACTAAGTCAAATTATTAACCTTAAATTCAAAACTTGTCCTGTTATTCAATTGTTTATCAATTTATGGGGACGTCATGTAAGTAAAGGCCCCTGACATTTAGCATGGTGTGCAACTGTGCAAGTTGGTATTTGTAGCCATATCTAAAATTATATATATACGCGACGGCTGATATAATGCAAGGTTGATTATTCGAGATATTCAAACGGCAATGACTCATAAGGTAAACACGTAATTCCTGTTTGATTCCAGCGAAAAATTAGTAGTTAAGATTATTATCTTTACGGTAATATTAAACACATTAAATTCGTGATTGCTGTTTCATATACACCCTGAAACAAAAAGCCACACAGCTGCATAACGCGGTAAAAGCCTACGGGCGCTCATCAGCTTTTTCTCTCATTACGTCACCAACATATCACCAGCTGATTGTTTTGTGCCGCACAAATGACCACAGTTAGTGACATGAGTTCAGACGTTATACTCTTCATATTCGGCAAATACTTAACAAGAATAGTAGGCCAAGTTTAAAAGAAATTGAATAATTAAAATATTACTGTTATGTCATTTTGTTTCTCAGTAGTTTTCATCATGTTTCACTGACGTTTATTAATATGATTTTTATAATTTTGATCAATTAGTCAATATATATATATATATATATATATATACATATATATATATATATATATATGAATACAAACACAAAACAATGTAACAGAAAGTACTTTTATGATGTATCGATGTATGAAACTGTGACAAAATGTTTTGTGACCATATGTCTTGTGACAAAATGTTGTGTGAACAAATGTGAAGTAACCAAATGTCATGTGATCACTTTTTGTGTGAACAAACGTTTATATCATTTTTGGTGACAAAGCTTTTATGCCATGGGACCAAATGTGCGATCACATTGTGACTAAAATTAAAAGTCGGATGGCTAAATGTTGTGTGATCAAAAAAGTGTGAAACCAAAATATCCTGCACCCAGCTGGAGGAAAACATCAAAAACGCCCCCAAAACACTTACTATAGAAACACACCTTCGAGATCACCAACTTAAGCACTTAAATTAACCGCAGCATACAACAAACATTTTCTCACTATCAGATTGTCGCCAACTGGCACCGCGTTACACGCCCGCGTTAGTTAAGCTACATGTGTAATGCATACTATCCACTCGACCGGAATATGATCAGGAATGAAGATAGAGAACAGTATTTACTAGCATGACGCCTGTTTATATATAAACCATGAACCACTGACAATGTTAAATAGAGAGAGTGACTCATTCTTTGGACTGGCTACTCCTGCAGATGAGAACAAAGTAGCCGTCGGTGCAAGGTTGGGAATGGACGTGGGTAGAGTTACGACAAACAAGGACGATTAGGTACCGTGGTGCTGTGCTCAAAGTGAGTGAGCTGCTTCCACGCGAATAGAGTTGTTATTAGTTGTGACGCACATGAAGGGTGTTTTCTAAAACCATGTTGGACGGGAGTTAAGAAGTCATACTCAGCAAGATTTGTTCGGGGATGTGAGCAGATGATATACTTGAGTAGCGTACACGCTACATATGTCAAACAGGAGCAAGCTCCGTTGCTTGTTCTCTCCGTACACGACAGGGAATATTAGGTGGACCGGACAATTTAGAAGTGTTGATGCCCGACGCTAGCTTTTTGACAGCATTAAATATACCTATCGGTAGGAAGCTATTTTCTTGGATTATAGGTATGGCTGTGCTTTCATCTTTTGTAAATTTATATACACCTCGATGCTAAATTCGCTCGCAATAGCCCAGTCCTTTGAAGAGAAGAAGAGGGAAGGAAGACAGCACACCGCCCGTTTGTATAGATTAGCGAAGTAGCCATATTTCTGTATGACGTCGCCAGAAATGCCTCGGCAACTACGCGAGAAGTGGCGCGTCAGCCGTTTCGTGACGTCACAGTGTGTCGTCTCCTTCGTTCCCTTCCGCCGTCACAACCATGGACCCCCCCAGACAGCAACACCCGAAGTTCGCAAAAAGTACTTTGTTTGTGATCGACGCCAAGGCTAATTCCCCGTGTATGGATTGACATATGACATAAACTCTAAGTGACAGTAACCCCCAAAGATTGACGTAAATGTATAATTTATTTACAATGCCATCTAGTGGATTTCGTAGTTGGATAGATGGCGCGACACGATATGTCGCAATATGTATGTCTACATCCTACGCCTTAACCGAGTTTATTAATTAAATAACATAATATATGTATATATATGTATATATATGTATATATATATAGTAAAATGCATGCAGTGGATGTTTTCATTCAATTATAAAAGCTTTTGATACAGTCAACACATAATTATTGCCTCCCCAACAACACATACTATAGAAATACACCTTCGCAACCACCAATCTAAGCACTTAAATTAACCCCAGCAAACACCAAACAGTTTCTCATTATCAGGTTGTCGATAAGTTGCACTGCGTTACACGTCCACGTTAGTTAAGCCACATGTCTAATGCATACACCATCCGTACGAAGATAGAGAACAGTACTTGTACCAGTATGACGCATGTTTATTTGGAACGTTTGTAGAACGCTATATATAAATACGAACCAATGACAATGTTAAATAGAGAGAGAGAGAGAGAGAGAGAGAGAGAGAGAGAGAGAGAGAGAGAGAGAGAGAGAGAGAGAGAGAGAGAGAGAGAGAGAGGAGAGAGAGAGAGAGAGAGAGAGAGGGAGAGAGAGAGAGAGAGAGGGGTGACTCATTCATTGGGACGGACTGCTCCGGCAGATGAGAAGAAAGTAGGCGTTGGTGTAAGGTTGGGAGAGGACGTGGGTAGAGTTACGGCAAACATCCGCGATTAGGAACAGCCGGTGGTGTGGTGCTCAAAGTGAATGGTCACACACGCACTCACGCACACACATACACACACACGCACACACAAACGCACACACACTTACATACAAATACACACACAAACATTCGTACATACACGCACTCGCGACAACACATTCATGCACGTACGCAGACGCGCGGGCGCGCACACACACAAACATATATACATACATACTCACGCGCACGCACGATTTCACACTGACACACGTACGGGCGCATACGCGCGGGAGTGCACACACAGGCAGGCAGGCACGCACGCACGACCGCACGCACGCATACGCGCGACCCTTTGTTTGTCATTCAAAGTGAATGGTCACACACGCACACACGCACACACGCACACACGCACACACGCACACCCACAAGGACACACACACGCACACAGAGACACACACTTACATACAAATACACACACAAACATTCGTACATACACGCACTCGCAACAACACACTTATGCAAGTACACACACACACACACACACACACACACACACACACACACACACACACACACACACACACACACACACACACACACACACACACACACACACACACTCACACACAGACACACACACACACACAGACAGACACACACACATGCACATACAGACACACACATACACACACATACACACACACACACCTACATACAAATACACACACAAACATTCGTACATACACGCACTCGAGACAACACACTCATGCACGTACGCAGACCCGCGAGCGCGCCCACACGCGGTCGCACACACACACAAACATATATATGTACATACTCACGAGCACGCACGATTGCACATTGACACACGTACGGGCGCATACGCGCGGGAGTGCACACACAAGCAGGCACGTATGCACGACCGCTCGCTCGCACGCACACACACACACCAAGTTTAAATTAGCATGGTATCAGTAAAATGATATCTCTATATTAGGACTGTTAACACAAAGGAAGAATACAAATGCAGTGATCATTGTAAAAGGACCTCTTTAAAAAAATCAAGGATAGACAATACTTCATCCGGTTACGTTAGTCACACAAAAAGATCGGGATGATATAAATGCCGGTATACTCGGTACACAAATGTACGGGGGTTGAACTGGTCTATAAATGATATTAATGCATTTGGACGTGTTGCACAGTTGAGGATTGGCTATAAAAAACAGTGACATGGAAATTATGCGATATAAATGCATGTGTAGCAAATATGTATTATATCAATCAATGTTCAAACTGGATGTTAGAATAAATAGGGTCAACATACAAGGAGGGGTTAAAATATTGTAATTACAAGTTGACCTCCCGCTTCAAATACGTCATAGTAAATCAAACGATGGATGATTTATTATGGAGTAAATTTATTATACTATGCCGGAGCTGGGCCTTTGCACGTCGCTATTGTCAGACACGACGTCGGGAGACGTGGGGAGAAGAAGTGTTGGAGAGTGTTCGCGCAGAGTGGGAATAGTGTTGGAGGTTTTTTGGCGATTCGAAGGTAGTAGTGTTGGACAGGTTTCACAGTTCTAGGGGCGGTAGTGTTGGAAAATTAGTGCTGGTCAAAGGAGGCTAGTGTTGGATATGATTAGAGGGGCATAGTGGTGGAGATTGTTTGCGATACGAGGGAGTAATATTGGATATTGTTCGCAGTTTGAGGGAAGGGTAGTATTTTATTTTGTTGGCTATTTCCAATGAGATGATGCATTTCCTGTGTGCAATGACGGGAGGGGGTTGTTGCAGAATTTTGGAGAACCTCCAAGTGCAGCAGCTTTAACGCGGACCAAAAGCTTCAACAACATTCACAAACTATTGGGGACAAAAGCGCCATTCTACATATTGTGAGCTCACCCCCAAGCCCCTGGAGACGCTTAAAATAAGTATTGTCGTCAAATTTATATACCAGTCTATGCACATTTTCGACCAATTATATTACGAAACTGCATTGATCGTAAATGTCATTTTTGTAAACGATCGTTCCGTCTCTCCATCTTGTGTATACCATCGTCAAACGTCCAAGTTGGTCTGCTGGAGCCACTCGCACGTTAATGGGTCGAGGTCGGCGAGTTCCCGCACGCTCCCGGGTCTTTCATAGACGTAGCAATCTGCGCTGTTGATGTGCTCATTTGTTTGGTATGCTACACATTCGCAGCGATCGATCTGGGCCGAACCATCCCACGCCTGACCGTGTACAGTTGTTGTGTGGAAGTGTTTTGAAGTCATCGTGATTCTGCGAGTTTTCGATACGTTTCCACTGTTTACGGCATGTGCAGGCATATATGGTCTGAGCCTGTTTAGTGCCTGGATAGCGAGTCGTTTCAACGATATACGTGCACGAGATATTGTTGGACAATTGTGTATTCTGCGGGTCATTTATCGCCCACCCATTGACAACAGGTGATTGACCAAGTACCAAGCAGTATCGCTTGTTAGCATCCCCGGTGCTAAACTGGCCGAGTGTTATCGTTTAGAAGTGCCTAATTGACCGTGACCGTAAGCACTACCTGAACTGACCCCACTAACGCTACAATAATGGGCAAGACCACCGGTAAGACCAGGCCCAGTAGAGCGTCGCATTTGAACACTGGGGCCGAAATTTTGGAGGAAACTGTGACGCCGTCAACAACAACAGATGAGGCAACGTTCAACAGACTGCTGGAAATGCAGCAAAACATTTTCCAGAAGTGCTTGCTATCCTTCATGGAGAGCACAAACTCTAGAATAGACAACTTCATGGCCGACACAATAACATCTATGACTGACCTAAAGCACAGCCTGTAGTATTCTGAGCAGGAGGTGGCCGACATCAAGCGTGATTTATAAAACTTTGACACACACGAAGATGATACGTGCTGAAAGCTAGGAAGTATGCGTACTTATCGTTTTGCCACTAGCGTCGATCACCCGCAAAACAACTGCAGAAGCTTGAAAAAAATGTAGACTATCTAGAAACCAAACTAGATGAACGAACACCAGGATAGACGGCATACCATCAATTGCGGACGAAACGTGGGGAAAAAACGGAAGAACTGGTACAAAAACAGCGTGTTGAATAAGTTCGTCATCACTGCAGACAAAGTCGAAACGACGAAAATTGAGCGCGCTCGCCGAACGGGCGTTGCGAGAATGGTGAACGGGGCGAAGAAGCCACGATCCGTGGTAGTAAATTTGCATCGTTTAAGGACCGAGAGTACCTAGTAAACAAAGCCCGACTCGTGAAGCCGAACAGTGTGTGTGAATGAAGACTATTCACTGAAGGTCGTAAAGAAACGTAAAGATGTACTCCCGAAGATGATGCAGCTACGTGCTGAAAGCTAGGAAGTATGCGTACTTATCGTTCGACAGACTAGTTGTCAGATATCGCCGCTGACTGTCGTGTGGTATGCTATCTTGAACGCCTACAAAATTATGTTTAGTAACATAGACCTACCTATAACCAAATATGTATCACGTCTACGTGAATTTGTATAACGTGACTCGTGTGATTTGTATATCAATACATTTATGTTGCATTTATTATTGTAATCAATTATGTTGTGAGTCAGACTCCAGTGTGACTAACATGCCTAGTCAAATGTATTTCTGTTTTCCTTAACTGTTCTTTTCCTTATTATCTTTCTTACCATTCACTTGTCTTTAATCAAAGTAACGTTTAATGCTAATATGTTTTTGAATATCATCATTACAAATCCAAACGTGAACTTTTTTAACGATTTTCTTAGCGCTATGTCAAAATTCGTGTTCTTGTCATGGATTAACGAGGTCTCCGTACACTAGATGGCTCAGGTCTAGTAGGGTTCTTATATGGTTAGATCAACGCATATAAAAAGGAGCGGTTATCATGTAACAAGCAAAAAAGAACGAGGGAAACATAATAAACTGTATTACATGATGTATTCCTTTAGGTTAACAAATATGAAAAGAATTAAGAAATCCCGTAACCCAAATCTTTAAAAAAAATAAACAATAAATATGAATCCCTGAACCTATGTAACTTAGAAAGTAAAGTTTCAATGAATCTCTCAGTTACCCAATTATCTCCCTTTCTAAAGTGGATTGTTCCACTACACGACCAAACACTAGCCGCCAAGGGCTATCTAAGACGAAACCCATTAGATATATACGCAACATAACGCTAACCCTCACGGACTTTCATTACAATCATCGGATACAACAAATATACACACACATATATATATATATATAATATGTATATATATATATGTATGTTTCATGGGTAAAGTACCCACGTTAACAATTCCCACCATGCTTCGAAACTTGATTTGCCATTCTCTTGGCAGCTGGGCAACCTGTGTCGTTCAACCCTAGATCTGTCCCAGTCCTTCGCCAGCGTCTAGATGGCGAAGTGCGTATGACAGACGTTTATATATTCGAACCTATTTACACATCATATGAACGGTTTTCATCATTTGCATTGGCTAATACAATAATACAATAATACAATTACGCATTGCGCAACACCCTCTACGATACAGTGAAACCACCTGCTTACCTACAAACGCTAGCAAAAGAAAACCACTCCCCACCGCAGCGCATTTGCAACCGAGTTGCTGTAATTACGTTACTAAGGCGTTTGGTCAACAATCTGCTTACCTACTGGCCTGACCTTCCTCATTTAGAAAAATTAACCCCAGGGAAGTAGATTCAAATAAAAAAATAGCAAAATGCTACCTATTTGCACAAAAAAAGCTCATAACACTTCGGTGTCTCAACTAATTTGACGGAACCTACATCTATACCATTCGGCTTAGGTAGTCTGCATCTATGTTGTCTGTTCCAGAGATTGACTGTACCCGAAAACGGGTTGGACTTTAAGAGCCCATCGCATAATGCGATTGTTTTTCAACTTCGCAGAATTTCAGGGAGCGTTGATCACACTGCACAAGGAATACAGGTATATGTGAAATGTATCGAGTCCTCAAGCAATTGCCAGACATTCCCTTTCTACTACGTTATATCGCCTTTGCGTTGGATTGAGCTACTTGCTCGCAAACGCGACTGGGAATAAGACTTCGTTATTGTCTTGTAGTAACATTGCTACGAGTCCGGTGTCGGACGCATCTGTACGCAAGACGAAGAGCTTGCTGACTTCAACCAATTTGTGGATGGGCGCCTTACACAGGGCCTGCTTTTGTTGGTTGAAAGCATTATCGGCCTCATCATTACAACTTAACTTGTTAGGCTGTTTTGCTTTTGTGAGATCAGTCAATGGAGCCGCGATCCTGGAATACCCGTTAACAAACTTCCGGTAATATCCTGCCAAACCTAGAACATACTTCAATTGTTTCTTCGTGGTAGGAATGGGCGCATTCCTAATGTTGTTTACCTTGTTTTCCTGGGTCTTCACTCCACCTTGACCCATTTGGTGCCTCAGGAAATCGACGGATTCAAACCCAAGATCACATTTCGACGGTTTAATAGTGAGACCCGCTTGTCTCACTCGGACGAACAACACCCGCAATGTTGACAAATGATCTTCTCATGTTGAAGTATAAATCAGTACATCGTCAACAAAATTGGTAACACCATCGAGGCCATCTAAGAGTATGCGCGTCATGCGACTCTACGATGCGCCGGCGTTGACCAGACCGAAAGGCATAACGCGGAATTGAAACAACAAGTACAACACGCGGTTTTTTCCTTATCTTCCGGTTCCATTCTTATTTACCAGAACCTTTGCAGAAATCTAGTTTGGACAAGTACCTATCCTGCCCCATCTCAGCCATGATTATATCGGGATTGGGCATAGGTTCGGCACCGAAGTTAGTAACCTTATTTAACTGTCGAAAATCTACTACCAGTCTATATACGCAGAGTGAGCCATTTTTTTTAGATATATTTGTATGTTCATTTGATCACGAATGCTTGATTTGCTGATGTTTTTCTGCCAACATCCCTGTCCTGTCTGTCCATGTTAAATGCTGATATTAGGCAACATTGATTTGATTAGTGGACATATTTGAGCTATAATCCCTTATTTTTGTATGGTTTTCTGGAGAGGTGTATCAGAGAGGAACATTGACAGGAGTGTGTATCTGCTCTGTGTGTTCTGTGTAGTGGCAGGCAAAATACCACGTTTAATTTGTATGAATTTATGTGACGTTCAGATACACAAACAATTTACACCCTTAGATCAGATGATATTAATACAAAAAAGCACGACTGTCATCAGCCAACATGTGCAAAGAAAAGCTAAGATTAAGATATGTATATCTAAATATTTTTTTGTTTTACAGGGGTAATTGGAATCGTCTGTGGTGCCATCTGCATGACAAAATTACAGTAACAAAACAACTGTGCAATGCAGACTGTTATTAGACGATTGCCAGCCAACTGTTGGCAAAATGATGATATTTGGAACATTTGCTGTATATGTTAATAATATTAATAGCTCGTGCATCACTATTGTTGGTGATTTTAACGCGGATATTTCCAAGAAATCAGGTTTTGGGAATATCTTACTTGATTTCTGCAAAGAATTTACTCTGGCTATATGTGATCAAGATACTCTCCCAATAGACACATATACATACGTTAGTTCTGCCTGGGGAACTACATCATGGCTAGACCATATCATATGTACCGCGGATGCGAAGGATTGCCTATCTAACATGTCCATACTTTATGATGTTATTTATTCTGATCACCACCCGATATCGTTCAGCATAGACAGTGATATTCTACCAGAATGCGTTAGTGGTAGTGGCAATACTAATGAGAGTAAGCAAGGCTTACAGTGGGACAGATTAAACCCACAAGATATTGATGCATATAGAGAATGCACGAACGTTGAATTGAGCAAACTGAATGTTCCACCGGGTGTTAGATGCAATGATCCCAATTGTCATAACTGTAATCATCATGATGATCTCGATGACTTTTACAATTCTATCGTGATTACATTGAAGAGGTGTGGTCACACACTCCGGTCAAATCGCAAAGGTGCTTATAAGTATAATGTTGTACCAGGTTGGAACGAGCGAGTGAAAGAGCTTCATTGTGCAGCCCGTGATGCTTACTGTATATGGAAAGAGACTGGTAAACCTAGACAAGGTGACATTTTAATGTTATGAAATTATCCAGAATGAAATTCAAACAGGCGATCAGAAAATGTAAAAGGGAGAAAGAAACTATCATTGCTGATAACATTGCAGAACAGTTGTGTCAGAAAGACCACCGCAAATTCTGGAAAGAAATTAAGCACTGTACGAACAGTAAAGTAAAACTTCCGACAAACATTGATAATATACACGGTGACGTAAACATCGGGTCAATGTGGAAGCATCATTATGAACATTTATTTAATGATGTGGAGGATAGTCGATGTGATAAAGTTTGTTATGACTGTTCCACTGACAATACAGGAATGACTGTTGGTGCAGTTGAACTGATGGATATTATTAATGGACTCTCAAAAAATAAGTCACCAGGTCTGGACGGTATCAGTGCAGAACATATTAAGTTCGCTGATTATCAACTCGCTGTGCTTTTGTCTATCCTTGTGTCTTCGATTCTGGTGCATGGTTATTTACCAAAAGAAATGTCACAGTCTGTTATTGTACCAATTATTAAAGACAAAAATAGACGAGTAAACGACAAAGGGAATTATAGGCCAATATGTCTATCGAATATATTTTCGAAGATAATAGACACTGTTCTTTTTAACAGAATGAAAATGTACTTGGAAACCACTCCTAATCAATTTGGCTGTAAGCCTAAACATGGAACGGAGTTATGCGTGTTTGCATTTAAGGAATTATTAAGGTTCTACACTGAACATGGTTCAGCTATGCACGTCGCATTTTTAGATGCATCAAAGGCGTTTGATCGTGTCAACCGAAATAAACTTATAACGAAACTAGAACAACGAAATGTACCGAACTATATCTTAAGAATACTCAGCAATGAATTAAATAATCAATGTGTATGCATACGATGGGGAAATACCTACTCGGACTTCTTCTCGGTAGGCAATGGTGTTAAGCAAGGTGGGAAGTTATCCCCTTTGCTTTTTAACATTTATATGGATAATCTGAGTATAAAACTGCACAAAAAACAAATCGGTTGTAGTCTTGGTAACATGGTTGTTAATCACCTTATATACGCCGATGATCTACTTCTGTTTGCATCTTCTGCTAAAGGACTACAAACACTACTAGACATGTGTTACTCATATGGATGTGAGCACGATGTGCAATACAATGCGAGTAAATCCCTGGTCATGTACTTTGAATCTAGAAAGTCAAATCTGTCTAAAGAAATGACATTAGGAGGAAAGAAGTTAAACTTTGCCACCTCTTGTAAATATCTTGGACATGTCATTTCTAATAACTTGTCTGATGAGTCTGACATGCAAGCCAAAGTGAGACTTTTGTATGCCAAGAGTAACATGTTACGTCAAAAGTTTCACTTTTGTTCAACTGCTGCAAAAAATAAGCTATTTACAGCGTATTTTGGTAATATCTATATGTGTGCGTTATGGGTGAACTTTAGAAAAGTTAATTTTCATCAATTCATTGTTGCATATAACAACTCTTTCATGATATTGAACAATTTGCCCATGAGATGTAGTGCTAGCCACATGTTTGCTACAGCTAATGTCAGCTCGGGTAAATGTGTAATCAGAAAGGCTATTTTTAGCTTAATGAATAGGATTGACATGTCTTTGAATCCCATTATTTATAGCATTAAAACTAGCGACGTGTATTGTACTTCGAAACTGCGGCACCAGTGGGTCCGGGATTTATATACTTTTTAAACATATTGTTCTTATCTATGTATTTTTATATTATTTACATACTTTTATTGATGTATTTGTATATATGGACATCATGATTGTCTGAAATAAATACATTATTATTATTATTATAATACAAATTACAGCGGTGGAAACCTTCCAGAAGTAGACATCTGTTTGTATCTTGTTTTAAGACCAGACATAGCAGGTAGATAGAACTGTTCTTTAATGTATGCAAAAAATGCTATTAGTGCTACACAATGTATAGTTTGGGTCTTATTAAGTAAACATTATATTGAACTGTTTTCACCCAGACCCCCGTTTCCATGGTAACAAAGAAAATGTCCACCATTCGCAGTGTGACAGATGCGACATTTTCAGGGACGGAATTTGTTAATTCTTTGCTACTCGTTAAAAGCAATTCACTGATTTATGGTTTTATATATGTGAATTACAAATGGTTCAAGTTGTGTACAGCATATTTTTCCAGATTTTTCTCCCTCTTACTTTCCTTGGAAAATAAGGTGTGACAGACGCGACATAAGGGGAAGTAATTTTTTTTATAGTTTTCCAAAATGTTTTTTGTGATGAATTATGATGTTTGTTCAATTTCCTTTTTGGAAATAAATTCAGGGTGGTTTGCTAGGCAGAAAAACGCTTGTGTTATGTTCATTTAGCACATTACCTTTCTAAAAGAAATATTGTGATACAACTATCGCCCAAAACTGCCATCTCTTGAAAAACAACACCATGTTCCCCCCCCAATAACTCGGCAATAGGGAGTATACAGTTCATTTCTTCACACATTTTTAGGTCTTAAGAAATAATTTCAGAAGAGCTAAATCCCAATGAAAGTTGCTAAAGTTGTCTTTCTTTACAGATAAGACCATGTGTTATCCATTAAAAAAAATTAAATGGGATATTCATTCTAATAACTGTGTAGCAAAGCTCAGAAGTTTAGAAAATGAGTCTTCCATTTTTTTCGTAACTTTGTTCATATGCTACTTCGTAAAATCTAACATAGACATTTATCGGGAAACGTTAAACCTAGGTCGAAGACGAAGGTCCGGTTGCTTGTGGAAGCCGACATGATGTATTCCCATTGTATTTTTAGTATGTAATGTATCACTTTATCTATTAATAATATTGGTTTTTATTTATGTAATTTATCGTGAAAATGTCCCATGTTATATTTTGAATAACATATATTTTAACATGATTATCCATAGATGAGTTTGCCAAAACAGCTTTTTGTTCGGCAACGTCTGTGGAGCGCTCCCTTCACCGATCACGAGACTTCACCGCTCATCAACATCAAGACCAAAATTGACGGACAAACTATAGCTGTACTAGTTCAAAGGCCACACTCCACAGCAACTAACTGTCGTTGTGAATTGAGCAGTTGGAGTTTTGCTTAAGGAGTTAGGGCCTAACCTTATCTGGATACGTTGTGTTGTCTCACTCAAGGCAGGCTCATCTGAATCAGTAAATGACACTGTCAGTTGTCACTGTTACTCACAGTGATGACTGTTGTCTGTAGTCAAAGCGTAGACTAGTCTACTCTAGTAGAGTGTTGTCGGGCAGATTCGTATCCATAAGCCATAGGTATAGCCGTAGTGTGAGTCCGTGGGCGTAGAGGGCAAAGGTAAAGACGGCGTGAAGACACAGCATTTCGGCTAGGCCTAGTCTTTACTTTTACCTCTCATACAGTAGACATAGTAACATAATCCTAATAATAATAGGATACAAGTTACATTTATATCATCTAATTTTCAGACTTGAGTCATTATCCTATCCACGACTGACCAGGCATGGCCAAGGTTCATGCCATGGACATGCCCCATCCCCTTATGGCTATGTGGTTCATATCCGTAGGCAGCTATCCGTATAAATTAAAATTTGCCCTTTCCTCTAAAGTTGGCAATACCAGGGTTGGGCCTTTGCAAGGAAATTGCCATGACAGGTCTATGGCTATATCATACAGGAGTTAACTTTCTTGCGAAGCCTAGGTATGTGTTATACTAACTATAGTCTTATACACGACTTCAGACAGTAGATATATTAATTTAGACATACATAGTCATAACTTAGGACACAGGACTATCCCAACCTAGAACAGTGATGGTAATTGTGCGGTGTTATATAGGCTGCTTTTACCTGTGTTCCTACATATTTTAAGGTAAATTAGCTTGCACTATAATTAATATCAGCTGCAGGAATGTATAACTAGTATGAATGTGTTTATCCTAAAATATTGGTTAATAAGCTCTTGTAGCATAACTAATGTACTTTCTCAGAAGCATCATTGAGTTATACAATTATTATTGTGTACACACATGAACAAACAATGTATTGATATACAGGGGGTCATTATACTAATGTAGGAACGACCCTCCAAATGAACCTGGCGCCGGTTTCATGAAGCGGCTAAGAACGTTCTAAACGCTAAGATGATTGTTTAATAAATGACGTGATTTTTTTAACATAACCAAACATAGGAGTTTACGCAAACACGTGACGCTAAGTAATTGCGTAACTTTAAATATGTTTCATTAAACCGGCCCCTGTACTTTATAAGAAACTTGACTTAAAAGCAAATGTATCTTTTTTATTTTTCATACACATTGCAACTATTCAATAACAGTATAACATATATGAGCCACTACATTATTGACATTCTTGTTTTATTGCAGCTGAAGGAAAATCCTGCTAAAAGAAAACAAGATGCTCAAGTAAATTACAATTTACTCTAGCCACATAGCCTCTATTCATGTTACTACAATTTGACAGAGGTAATATTGTTATATTTGATGTCAATAAATCAATTTGAATACACAGCTATTGTTTAACAAGGTGTTGACAACATTTTCTAAATTTGCATTGTGTCTTTTCCCGGGCATCTGTAAACAATGTACATTTTTATGTTTGCAGTATCTAAAAAATAAGGTCAAATTGTATTAAATGTATTAATATCAAGCTATTTGTAACTCCTGCTACTCAGCAGCTATTGTCTGTCATATAGCAAGAGCAACCTATACGTACATGCATTTTATAAAAAAAAACAATGTTCTCTGCTTAATATAATATCATATCAACACCATTATGACTGGTGGTCTATGCTTGATATAATACCATATAAACAACATTATAATTGGTGCTGCTGACATTTCAGAAGAAATCTCCCATTGAACTTGAAGAAACGCTTCTTTGGTGGTGTCAGTTGGGGGCTGATAAAGACAACTTTAAGACCATCTCTACAAAACATGGTTGGTATATACTGTACATCATTCACAATCTATTCCAGCTGGTTATTCATTCAACTATACTGAAACCAAATGTTTATTGAAGTTTTAAACAACATTGGTAGGCATATAACTTTTAAAGCAGATACAACGCAGTGATTTACAGTCAAGAGAATTGCATTGGTGGTTTACTCAGGGAACTCTTGTAACATTACCTGTTATAATCATGTATTTAATTTAGTTATGCCGTGTTTAGAGTAAGTTGGCTTGTGCTATAATTAATATTTCATTGTAGAATGTTGCACAAAAAGTCAAAGGAATCCATATAAACATGTAATTACATTGTAATGTAATTTACCCCAGACCTGCACACATTTTATTTTGTCGCAGGATTTGTGCACTTTTACCATTGTGGGATTTTGTTTGTTTTTCATAATGTGGTGTTTTGTCCTCAGAAATGTATCCTATTGGATTTTGTTCCGGATAGGTATGGTCACACAGCTGCTTCTGTTCACGCCACTAAAATATGAACCCGAGAAGATAGCAGCAACAGAAGATTGGACAAATGTCAATGCATACTGTAATACTGTACTTGAACAAATCAATTTGAAGGCACAGATTTTGTATAACAAAGTGTTGATAATATTTTCTAAATTTACATTTCAAGTGTCTTTTCCCGGGCACCTGTAATTTATGTTCATTTTATTTTTCTGTGTAGTAGAATCTAAATAATAAGGTAACTTTGTATCGTATAAAATGTATTAATGTCAATCATGTGTTTGTATAATACTAATATGTGTGCACATAACATTTGTAGGCTTTGGGATGTCTTCGATTGCCACAAATGAACTGCAACCGGAGCGCTAGAGAGGTGATGATAATGTCTTCAGTTGACAGTTAATCTGTATGTGAAATGTTAAAATTGCACATGACATAAACTGACCACCGTGTGACATTACAGAGCATCTGCAACTGTGTACTTATCTGAAATGTCAAATATTGATCACCTAAAACCTCATAAACATTTTGCTTTGTGAAAAACCTGTAAGTCCACATTTGGACAACCAATTTTACCCCGCTACATCCCTTATAAAAATCCTAGCTATGCCCCTGGTTAATAATGTAAGCCACATGATCTATGTTCACTTTAGGCTTTGTTTTTTTATATTTTACATTTTAATCTGATAATAATTATTATGACATATTTGGAATATTATGTAACATAAGTAATATTGAGTTAGGAACATTTATAAACTAAAATGGCAGCATAGGCATGCAAAAAGGTCTAAAATACCACCGATTGAAGATGCACTTTTTTGTGGATCTGCAGTGTCAAAATATATTTAAATACATTGAATTAATTTTATTTGTAAGATGCTTCCCAAAGGTCATATTTTAAAACGTTGTTTTCCCTTCCAGCTAGGGTCCTAAAACGCGTAGTGACAAACATTTTCTAGGGAACGTTTCACAAATATGATAGACGTATAACATATTATATTTTTTTTTCTAAAATACTAAGCTAGTTTAGGGAAGGATTTGTGGCTCCCATGCAAAGCCGGTGCTAGGATGGTATATTACATCAACAAATGTTGGCCATCAAAATGTTTAATTTGCACGATTGACGTATTTTTCCTGGTGACATATATCACTTCGATCCCACCTCCTCTCTCTCTCTCTCTCTCTCTCTCTCTCTCTCTCTCTCTCTCTCTCTCTCTCTCTCTCTCTCTCTCTCTCTCTCTCTCTCTCTCTCTCTCTCTCTCTCTCTCTCTCTCTCTCTCTCTCTCTCTCTCTCTCTCTCTCTCTCTCTCTCTCTCTCTCTCTCTCTCTCTCTCTCTCTCTCTCTCTCTCTCTCCCTCTCGGTCTCTCGCGCGTGCGTGTTGCAATTTATATGACATAAAGCGTGCAATTGTTTATTGTTTCAAATACAAACGTGTGTAAAAAGAACAGTTCAAGCTGTTCCTCCGACAAACTTATGTAACAGGAACTACGACATTTGATTAATTCATTAACAACGTTAGTGGTCCCACCTACCTAACTGGATAACTAGAACTAGGATACTAATACAAAAAACTTAGTGATTCCACCCGCAAACGTTGTTCATAGAACTAGAACATTCATTGACAGCCTTAGTGGTTCCACCCACAAAGTTGTATAACTAGAACTAACATGTTAGGACACTACCCTATTCGTTTCATAAACTTATACGACAATATAATTAGAACATGATTTAACCTGCCACCTGTTTCATAAGCAACAAACGTATGGTTATCGAATCTATTATTGTACACAAATTTAAACTATGCAGCATTGTCATGTGGCATCCTCTGTGTGGCAACTAAGATATGCAAACGTAACTTATTTATATGAAATTAGCCAATGTATATATATATAATAATCATGAAGGCGTCATGACTGAGTAGGTCTTCTTTCATTCTGGACAAATGCCTCCTCTAGCCGGCACCACGTAATAATGGTTGTTACCGTAAGCTTCAGCTAACTTCCGGTCGTCGTATTTGTCCTTGTCAAGTATTTGGCAATGTCCGGTTAGGAAGTCTACAGCCACACAACCTCTTATAACTTGCAAGCACCCCTCTTCGCACTTCTTCAGTGTTTACGCGTTCGACCGCACTTCGTCTCCGTGATGTTCTTTTTAGGAATCTTCTTCAAGACCCCAACACACCCTGCAAAGGGAACATGATAATATGTTATTACTTTTTCTATTTCCTTCAGTCGACATTAGCATCTAATTACGGTAACCCCTGTCGCATTCCGTCCTGTCGACCTATTAAAGGTCTCCTTATCTCTCATTGCACTACTAACTCCCGTCCTATATAGGACACAGATTCCTGTTTACCCACAACGTCTGATTCCTCTCCTGTGTGCTATTAAAATAAATAGGCAGCTCCAGGGGGGCCTGAGGCACGTGCCCCCTATACCTTTTGAATTTGTCCGCGCTATGCCTGCGCTAGAGGGCGTGACCCTCCTAAACTAATTATGATGGCGGCGACATAGAATTGTGTTCAGTGATTTCAAATGTGTTACACGTGACCTTTGCTGATATTCATATATCCATCATTGTTAAAGATGGCGCCCGTCAAATCCAATTATCTCTATCACTAAAGAACTACCTAGCGCAATAACGTTGATGTCAAAATAGAGGTTTGCAGGTACGATGATTATAAATATGTTACTTTAGACTTTCATGGCATTCAAATGTCCACCGTCTTTAAAGATGACGCCTACCAACGCTTATTATCCCGATAGTATAAGAACTACATCACCTAGGGCCATAATGTTGATGTCCAACTAAAGGTTTTCAGGTGCGACGATTTCAAATATGTTGCTGTTATCCTTCTTCGACTTTCATACCCTCCATTTTCAGTACATCATGTGGCCGCCAGATATTCCCCAGCGAGATACCACGAAAAAGTCACTCCAAGCTTTGTCTGATTGATTTGTGGTGATTATATATATATATATACTTACCCTCGTAAATACGCAAGAAGGATTTGCAAACGGTTCACACGTCATGATCACATCCACATCAAATCATTGGGATATCGGAATGATTTCTCTATACCGATTGCTACAACAATACTTTCTCAGCCAAGTTCGTGAGCAAAGCTGACGGCTAGCACAACAACCTCAGTGTCAAAAGGTATTATGAAGATGTTCTTTTTTTCTTTGTTTGATCGACACTATCCGCGGTATGCAAAAACATCTGAATGTCAGCCATATCCGCCAGATATGTGGTCATGACTACGGATGAGGTGGTCAATCCTTTCTCGGATACCAGTGGGGAAAATGATGGAGAACGCAACGCAGTATTGTATTTCTTCAGTCGATATCTTAAAAAAATGAAATTATTCACATGTACGCACATGTCAAAATCCGCCAGGTGAAGCGAACTTGTATATATATTTCGATTCAGGGATAGTGTAAAACTCGACAGAAATATCAAGGCAAGGTACAGATTTCCATAATTTATTCACCCCCACATAACAAACAAAAATTAATATTCATAAATCACCTTAGGGAGAATATTAACTTCTCATACCACATTTAAAATACTACTTATTGAGACTCGTCAGCCTCAGACACCCTCTTATCATCGATAGGATAAAAACGTATAAACATATCTTCCAAGTTAACACTTATATATACAAATTGTAACAAATCCCTCCACCATAGTCAGCACAAACAATCATGACAGACAAATACAACCTTCTGCGATCACAATAATGACAAGTCTTGGTACTGCTATATTCGAGGCCATCGTAATGTAAATATAAGTCGACTCAACTAAATTTGAGGGAACTTCCCTCTTCTCGCAGGAATTCACTCATGACGCTGATACCGCCTATTCGCGTGTAGCATCGCTATAGGTCTCTCGGCCTCACGAACAAACGTGTAGACGTTGCTCTGACCCGACACTACAATAAATGATAACTACAATAATACAATATTCCTACTCAATGGTCACCATTGAGTAGGAATTGGTGTGAACGATACACCCCTCAGAATATATGTTATTTCCATCAACACAAAACACAATAATAATACCTATATATATATATATATTCGACGTATACATGTCTGAGCAAACTATTCAATTTGTCTTCAGCAAACAGTCCCACCGCCAAAAATAGTCTCCGTGTTATCAATCTATGCACCTGTGAATATCATCCATTACAAACAACAATATTACAATCCACATTCGAATATCATTACTACATAACAATCGCATAGCTAAGCGATGATCGACTAACCGGTATAATATGCGCGACAACGGTATTGTCGCACTAAACAAGGTTCATTTATCCTCGGCCACACCCTTTTTCAACCTTAACAATATAAACCAGATAACCAATACAATATCAATAAGCTGACATTCACTCAGGTGCACACAGAACATGTATTTTACATACCTCCAGTATTCTCTTTAGAATGGGTATGGATGTAAGACGGTGGGACTCTACTGCACTCCTATGTGTGCATCCTGCAGTGGGCAGTATTGCTCTTACATCTTCATGCAGAACGAAGCATAGACGCACACATAGACGGTCTGGGGTTGGTGCAGTTGCTTTCAAGTTGGTTTATATCAGTGTATACGAATGTGTATCACGCTGATGTTGCCTATACTATCTAGTGTCATAATTAAGCTAATATTTGAACCTTTAATTGCCCATTTGACCGTGAACAATGTGAAATATTACTTAAAAAGCATGTTCTGTTGATTCAATTATATTTTAACTGTGTCCATTGGATAGATCATGATTGACACCCCCCACTAAATATATTTGTATGCCTTCTATCTCTAATAGTTTGGCAGATACAGCTGTTTTATCGAATTTCATCAGTTTCGGGACGCCATCTTGAATTCTGCGGTTAGCTGAAGGATTCTTGGGGACTTTTAATATGTTATTTAGGACACCTTCAGGGATCTGTGGTGCAAAAATCAGCTTTTTGTTTTCGACTTTAAGGTTTAACCTTAATATTCTTGGACAATGATCTTAGTTTCCAAGGATTTAGACGCAATAGAAATTATTTGATTATTATTATTTCTTTGTTACTAGTATATTTGACTGTTTATTCGCTCTGAACAACAGTTCAAGGAGTTGCAATTGCGGCATGCTTTTACGCGAGAGGGCCTTACTCGCATACTCACATAACAAGAGTCTTTTTCATTAATTACTTATTTACACACCTACCTTCTCACAAATGATCACATTACTGTAGTTTTAAATTGTACTGTTTTTGTCAAATGATTTTAATAGACGTACTTTAGGCAGGACTAACTGAATCTTTGATGAGCGAACACACTGCAATCCGTCAAAGCGGTGGATGTCGTCCTTTGTCGCGGTGTTTGGTGTTTTTTATAGATATTATCTCTTTTCTCGTCAACTTCTGCTATTGCGACAGAAGGCATTGGAGATTTTGCTTAGTCATCTTCTATGACAAAGCGTGTTGATGAGAGTTTATGTTCGGGGTCGATAATTCACCGTCATATATCATCAGGATCGGTTCAGCAGTACTCCTGAAGATACTTAGTTTGTGTGTGCCTGAATGTGAAAATCCCCTTGTTGATTTTGAATACAGCATGGTGACTTTGCGTATGCATTCTTCGTTTTGTTCCAATTGATAACTAAACCCGTAAGTTAAATTAAAGAAACATAATGTAGTAAGAGCCATTTGCATTTGAAGTTGCATTTTGTAAAATATTGAACACATTGGAAAGATACATATCGTGCCACAATAATATTTGTTACCTACTGTTACTGTATTTGTATTACAAATATGTTTCGTTGTAATCATGCATGACACAGACTGATGATACCTACTACAATATGTGATATCAATTGTAAATGCAACATTTAATATTTGTTTTTTACTAATATCTGTCTCGGCTATTTACCGTTATCAGCAGTTCTTCTTCCTTTTTACGGCCAACATCAATATAAACCACGCCTAAGCCGGATATTCGCTCAATTCGGACACAATTCTGAGGAACAGTTGATTTGTAATGTATATCTGATAAAAATATTTTTCTAAGTCGGATTATGTAAGTAGGATCTTCGCCTAACTCGGACTAACTGATTCGGTACGTTTAATCAGAGATAACATATTTTCTCGCCTAAGTCGGATAGCAGTATTCGAAAAAATCCCTTGATTGCTTGGAGTATATATGTACCAGATGAACTAAAAATAGAGACTGTTATTTCAAGAAAATCTTCCAGACAGCCACATCAACGTACGTAGGCGTCACGTCTTCATTAATTTGATACAACTAGCATCACCCAGCCGATGATCACTGGCATAACCAAGAACATGACGTTCCATTACCGGTACATCCTAGCCACCAAGAGAATAGTGGCATCAGAGCCAATTTCTCAAGAAGTTGGACTATTTTGTATGCCGTCATTGCCCTGAAACCATTGTGGAACAAAGTGAAATTGTAAACACTTCTAAACTACTAACAACGGGGTCCGTCTACGGTGTTTAATGTCATAATGATGGCGACGAACGAAGCAGATGCTCCATTCAGGAACGCATGGGACAAGCGCCGGGAGGCGTGTGGAGGTGTTGTATTTACGATGGATGATTACGTAGGTGTGGACGAGACCGGAGAAATTCTGGCTACTCGAAATAACGAGCATATCACCGAGCGCTACGACACTCCAACGCAGAAGGTTTACTGAGCGATGATGAGGGCGACGAAGTATAGGTGTCAGAAAATAAGATAACAAAACTCAGTCACGCAAGTGCTTCTTTATGGACGCTAAGACATTATGGTGTCAAACCAAGTATGGCTTCACGCTCGGCAACAATGAGATCGATGAGTTGACCGAGAAGGGCGAGGCCATTCTCAAGATATAGTCGCAACAAAGACTTACGCAGACGATGGCGATCAACGCACTAGTTGAGCAGATGTATGAAGAAGAGGGCGTGGGATTCATAGATTTATGGGGGTACTTTGTTGGGAGAGAAGATATGTACATGAGAGATGGTCTCCATCTAAGTGGAAAGGGGGCAGCAGTATTCTTAGAGAATCTGCTGCGATCTGTTGACAGTGGGACAGGTTGCATCTATTTAAACTAAATTCGCAGGGGGATTCGCAGAGAAGCCTGAAACTGGAAGCATAGATAAAGACAACAAAAATAATTCAGCAAAGAACAGTCTGGAAAACTGTTCTGAAGCTGCATATCAATGTGTTTGTTTAAATGCAAGGAGTATAATAAACAAAAGAAATGAACTAAACATTATGGTAGAATAAATTGACCCTCACATAATAGGTATAACCGAATCATGAGCAACCACCGATATATCAGATGCCGAATTGGGACTGACAGGATATGTAATGTTTAGGAAAGATAGAATAGGAAGAAGGGGAGGTGGAGTTATTTAATATATTAAAGAATCTAACCAGGCTATCCAAACATAAGCATAGAAGAGAATGAAAAAATACAAAACGCTATAAGGGAAGTAAGCAAGCGGGACTGTTTTACTATGGGAGATTTTAAACATGGGCAAATAAAATGGAAATCTCTACAGAGTATGGGTAGTGAGGACCACAATTTTTTAGTTGTAGTACAAGAGTTTCATTTTTCAACATGTGCTAGAACCAACCAGGGGAGAGAACGTGTTAGACATAGTTTTGTCCTCACAGAATGAATTAGTTGCAATGTCAGGATATGTGAGCCACTGGGGAATAGTGATCACAACCAGAAACATTTTACAATCAAAGTAAAATTAGAAAGGAATAGTAAAAAGCAGTACAGGATAAATTTCCACAAAGGAAAATATAAGGACATCAGGAAATATTTAGCAAAGATAGACTGGAATAACACACTGAAGAATAAGACAGCAACAGAATGCTGGAATATCATAAAGAGTGAAATTGAATGCATTATCGTCAAATTTGTTTCCTTAAAAAAACACGGGAAACGGTCCTAAAAGAAACACTTATCGAAAGAAGCCATTAGAAAAATTAAGTATAAACAAATCATGTGGAAGTCCCATAGACGTAATGGAAATGACGAAGACTACAACATTTATACAGAAGCACTAAACCAAGCTACAGCTGAAATTCAAAATTCAAAGAGAAGCTATGAACATAAATTATCTTGTAATATAAAACATGACAGCAAGAGTTTGTATGCGTATGTTCGAAGCAAACAGAAAGTTCAGGATAAGGTCGGTCCTCTAGAAGTTAGTGCTGGAAATATAATATCAGAAGGATTCTTAATGGCAGAATGAGTATTTTAGTTCAGTGTTTACCAGAGAAGACACTAGTTCACTGCCAGTACCAGAGGCTAAGTTCAAGGGGGCATAATCAGACTATTCAAGACAGTTAATTGTAACCCCAGAAATGGTAGCTAAGAAAATTAGGGCTATGAAAGATAATAAATCACCTGGAATGGATGGTATTCCACCCAAACCACTATTGGAAATTGTAGAACAAATTAGCATACGGCTTGCAACAGTTTTCAACTTCTCATTAGAAGAGGGAGTGGTTCCTTTAGAATGGAAAGAAGCAAACATTATACCGTTATTTAAAAAAGGTTCGAGAAACAAGTCAAATAATTATAGACAAGTTAGTTTAACATCGGTGATTTATAAATTATTAGAAAGACTAATTAAAAATCACATGGTGGATTTTCTTGTTAAACATAATTTGATAAACCCATCTCAACATGGGTTTCTAAAAGTGAGGTCATGCTTAACAAATATGTTATTTTTTTGGAAGATATCACTAAGTGGGTAGATGATGGATCACCAGTATATACCATCTCCTTAGATTTTCAAAAAGCTTTCGACAAAGTGCCACATCAAAGATTACTGCTTAATCTAAAGAATTATGGCATAGGACATGGTATAATTAACTGGATAGAAAAATAGCTGATTGACAGAAGACAACGGTTAGTTGTTGATGGGAGGCTTCAAACTGGAAATAAGTTTTGAGTGGGGTTCCACAGGGATCAGTACTGGGACCTATATTATTCCTAATATATATAAACGATTTGGACGATGATATAGCTAGCAAGGTGTTAAAATTTGCAAATGATACAACAGTGTTTAGAAGGATTAAAAGTGATGGAGAGAAAGACAGTATTTACAAGATGGTCGTGACAGGTTGATCAAAATTAATGGTCTGAAAAGTGGCAAATGTTGTTCAATTTTGGGAAATGTAAATGCCTTCACGCAGGACATGGGAACGAACATGTAGAATATACAATGGGGGGAACTGTACTAAGTACTACTGTAAAAGAAAATGACGTAGGGCTGACAATTAGTGCTGACATGAAGGTTTCAGAGCAGTGTGGAATTGCAGCTTCATAAGGAAATCAAATCCTTGGATTGATTAGGCGAAATATAGCCTATAAAGAAAAAGAACTAATAATACCTCTGTACAAAACAATAGTTAGGCCTTATTTAGATTATTGTATACAAGCGTGGAGGCCATACAGCTAGAAGGACTTAGGTATGCTAGAAAGAGAACAGAGGAGAGCGACTAAAATAATACCAAAACTGAGGGATCTTAGTTATGAAAAACGCCTAAAAGAATGTGGATTAACAACACTAGAGACCAGGAGATTGAGAGGAGATCATATAGAAGTGTTTAAAATATTGAATGGTTATGAAAATATTCATAGAAATATGGTTTTTTTCAGTTAAGAAAGATGGAAAGACTAGAGGATATGAAGTTACATTAGTAAAGGAGCAGTGTAGATTAGACGTACGAAAGTTCTCATTTTCACAAAGGACTGTGAATGAATGGAACAGATTATCTGATGATTGTGTGGGTGCTAGTAGTGTGAATATGTTTAAAAATGAAATCGACACATACCTCAGAAGGGCTGGATATATGTAAATAAAAGGGTTGGACTCTCGATAAGCCAAAGGGCTTCCTTGTCCACCTGCCATCTAGAGTTAATTCTCTGGATGGCAATCGTGTTAAATTTTTTTTTTAAAGATGACTGACATTTACAATCAATAATAATTATTAAGCTATAACCTTAGAGATTCGTACCAAAATGAAGCACAACTATGTTCTAATGGTAATACTGCGTAATGTTGTGTGCTCTTTGAGTACATCAACACGTGTAGAATTACCGCAGTATCCAGTCACTTTTATAGGTACCTAAGGGCTTCTACAGGGCTGCCTTTGGTGTTAGCGCTGGAATATATCATATTCGGTTAAATCGGATTTTCGCATAACTCGGATTAAATCACTCGGTCCGATTGAATCCGACTTAGACGAGGTTTACTGCACTGATGATTATGTCGTATGGATGTTGCGAAGATGGCCAGTACGTTTTTAAGATATATTGAATGTGGGAAGGGGATATAGGGTATAATAGAGGTAGGGCAGGTAGGATGGTAGGCAGAAGAAAGGGAGTAGGAGAGGGTGGAAGGGGAAGGGTGGGGGGTTTTTCGTTTCCAAAACCAGGGACGTCAATGGTAATTTCAAATTGTACATCTATTTTGTTTTATTTTACATGGCTGCTGGTATGAGGAACTGAAACGTGAAAATAAAACTCGTACGTGACTACATAAAATATATATTTTGCAAATCAAATAGTTCAACTTACGCTTTGCTGCTTCTTTTTATATTTTATATTTTTATGATATAAAAATAGTTTCTCGTAGAGTGCAAATTATGTTAGTGTTTATAAATAATATATTGTTTATTGTTACGGACAGAGGAGTGTGTATAATTAATCTTTAGGTACTAAATGTACTTTCGTTGTATACATCTACAATACAATACGATAACCTTTCTTTGTTCACAAATGGAAATTCGTGTGGTAAGAACAAAAATATTTGTACATTTAAAGCTGATTAAATTTAGTGATGTACATTTTGGTCAATCATGACATTACTATCACAGTGTTACTAAATCATAAAATAAGTTTGCCATCACTGAGTACACAACAATGTTAGTCACGGCCATGCTTGGAAGCTTCACCCGACGGTTTTACTGACTGACCGGATAACGCGAAATGAACCCAATTTTCCACCACTGTAATCATTGTAATCGCTCCACCATCCCCGTTCTCTTCCCTCTCCTAGACCTCGCATTCAGCAGCTGGATGGAGGTTGGCAGGAAGGTGTTTCGATACCGGTTGGTTCATAGCCTTTCCGATAGGTACCTATAGCCAGATTGAACAACAGAATAGAACTTGTGCAGTGGGTGGGATGGGTCTTATATCATATCTACTGTCTTCTTAATCACACATGTTTCATATAGTTCATCCACAGTTGGTACCGTCACCCCAATGGTTTTACTGGCTGACCAGATACCGCGATTAAGCAGCACTTTGTTCTTCAGCGACAGACTTCCACCCCAGCAAACTAAATAGTAGCACACGACTGACTGGACAAAGGACTGGTAGAACAGATGACTAGTTGTCCTACACATATTGAATTTTCTTAGCTTCCTCATAAAATAGTTCATTTGGCAGCACTTTCTCTGGATACGCTTGGTGTTCAGGGTCCACTCGAGCTGGTTGGAGATTTCGATGCCTAGGTAGGAATATGAAGGAACTCTCTCTACTACCTCTCCTTTGATGACTAGTGGAGGCGAGTCGGACTGAATGTTACGGAAGTCAATGATCATTTCCTTCGTTTTCTTGGTGTTAAGGTGGAGACAGTTCGAATCGCACCACGAAACCAGGGTTTGAACTTCCTTCTCATAGATCAGGTGATTATCTTCTTTTATCAAGCCAATTGGGGCCTTATCATCAGCATATTTGAAAAGATGGTCCTTGCTGCCTTCCCTGCTGAGAAAAGTTCTGGTGAACTCATACAGCATTGAGGGATGCCGCTGTTTGTAGTGATCGTAATAGAGATGGTGTTATTTATCTTAACCCACTGTTTCCTGTCTTTAACAAAGTTCCAAATCCACTTGCGCATAGATGGATTCGTAAGCATGGCTCTCAGTTTCAGGAGTGGTATATGTGGCTAAATTATGTTGAAGGCACTGAAAAAGTCCAATAATAGAATGCGGGCTGAGGTGTTGGGTGTGTCCAGGTGTTTCTGAGCATGGTGAACAAGTGTGAGAATGGCATCTTCGGTACTTCTATACTGATGAGGTTCTTGAAACCGTGATGTTTCCAAGGAGATGCGAGGGGGAAGGAGTAGTTCCAGCCATTACATCACTAAGGAGGTAAGGGCCACGGGTCGATGGTCATTAATCTGGGATGGATGAGGCTTCTCAGGGATGGGAATGATGCAGGGTGATTTTCAGAGGCTAGGCACAGTGTGTGTGCCTAATGATTGCTGGAAGAGATCGTGGATAATAGTAGCCAGTTCTCTTTTGCACTCCCTCAGCGTTCTACCACTAATCTTGTCAGGACCCGGAGCTTTCTTTGGGTTGATTTTTGCCAGTTCTTTTCTTACTTCTTCTTCCTCTACAATGATTGGATTCTCCTTTTCTCTGTTGAGAATTTCTACTTCTTGTGCACGCTCTTGTGAGAAATCTGCAGTTTCAAACCGAGTAAAGCAGGTGTTCTTTTCGTTTGCTACATCGTTTTCATTTTCTACACAGATTCTGTTTTCCTCTCCTTGTAACCAGTTATCATTTGCATCCATCGCATGCCACATTTGCTTTAGAGTACCCTGAGGCAAATCGATTTTCTAGTTTTATCTTGTACTGATCTTTCTTCTGCTCACTTGTTGCTTTAACTTTTAATCTCACGTCTTTCCACTGGCGTTCATTTTCATTCTTTCAGATGTCTTATTTCTGACAAAAGATATTCTTCATGTCAGAATCCACCCAAGGTTTGTTGTTTGGAAAGCATTTAATTTGTTTCACTCGTACACACAAATCTTCACAGAAAGCGATGTATCCGCTAATTACATATGTAGCTCCGTTAATATTTGCAGTTGAATCTAGAAAAACATTCCAGTCCGTGCTGTCCATACAGGCTGTCAACATGTCTACAGATTCGGTATCCCATTTCGTCACCTGAATACGTTTCGCCTTCTCACGTCTTAATTTTTGTCGATACAAGGAAAACAACTGCATTATGGAGTGATCTGAGTTGCCAAGAGGTGGAAATCTTCTCGCGCCGTATGCTTCCGACACATTACAGTAGCAGAGATCAAGAGTTTTGTCTTTCCTCGTGGGGTCATTCACAAATTGAAGAAAGTTAGGAAGAGATGCGTTGAGCCTGCACTCTTTAAAGTCACCCGTGATAATTATCGGCACAACTGGGAGTTATTCTCAAGTTCATGAATGTGATCTATCAGTACACTACACTCATTGTCTACCTGGCAGTGAGGAATTCAATGTATGGTAAACATACCTTGGCTCTCACGGAAACGTTGTTACACCAGCGTTCATTGATGAAGAAACACATACCCCCACCGGTCCTCTTTCCAGATTCTAAAGTCCGTCCTCCTCGGGACACATATTCTACTCTGGTCTTTGATAATTTGAAAATAAAGAATTGACAAGCATTTGTTGGCGATAATCGGCTATGTGACCGATACTTATCAATTGCGACAATCGATGGGTACATACATCAAGTGCGGATTTATGCACCCATATACACGTACATGTGCACGCGCACATACATGCACGAACCCACGCACGCACACGGTCATTGTGATTTTTCATTCATGTCTTGATATTTCACGCAGCTTACAAGAAGTTGCACTTGACGGTATCGCCTCCCAATCATCGACTCACTTATCCACTACAGCCTGGAAGGCCATCGACGGCAATGCTGACGGAATCTTCCGTCACGGCAGCTTCTCCATTACTAACAGTGAAATGAATGCTTGGTGGATCATCAGCTTCACAAAGTCCCACAATGTACAGAAAATGGACGTTGTAAATCGTGCTGACTGCTGTGGTACGTTGCTGCCGTTATGTTGGATACAGTCGCGTTCGTATGCGTAATGCGTCCCAGAAGAAATTTTCGGTGGGGAGCTATATAAGAAATATATTATTATTAGTGTAAACCTGCGTTTACTGGAGGTCCATATTTACAGAGAAATGAGAATGCAATTCTCCACATCGCATCATTCCAACACCATGCACATCTAAGTTGTTGTCAAAACTCCATGTTTTGTTTACACAACATCTTTCACATTGTATTTTCAGGTAAACAACTGGCAAGTTTCGAAACTTAATATTGTAACCAATAGTTGTGGTATGCTCTTCGTGGTAACAGGAGAGACGCGGTCATTTACTTGTCCTAGACTCTCAATTGGAACAGTTGTGAATATCTCGAAAGACGACAGACGCGGCTCATATACACTTTGTGAGGTTTTCATGTTTGCATATGGTAAGGCGTTATTCATTTTTAAACATTTATGAACTTTTCGTAGCGTTCATAATATTTGTTTACAAAACAACACCTTTTTTCAGACCGATATATTCCTAGGGAGTTTACTCTTTTGATGCGTAGTAATAATTATATGTTACGTGGTACTTTGGAATGAACAGTGTTTGGAAGAATCATTCTACAAACGTTATATTTGCCGGACCGATCGTAGAGGTTTGTGCTTGGAGGCTTCCATAGTGATTTCAGTCGTTCATCAAAGACTGCTTTGAACAACATCGTATACATTGAATCAGTGCAATAACATATACATAACTTAATACTGATGCTGGCACAGGTGATCCCTAGCAGCAGCACGTCTTTCTCGTATGAACGCAGCTCTTGTGTGTTCAGTCTGGAAAAAAGTTTACAATTTACTGTATACTAATATAGCTTATTATAATAAAAGAATAAAGACAGTGGTGCCACGCGGACTCAATCATCATTAATACAATATCGATACATTTGTCACATTACTACGAATAATTATAATTATTAATAGTTGAATTTACAATTATGCAACAGTAAACTTTTGTATGCAGCCTATTATCATAGGCCTGCATAAAGTAATTATCTACTAAGGTTTAACTGGGAAAATGTACATATATATATGCATGTATTTATGGAGACTTGGAGATATGTGTATATGAATACACATGCTTTGTAATAATTAAACATAGCATACCTAATAGACTCTTGATTCGTTGAAACGGGAAAAAATCAAGGCTGGCGATTATGTAGCTTGCATACACAGTGGCATTTCTTCTGCGGTAGAGTGTACAGAACTGCTGTTGTGTGGAAGAGTTTTCAAATCGTCGTGATTCTGCGAGTTTTTTGGCACGTTTCCAATATGTGTTTGATATACAGCGTGTGCAAGCGTATAAGGTCTGGGCCTGCATAGTGCCTAGATAGCGAGTCGTTCCAAAGATATACGTGCATGAGACATTTTTGGAGAAAACAAAATTATGCGGGTCATTTATCGCCCACCATTAACAACAGGTGATTGACCACCAGGTACCAATAGACTCTGCAGTATCGCTTATTAGCAACCCCGGTGCCCAAGTGACCGTGTGTTACCGTTGAGAAGTGCCCAAAATGACCGTGACGGTAAGCACCGTAAGCACTACCTGAACTGACGTCACTAATGCTACAACAATGGACAAGACCACCGCTAAGACCAGGCACAGTAGGGGTTCGCAGTCGAACACGGGGGCCGAACTTTTGGAGGAAACTGTGACGACGTCAACAACAACGGATGAGGCGTTAACGTTCAACAGACTGCTGGAAATGCAACAAAATATTTTCCAGAGGTGCTTGCAATCCTTCATGGAGAGCACAAACTCGAGAATAGACAATTTCATGGCCGAGACAATCAAATATATTACTGACCTAAAGCACAGCCTGCGGTATACTCAGCAGGAGGTGTGTGGTATCAAACTTAGACACACAACCTAGTGCCACTAGCGTCGATCACCTGCAAAACAACTGCAAAAACTTGAAGAAAATGTCGACTATCTAGAAAACCAAACGAACGTCAAGATCGTCGGCATGCCAGAGATCGCGGACGAAACGTGGGGAAAAACGGAAGAACTTGTAAAAAAAACAGCTTGTTCAATAAGGTCGCCATCACAGCAGACGAAGTCGAAACAATGAAGATTGAGCGCGCTCACCGAACGGGCGGAACGAGAAATGTGAACAGGGCGAAGAAGTCACGATCCGTGGTACTGAAATTTGCATCGTTTAAGGACCGCGAGTACCTTTTATACCAAGCTCGACTCGTGAAGCCGAACGGTGTGTATGTGAATGAAGACTATTCGCTGAAGGTCGTGCAGAAACGTAAAGACCTACTTCCGAAGATGGTGTAGCTGAAGGGAAGTACGCTTACATCTCGTTCAACAGATAGTTGTCAGAGATCGCCGCTGACTGTCGTGTGGTATGCTATCTTGAACGCCTACACATACATGTATTTCCTGTACCATAGACCTGCGTATAACCAAATATGTATCACGTCTACGTACATTTGTATAAAATGACCCGTGTAATTTATATTTCAATGCATTTATGTTGCATTTATTATTGTAAACAGTTATGCTGTGAGTCAGACTCCAGTGTGACTAACATGCCTAGTCACCCTTTTTTCCTTACTTGTTCTTTTCCTTATTATCCTTCTTACCCTTCACTTGTGTTTAATCAAAGTATCGTTTAATGGTAATTTGCATTTGAAAGTCATCATTACAAAACCAAACGTAAACTTTTTTAACGATTTACTTAACGCTATGTCAAAAATCGTTTTATATATGTTAACGTCATTGCATAGGCTCACTTACAAAATGTTATCAAAGAACTTTATAGTGCCTATGATGTTTTCTATAAAGCATTTCATATTTTTGATATATGCTTTTTTGCTGACATTTACTCTTGAGCGAACTGCTCCACATGAAATAGTTGTATTTAGATAGTGCAATTTCATATTATTTACATTTTAGTCTATATGTATATGGTGTGCATAGATATATATCGATATGCCGTCAATATTCACATTGTTTTTCATTTTTTGGGAGGGCAATGTTCATCCAGTTTTTTTCACTACGTTTATTGTTAGTCATTTTTCGTTTTCATTGTTGGGGCCATACAATATATATTTCCCCAAAGCTTTATGTCTACGCAGTAATCATTTTATGTCTTGTTAACGTAATGTGATATACTTACGTTATTCTCACTCTACGTTCATGTTGTGGCAGTACATATGCTGTAATTTATTTTCACACATTTTGTGCTGATGCAATAAGTATTATATTTAAGTATTATATATGCATGCGGATAATCCGTAATATTTTCTTTTACAAAATGTGTTGTATTACGCTCAGGGTATAATAATAATAATAGTATATTTAATTTGTTATAGCGCCAGATCCACAGTTGTTCGTGGCGCTTTACAATACATCATGCGTCATGATCGTTAACATTGTGCCATAAAATAATAATAAAAAAAACTAATTAATAAGTTAAGTAAAAGGCAACAAAATATTTGAATATGTTAGTATGATGTTTACTTAAAATAAACATAGTACAGTATAACATAATTAATAAATTACAATGCATAAATTAATCACTAAAATATAGCAGTATAAAATCAAATGAATAAATAAATAGTTCTAAAATAATACTAATAGAAATAAGTACACCGGATCACTGAGGAAAGTCACAAACCAGCTACTAGCGTTCGTTTAGAATGATATTATAAATAAATGTGTTTTTAATTTAGTTATCATTCAAAATTGCCAAGAGTGTCCGAAGATTTAATGTAATTAGGTAGAGTGTTCCAGAGAGTTGCAGCGGCCACCGCGAATGAACTGTCACCAGCTTTGACGCGAGTACGCGTTACGGACAACATGTTGTTGTTAGCAGACCGCAATGATCTAGCGGGCCTGTAAGGACACATGATATCACGCAAGTACACGGGCGCATTTTCATGCATAGTCTTGTACGTAAACACCAATATTTGCGAGTGATGTTGTTTGCAGATGTTCCGTATATGATTGAGTTGCAATTCTCCAGCCGCGATGTTATTATGGCGTTGACTATGCGTTCCTTCGTTGTTTTAGGTAAACATCGGCTGGTTTGATTAATGTGGCGTAGGTGGAATGCACACACACTAACAGTTTGTCACACCTGTTTGTTCATGTTCAGGTGTCTGTCCACGTAGACGCCGATATTCCGGACACATCGTGAAGCTGCAATCGTACAGTCACGAACGCGTATTACGCTGCCATTCACAAGTGCACCGGCGAATTAGGCACCACTAGAATGTATTCCGTCTTGCTGTCATTCATGCACATGTAATTCGGCGCCATCCAATATTTTATGTCATCCAGGCACGCTTCCATTCGACGTAAAACAGCAGCGTAAGCGGTTGTACTGAGATCAAAGTGGGAGTAGAGTTGTAAGTCATCAGCGTAGTGGTGGTAGCAAAGGCCATGTTTTCTGATGATATCGCCAATTGATTGCACGTACAACGAGAAGAACAGTGGGCATAGGTCGGAGCCTTGCGGGACACCTGACGTCAGAGGCGTTGTACCCAAAAATGTGTCACCAGTTACGACGCTGATTCCATGGCTTTGGGAAAGTATAGTAAAGCCGTTTCCGTCGAATGGCGTTTTCGGTACGCCGATTGGTAGCAGTCATTCATTCCCTGATCAGAGACGTGTGTGGATATTCTAAACACCACTACTTTCTCAACTACTTTAGACAAATGTTTGAGATTACTCACTGAACGGTAGTTATTCAAGACGTCTTTGTTAAGCGATGGCTTCTTCAACAAAGGACTAAAATAGCCTGCTTAAGCAGTGTTGGCATGACCGGGTCTTCAAGAGATACATTCGTGATCAGTGTTACAATGGACACAAGACTGGAGGCATTATCTTTCAGCAGGTTGGCAGGTAGAGGATCTAGCACGCAAGTTTTGTTCGTGGTAGCAACAATTGTTGCGATTTCTTCGGCTGTTGTAGGATCTGCAAAATGTTGCTTCTCATCACATGTAGCCAGATCAGTTGCTGTGCAAGGTTGTAAGCTTGACAACAATGTATCGATTTAGTTGCTAAAGAAATTCGAAAATAGTTCGCATCCTTCCACTGCCGAGCTGAATTCCGGATGTAGCTGAGAATTGTGACCACCAAGAGATCTCACCAGAAGAAACATAGTGTTGTCATTAGCGTTTTCTAAACGATCTTGGTAATATAATGTTTTCTCTCCAGTATTCATCACCAGAAGTGACATACAACTGGCGATGAATTTCAAGTTTTGTTTTCCTCCAAAGATTTTCCAATTTCCGTTTCTTCTCACGGGCATCGTCAATGTCTGCGTTATACCATGGGTGGGTGGAGTTGTTTCGTGTGCGTACAGTGCGCCATGGAGCGTTTTTAACCAGGCACTTCGTTAGGTTGGTGTTGTGCGACTAATTCACCCACTTGCATAGCCTTACAGCACGATGTCATATCAGCACAAACATATTTTAGTTCGTCTCTCAGTGCACAGTTATCAGTGTCCCGAAAGTTACGTTTGCAGTCATCGATACCATAGAAGATGGCTCCAGTGCGTTTACTGCAATTTCAATACGATGATGATCAGAAATGGAGTCTGGAAGAACTGTGACGGCAGAGATGAGGCTGTTGTCACTACTACTGACCACAAGATCCAGGATATGTCCACTATTGTGCGAAGGGGAAAGTGCATGTTGAGTTAGGTTGAACGACTCAAGAAGATCACGTAGAGGTTCCGATTTAGTTTCACTATCAAAGTGGATATTGAAATCCCCAACAATGTTGGTGGGTTCGACAGATTTAGACGATTTGCTGAATAAGTGTTCGAGCACAATAAAAAAGTCCGATGGTAACCCGGATGTCTTACGTGATACCGGGGGTTGGTAGACAACCCACACGTTCAAGTTCATACAGTCCTGGTTAACGAACTGAGTAGACTAATGGTTGTTAAAGATAACTTCGGTTGCAATTTTGTTTTGTATGTAGCGCGACGTACAATTGCCACTCATAATGATAATAATATATTATATTTTATATAGCGCCAGATCCAATTATAAATTGTTCGTGGCGCTTTACAACATGTAGAGCCCAAATAGAGGTAACAATGATGGCTAAATAAACATGCATTTTCTAAACAACACAATTCTTATAAAATTAATATTAGTAAAATACAAATAAATACAGTAATTAAATAAATATACTAAAATAATGATCATAGCTACAGTTCTATGTAGAAATAAAACATTGAAAATTAATTTAACTGAACTAATGTAAATGTAGGTATAAAATAAATATATAAATAGGTTAATTTATATATATCAGAGATATCAAACGAACAAATGCACATACTAAACTATGCCACATTGGACAAGAAAGAGAGTCGAAAACAATTAGCATTTAAGCGTGCCTTGAAAGTAGAGGGACAATCAGACGTTTTAATGTCATCCACAAAGTCGCCGCGGCGACCGCAAATGAACTGTCCCCAGTCCGCAGGACCGTAAACATGTTATTGTTGGCAGAGCGCAGTGCTCTTGTTGGTTTGTATGGGCATACAAGGTCGCATACATATTTCGGTTCATCGCCATGCACAGCTTTATATGTAAACACTAATAGCTTAAAGTTGATCCTGTGTGCTACAGGCAACCAGTGAAGAATGCACAACAGAGGCATGGCGCTGTCACTCCTTGGGCGGCGCAGGATCAACCTAGCAGCAGAGTTTAGCATTCTCTGCAGTCGAGCGATGTTATTAACAAAAGTGCTCTCCACCGCCACGACCACAAGCATCGAGACAGTCCAAGACTGGATGACTGCTATGGACAATAAGACACAAATGGATGTCATCCTACTTGATTTCGCTAAAGGCTTCGAAAGAGTCCCCTATAAACGCCTCTTATCCCAATTAGCTTTCTATGGAATAACTGGAAACACACAAAACTGGAGCAAATCGTTTCTATCCAATCGCAAACAGAGAGTCTCAGTCAATGGATCCCTGTTGGACAGAACAGATATTACATCTGGTGAACCACATGGTTCAGTCCTAGGAACTATCCTATGTTTACTCTACATTAACAACATATACGAAAATATCCAATCTCCCGTACGTCTCTTTGCAGGTGACAGCATTATATTTCGCAAAATCACATCGAAACCGACCACGAAATTCTTCAACCTGACCTGATCAAACTCCAAACATGGTCTGATAAATGGCAAATGGAGTTTAACATATCTAAATGTGTGCATCGCCAAATAACAAACAAAACAAAACCCATACTACATTCATATTCACTCTTTGGCGTGCCACTCTCTACCGTCTCTAGCCACCCATATCTTGGAATAAAATTATATTCTAAACTAACCTGGGCAACCGATATCACTGGCATAGCTTCCAAATCGTCAAAAGTTCTAGGCATGATCAAACGAACCCTCGGACCATGCAAACCAAAGAAACAGCCTATAACATGCTAATCCGACCAAAAATTCGAGTATGCCTCCCAATGTGGAATCCACACACTGCTACCCAAATTAAACACCTTGAAAGAGTACAACAATGTGGAGCTAGATTTGTAAAAAATTATCATAGACGCCAAACAAACTCAGCAGAACTAATAGCCACCCTTGGATAGCACATTATCAAACAAGCCATGACATTTTACGAAACATTAAATAATATAATCAACATAACACCCCTACCAGGTCTGCTAACATGGTCAAAAAACCGTGGCCATTACGTAGCCCCTAGGTGCCGGATCAATGCAGCAGTGTTCTCTTTTTATCCCTAGTATTGCCTATAAAATCAAAACCAAACAAACTACCCACAACGCATGCGCACAAACAATCACCACAAAACTCATGCGTTAGCTCAATTAAGTTTGGGCAGTTAGAAGTAAATCGCCTAAGACCTAAAACATTTTAGTGTGTATATCCGGGCAGGGTTACGTCGGCTATTATCGCATCGTGTCCGTTTTTCTTAAGCCACGTCTCTGTGATTGCTAGCACATCCCAGTTATGCTCAATAATAGATTCGCTTATAGTCGTCGCTTTATTGCGTAGGGATCTAGCGTTAACCAGAGCCACATTTGGAGTATAATGACTGGCGATGGATTTCGTACTGCAGTTTTCAAGTGTTACTTGGGTGAGATTTGCTTTGTTGACACCTCGCTGTTTACAATTACCAGGTCTCACATTCAACGGCCCAAGCGTGGTTATTGGCCTGATACGCCTCGTTCCGGCTGATGTTCCGCGCCTGGTCGGTGGTCGGCACAAGTTCAGCGTCCGTATTGTTGGTATCCACGGTTGGCTAGGCTGTTGACGGCAGTGTCGCAGGCCGAGATGAAACGTCCTGAACAACGACATGCTTCGCCGGTCGCTGGCAGCCTGAGCATAGACGTCCAGGTAACGTAGGTTGGAAACCGGTTCCGGTCAAGTTTGGTTAATCACAGTTGCCACGCCTCAAGAGTAAAAGTCAATATAAAAGTCGATACAAACTGAAGATCCACGGTACAAACAATTCACAAATGTCCCGCACATATTCCTTGGATATTCACAATTCAGTGTATAGAAACACGAACACTTTATAAAATTCAAATCAATGACATTTTGATTATTTTATACGCAAAGCCCGGCAGCAGCCACACTGCAGCGCATCAACCGTATGTATGGCTTATGCATCTCTTTCACAACGTCTAGTCCATGTGATGTGTCCTGTAAACATAGAACACTATAGTTTATCTAATTTTCCAATATGATTGATAACAATTATTTCTTAGCGCAATTTGGTGGTCTAGAAAATAATTATCTCCATCACATATTAAAAACGGATGAAATGAATGAAGATGGGAATATTGAACCATTTCAACATTCACCATACTTTGACGATGATAATTTAATAAACCATTTAACGAACAAGCAAAGCCTCTAAAACAACTACAAGTGGAGGTAAATCATATAAAGATTACCTGAAAAACCCGATATTTCACACCTTCAGCTTTAACCCAATTGACCTGGAAACTACTGTTAATATAACCAATCGTTTACCTCCAAAATCAAGTTGTGCAAAAAGGGTATATCAACACAATTACTAAAATTGATAAAGAAATGATCTCAAAAATGCAGTCATTCTAATTATTAATCAATCAATAATAACTGGTATATTTCCAGACAAATTAAAAATTCAAAAATTCATAACCTTTTTAAAAAAGTGATGTTTCTGACTTTAACAATTATCGTCCTATTTCTATCCTGCCAGTGATTTCATTTTTTTTAGAAAAGTGTATGTTTGATCAAATCCACGATTATTTCCATTCTAATGCGTTACACTACAATAGCCAATATGGGTTTAAAAAGAAACATTCTACTGAGCTTGCTATATTCGAAATTATAAACATAATTATACAAGAACTTGATCAATTGTTTACTCCAATAAATACATACCTGGATTTATCAAAAAGCATTTGACACAATTGATCACAATATATTGGTACAGCAGTTTAATTACTACGGTTTAAATGATAAGGTTCTGGTCCTTTGTAAGAGTTATTTACAAAATCGTAAGCAGTACGTAGAAATTGAAAATGTTAAGTCTAAGGAAATAGTCATCAACACTGGTGTCACTCCAGGTTCAAGTATAAGGCCACTGTTATTTATTATATACATAAATGAAATAGCTCTTTCTAGTGACTTTTTCAAATTCATAACTTATGCTGACGACACCACCCTTACTAGTACAGTAAATACATGTAACGATTCAGAAGGCCAAATGCTAAGTGAAAATACTAACAAATAACTATCAAATATTAGCAATTGGTTGAAAGCTAATAAACTGTCACTAAATGTCAAAAAGACTAAATTCATGATTTTTGATATGCCTCAAAAGAAAGTAGATGGGGCTGTGTTACATATAGATGGGGCATACATTGAATGTGTAAATTATTTTCAAATTACTGAAAAAAAGAAATACGAATAATATCCTTAAGTAAATATAATGCTCACACAAGTCCTATTTTTAAAAGACTTCAGTTGCTAAAGATGGATTACATTCATAAAATTCAACAATTCAAATTTTACTATAAAATTCAACAATTAAAATTTTACTATAAATAAATTAACAACATTTTACCCCACTACTTCAATGTGTTTTCCAAATACACACATATATGATATTCCTCAGCACTGCACACGTGAAAGAAATAATCTGTATATGTCCAGATTCAAACATGAATTTACAAAAAAATGCATTAGACACAATATAGTAGAGACAGTTAACAATACACCAAGTATTATCATAAATAAAATTTACACCCACAGACTATATGTTTTTTTCAATATACACACAAAAATTGCTTTATTTTAAATTATGATTCATGTTGCCATATTCATAATTGGTTTATTTGTAATTCGTAATATTATTGAAATGCATACCTAACTATCCACATGTACGCCAATGTGTACACCAGTACATATAATCAGTTCTAGTATTATGTAAGTCTGTTGATACATTGAGTGATAATCAACTATAACAACAAGTAATATGCTGTTCTGATTTGTGTCATGCACATGTTGTTGTTGATTATATTTATGGGGTGGCTCCTGTATTAGCTATACCGTATGTCTTAATAGGAGTCTCTCTTACGTTATTCATTGTATATGTATCGTATTTATAGGTCAAATAAATTGATTCCGAGTTCTACGGAATGTTAACACATTCAAACATGTTCGCTGCCCGATCCATCGCACCCTCTTCTTCGCGATGTGCGTCATCCGCGGCTGTCTCCTCGCGATCATCATTTAACAAAATTTAACAAGATTGCCACACAGATAATTAACTCTAGATGGCAGGTGGACAAGGAAGCCTTTTGGCATATCAAAAGTCCAGCCTATCTACGTGTATCCCGCCCTTCTGAGGTATGTGTAAATTTTATTTTTAAACATATTCACGCTACTAGCACCCACACAATCAGCAAATAATATGTTCCAATCATATACAGTCCGTTGTGAAAATGATAATTTTCTTGTATTTAATCTACACTGCTCCATTACTGATGTAACTTCATGTCCCCTAGTCCTTCTATCTTTCTTAACTGATAAACAATATATATTTTTTATCAAAATGTTTACAACCATTCAAAATTTTAAAAACTTATATCTGATCTCCTCTCAATCACCTGGGCTCTAGTGTTGTCAAACCACGTTCGTTTAGGCGTATTTCATAACTACGATTTCTCAGTTTTTGTATCATTTTAGTCACTGTCCTCTAGCATGTCTATGTCTTTCTTGCGATCAATAATTGTATTCATATAAAGCTAAAAACTTGCTTGAATTCAATGCGCGACGCTAGACGTTGCAACGATGTTTAACTTGACAACCACATATGAACTCGGAGATTCCGGTGTAGGACGCTCAAAACTCTACCCCGCTGAAAACACTACGTTAATGTTTTGGGCGTACTTTCAAAACACTACCGTAGAGTTTTCAGCGTACCTTCAAAACGCTACTGTTAAGTTCAAAACACTACCCCATGTACGCTCAAAACACTACTCAATTTCAAAACACTACTGTCAGTATGTTTTAAAAGCGTAAATCAGTCACCTTTGGAAATCATTCTATACCCTAGGGTCGAGTCAGTAATTGTTGGAACCAATTAGACAACAGGAATAAATAGTTAGTGTGAAATATCATAACACTATTAATTAAGCTGAATGTAAATATTATAAGTAGTTATGGTTTTAGTTAGTTATGGTAGGGGTTAGGGTTAGTCATAGCGTAATCGTTGGAATCAGACATACTACGGCAATAAATAGTTAGTGTGATAATCAGACGAGGTGAATAAAATAAGTATTCATTAGGGTTAACGTTATTATTATAGTTATATATATATAATCTAACCTTCATAACTAACTACAAATATAAATAATTATAATACTAACGTTAGCCCTAATGAATATATATGTGTGTGTGTGTGTATATATATATATATATATATATAAACCTAACCTTCATAACTGACTACAAATATAACTAATTGTAATAATAACCCTAGTCCTAATGAATATACATATATATATATATATATATATATTTATATATATAGCATATATCCTTATTAATTAAGGTTACAATTATTATGAGTTATGGTTGGAGTCAGATGTGATTGGGTTTAGTGTAATTGTTGGAACCAATCATACGCGGGGAATAAATAGTTAGTGTTAAATGTAATTATCCAATGGGGTTAGGGTTATTGTTATTATTAGATAAGGTTGGAGTCAGTTATGGTTTGGGGTTATGGTAATTTCTGGAACCAATTTGACAACAATAATAAATACTTAGTGTGAAATGTTATTATTCATTATGGTTAAGATTATTATTATAGTTAGTTATGGTGTTGGAATGAGCAATAATTTGGTTTAGAGTATATATTCATATATATATATATATATATGTTTATAAAATGGTGATACGCAATCACTCACGCAAATACACGCGCTCGCACGCACACGCACACAATCATAGGCTTCTGATTGGGCGTTCGAACATATCCTACTATGCTGCCAATATTTCCATAATTTCTGTAGAATCCATTCGCAGGATTGGTTAGGATATATGAGCCTCAAGTCCATCTCGGTAGCCATTAACTTCTCTCACCCACACAATATTTCAAAAATGCACATCACCCGGAGTTCCCCCTCACGTTCCCGCCGCCGGCGATAAAGAAATAAAAAATAGAATGACGTTAACGTCCTCGACTAGGTTTATTAATAACATCAGTCTGGTTACAATAGCTTTGTTTTTAATTTTTACATAACCCATATTACCAAGATATCCTACCCCATATAAAGCTATTGATCGCTTATCCGGTCACCCCGACTTCCCATCAAGCGAGACGTACTCTATTAAAAAAAATCGGGTGTAGGGTTAGCGTAGTGTTTTAACCTTAACAGTAATGTTTTGAGGGTACGCTCAAAACACAACCGTAGTGTTTTCGAGGGGTAGTGTTTTCAAGTTACTACACCGGGTCAACCTTGCTGTGATCACCGCCAACATAAACTTCCGCAGAGCTAGCGGAAGCCACGGGAGTGGCACGGTCAGCACTTGTTGTTGTTGATATCGGGTTCAACACAAATTCATCGTCGCTGTCATTGCCCATGTCTCTTATTTCGACGTCGCTGTCAAGTTCAGAAGTTGATAGACAGAAGTGATCTTCTATCACTTCCCGCACCGCTGATCTGTCACGAATACCACATTTCGAAGCTTTTTTCAACAGTTGTGTTATCTGCGAAGCTCGACCCATAATTAGATTCATATCAAGCTAAAAACTTGCATGAATTCATGAGCTATGATTGTTTGACAACCTGAGATGAACTCGGAGATTCCGCGGCGTATAATGCTGCCTTCCAATGGGCTCGTTTATATATCGTAAACACGACTTGGCGAATTGGTAAATTCACGAGCACCTCCAGTTTACTTGTAAATAAGTTATGCAGCTGGGTCAAGTAGCTGCGTTCCAATCACCTCATGTAGACCGAGAATACGACTTCGTAACCCCTACTTGACACAGTTGCATAAAGGTACAAGTGGTAAACTCGAGGAGCCCGTGAACTTTCCAGTTCGTGTCGTGTTTACGATATAAACGAGCCCACTGGAACGCAGAATAACGTTCTCGGCGGCGCGCTCAAATCGTGCTAATTTTGTCATTCAGCTAGCTGGTCATTGTTTTACCAAAATTAGTGGTAGGTGTCGAATAAAACAACATTATGTTTTTGAGCTGCACACATTACAAAATAGGAAATTATATTAAACAATACAGTTCCACTTCCATCTCAAAATCGACGAAGTGACCCCCAAATTCATGTTTTGGTTGCTAGCGCGAAACCGATCTGTGCGACTTTCGCCTGCTTTTGTGAGAGCGGGCCAGAATTCGTCTGACGCCTGCGCACAGGCCGAACCGACGATCAATCTTAGAACTGATAACAGGCAGCACAGCATAGAAACCAGAAAAGGACCTGTAAGAAGATGTAAAAGATGAAAGGCGCCGTCCGGTTAGCTTATATCATAGCATGGGGATGTACATGCTTTGCTTATATTACCGAATTCGCCATCATTATGACGTCGCCAGAAATGCGGCGGCGACTCGCTAATGATGGTGCGTCGGCCGTCTCGTGATGACGTCAAAGTGCGTACGTCGTCTCCCAAGTTGCAACCATCATCGCCGAGCGCTTTCGAGATACGGTGTCGCGCTTACATTTATCCGGGCGTTAAATTTTATCCGGGTGAAGTTTATGTGCATATGTAAGGCATAATATTTGGCACCAGTAGATCACGTAGTGATGAATAATATCCAGTAGTTAAACATGTTTCGTTTGTTATCGTAATACGAGCGTTATAGTTAGAGTACATAATTATAATTTGCTGTTTCAGATTTATGACAAGTATAACAGGAAGTCACGTCCCGTGTGCGTGGAAAGGAAACCGTTTTACGACAGAAATTGTCTATGTCTGTGGGAAGAAAACATTTTATAATTTATGTATATATATATAGACATATATATATATAAATATATATATATATATATATATATATAATATGTATATATATATTATATAAACATACATAACACCCAGATAAATGAAATCGCGACAATTGTAGCTGTATTCCCCTACATACGCGCACGCGGAGAAACGTCACCCGGATGTTATTTAACGCCCGGATTTGTACCGCGTCGTTTTGATAGTAGCGCTATGTCAATGGTACCAAGCACGTGCATGGGTCCGTGCATGCGTGCGTGCGTGCGTGTATGTTTGTAAGACATAAGACAGCTCGTTTGAGTGTGGGTGATCGCCTACATTTCTAATTATGTATACATTGCAACCCTCTTTTTAAAGACGCAGAAGCCAGTCCGCGGTTAATTTCTAACAGCGACATCAGCCAAGCAAACAGGGCCAGTGTCGTAAACGATGAATGAGAACAACAAAAACAACTTCGCCACAGTTAAATGTCCGTTGTAGCGATTACGCGATTTTCCTGTTTGGATTCCTTTCAAAGCTCAGAAGGTCAGCTATATTAACGAAGCTAGCGTCGGGATATATTAAACAGTTGTGGTGACAGCAGTATTTAGGGAGCACTCGAGGAGCATTTTAATCTACGAAGGTTTTAACGTGATTTAGGATATCTGGCGCAGAAGCCGCTGCGCCACAATACAGTTGTGTATCTGTATCTGTAGAATAATCGTCAAATCCCTCTGGGCATCGCGCCAATGGGTGGTGGTTGCTCTATGAGCATTGGGCACGGCCCAGTAGTATCTTAAAGTTTCAGGAGTCCTTTGCCTCCTGCCAATTCCCCGGGGATTTCCGGGAACCTCCTTGAGTTTTGGTGTATCTCCCGGTCTCCCGGAATATGGGCAGATCTTCCGGACTTTCGCTTAAAATCTCCAACAACCCACCCCCGTCTTCCGATGTCATCATCCGAGACAGTGCGATACCACGGAAGATGTGCTGAGACACTCTGAACCGCTGAAGTTCCAGGTCAAAAATATCCAACATCACACCCCGTCTTCCGATGTCATCGTCCGTGACAGCGCGATACGAGAAACGTGCTGAACCACTGATTAATCTCCCGGAATTAAAAAAAAGTTGGCAGGTATACAAATTTCAGTATTAACAAAATAACACTATGGGGGTGGCTCGAATTAAGCTCCCCCTATGATAATGTGTCACAATGTTCGGCTGGACTTTGTAATGGGAATTTAAACGACGACCACAATAATTTATTAATGAGAACGAATGGCGCTGATATTTTGCTCCCGGCCGCGCCTTTGCATTTCACATATGAAAATAACAGGCGCTATTAAGCCATGCCCAGCGCGCTCGTGAGTGTTTATTAGGAGCAGGGCGCGTCTGTCGCTTGTGTCATTTTGTCGTGTATCAAACTATAGTGCTTTATAAAAACAAGTATTGTTTATTTGTCTTAGTGCATAACAGCAGTGGTAGTGTTACCGTATTTGGATTAAATTTAAACATTAGTTAAATGCTCCGTGGACACACTCGTTGCACTAATTAACATGCATGAAGTTTTGATAATGGACCTCTAATGTAATTTAAGGGCGAGTTAGGTGATTTAGTGTGACTTAATTGATGTAGCACCACAGAATGCGTATTATTTAGCTGTCGTGGACAAAAAATAATTATTAACTTATATAAATCAGGTTGTCATGCTTTATATATCTGTCTTAGTTGATGAATATGTTTTATACTCATGTACTGGTAGATATGTGTAACATTATCAGAACGAAGCCTGGCGAATAGAGGACACAACATTGTCATGGACGTAGTGGTTTGTCCGTGCACAGAAAAAGAAAGCAATCACAAATATTTAATGGTGAAATGGAAATGTGAATCTTTCAGGCACAAATGGAATCTCAAGTGTTATTAGTTATTCACACTTATATTCAATTCACTTATTTACTTCAGACCAAACTAAATATGGCGAAACATATATTGGTTCATATATTAATAATACACATGTAACAGTTAAAAAAAACGATATTAATATTAAAAAACATATTATAATTAAACTAAAAGTGGGACATATAATATGACCTAGGTATTTTTTTGTTATACTAACTTAGCTAAGTTCCCCCCATTTAGCTTAGATGCAAGAGGGCATACATTCTTCATACTTTTACAGTCTTCTGCTTATCAGTATCATGCTTCTCTCATAGTTAAATTTAATTAAATAACCACAACAGTTTCACAAACTAATAACAACTCCCTCAGGATTACATTGGAGAGATAGAAAACCACCAAGTCATCTGTATACAAGTATATGACTTTTGTTAACATTTTGGGTCAATTTTCTTAAAAGCATGGCGTATTTATCATCGCTAAGGAAACTAAAGTATTAAAACGTCAGAGTTTTTTTTAAAAGAGTGTAGGCTGTAGTGTAGCGCATACCAAAATATTATGAATGCACGACGCACATAATAAGTCATACATATACATAATGTGTAGTGATACAAAGGCGGTGCCTGCATTAGACAAACAAATCACTCCAGTGCATAATTCGCTATCCGACAATGTTCTTAATATTTGTTAAATATTCAACATTCGACTTCGCAAATGGGCGACCAACGAAAAGCAAACGTACATATACACGCGCATCCGTGTTGATTTTTGGACGAACCAATGACCAGCAAATGGGGCGTGGCTTAAAACCGCCTGTTAGTTTTTCATAAGTGAAAAAGAAGCCTCCCGGTCAAAGCTACATGCGGTGTCTCTACCTTGCGGAGTTTGGTTATCTTAGTCGAGATTTGTGACAAACAGTGGCGCCACGTCACGGTGCGTAGACGATCGAGGTGGTTTCGCAGACCAGTGAGTACAATTAATGTTTAATCGTTCGACTCCGCATAGCGCATTGTTGGGCTTGCATATCTAACTTTGGCGTTGGTCAATATGTAACTGTGTGGCTTATATTTACATGGTGACCCTTTATATTACTGGGATATGTTAGTTGAGTGAACCTTTGGCTTTACTTTTTTCAGATGTGCCAAGTGGGCGATAAACGGATGATATCATCTTACATGTACAGAACACTATATTTTACTGCAGTGCAGATGCCACTTTGAGATCCAGTGTCACATTTATCATGCAGCGTGGTTTGTTGGTAAGTGATAATTGTATATTTGTACAACAAACAATCATGTAGATCATTGAAGATGGAAATACAATTATAACCAATGTTGATGAGGTGAACATTGTCATTGACATTGGCAATCATTGGTCATTGACATTGCAAAACAAACTCCTGGTTATTTTTACAAACATGTATCTAGAGTCGAAGTTGGCCTAGTCAATTATTAGGCATTATTTAAGCCTATGCAATTATTTATTATATAATATTGACACCAGTTATTATCCAAATATACACATTAGTCAATTACCTAAAATATTTGTGAAATGTATGTCAATTTCAACTAATTGTTCAAAGAAGATTGAACAAAAATCACCCAGTCTGTTCTACCCTCTCCAGAGCATAGACGCGGGAACATGGGCAGCAAGGGAGACTGGTGCCCCCTTGGAATTTAGCTGCAGAGGTAGACATATGATTCTGCTCTTACGGTTAGACATGGGGTCAAATACATTTAAAAGTATTTAACTGCAAATACATTTTGTTTATGCCAGATGCAAATATTTTCACAAGTATTTCAAATACTTTTCTAATTCTCTTGACGTCCTCGTGCCCGTGCACAATAAATAATGATAAATGGGTGACAGATGCCACTTTGAGATCCAGTGTCATACTTTTCATGCGGCGTGGTTTGTTGGTAAGTTATAATTCTATATTTATATAACAGACAATCATAGATTATTAAAGATGGAAATACAATTATAACCAATGTTAAGAACCTGCAAAATATAAATAATAGCTTTTATCTTTACCATATTTATAATGGTGGGCAATTCCACCATCACTCATGTTATATTTATACTTTTTTGGGTCTTTCAGCACATCATATCTGAAAATATTATTGATCAACATAAAACATTTGAATTTAGTGGTCGTCACTCATGTTATGAAAAACAGACCAATGTTTTTCCATCAACTTTGCAGATAAATTCTCCTAAAACTATTGGCCTTAGTATAAAAGCACCTAACAATTTGTTTAGGTGTGAATTTAAGCTAAACGACAAGTACAGTTTAACTTCATTCTGTGTTATATTTTAGACACCAACTGCACATCAGAGAGAAAAATTCACGTTACGTCACTCACGTTACATCTCTCACGTTACGTCACTCACGTTACATCACTCACGTTACATCACTCACGTTACATCACTCACGTTACATCACTCACGTTACATCATTCACGTTACATCACTCACGTTACATCACTCATGTTACATCACTCACGTTACAATCTCACAACAATATGATTATGGATGAGCACATTAATTAATATGATTACCATAGGTTACTAGTTTCAAGCTGCATGTACCTATATATTCAGAATCACCTGATCACCAACCAGAACTGGTATGATTCTAAGGACGTCACTCACGTTACGCATTGTCACTCACGTTACACATTGTCACTCATGTTACACATTGTTACTCATGTTACACATTGTCACTCATGTTACACATCGTCACTCACGTTACACATTGTCACTCACGTTACACATTGTCACTCATGTTACACATTTTAAGCTCAGACTGCATAAATTCTATAAGGCATAGCTGTGAATTTTGTTTTGTTTTACTTAAAACTAAGCTAGTTGAAGGAGAATCAAAACTTTCTGTGAATACCCTTCATGCTTTCAAGTATGAGATTAAAACATTCACTTATTCGTCACTCACCAGTTACGTGATGGCCACCTTGTAGCACATCTGACAAGATGCACAAATTTGGATAACCTAGATGAATATTAGCGGTGCACTTCTAATTGCCACTATCCTCTTCATCAAAATATATATTACTTAACTTGGTTCACTATAATTCTAAAATGGAAATGGGCCTAGTGTTTGTGGTAAGTTTCAGAGATACAATTTTAAAATAAAAGCTTTATGATTCCAAATGCTCCTATTCATAATTACCAAGTAGCATTTGTGTGTAATTTTCATTTTTATAACACCCGACATGTATATAATACAATACAAGTAATAAATTGTCAATATGGGAAGATTTATTTGTCAGTGTCATGTCCAAAGTTACATGGAATTGCCCTGGTGCACGTCGATTGTAGGTTGAATAATAAGAACTAAGATACCATTTACATAATTTAAATATCTTCATTCAGTCAAAAATTATGACAATTAAAATTTTTAGAAAAGTATAAAAAAAATTGTGACCTGCTGTGCAGCATACATTCCTATTAGGGGCTGGATCACTGCGTTGAAATGCAGTTAAAAACTGCGATAACAACTTGTCAAAAAGATTAGTAAAAATACTTCTCCCCAAAGTTGACCTCAATATGGCGTGACCTTGAGATGGATATGACCACGAGATGACATTTTATGTCTGATGTTAGATTTAGACTAGATTTAGTCTATTTACGGAATTATTTTTCCGAAATTTAAGTATTTTTCTATTCTACTGTCTTTGAGGGCCCAGTACATATTTGTATGCACCCAGGAGGGAGGTGTACCCTTAACATTTACCATTTTCATGTGAAACCTTTCAGTAACCTAATTATTTGACTATATTTACTGGTTGGTTTTATAACTTTTTTTTCTCATTTTATTGAATGTTTATTAAATACATATGTGGAGTTGCACAATACTGGGCCAAATTGGTGTCCTGTAACTTACACTATATTTATTCCATAACCAGCTTCTTTGTGGACAGTTCCTATTGATAACATTTGTGCTGTATCTTAGGCCCAAGAAGAAAGAAGAGACACCAAAACACATCCTACCTGTTTACTGTTGTTGTTGTAGAAAAGTGTGGTTGTGGTGGATAACGTAAATTATGGTGTCCACCATTTCATGCAAATTTTTATTTCTGAAAGGTTTTTCATTCTCATTTTATTTTAGTTAAAAAACACAATGTAACTTACATCATGAACTTTGACTACTTACATTATGCCACATAACTTGAGTAAAGAGATCTTATATTCTTCTTTAATTTTAGGTGTAGATGTTACTTGGCTTAGGCGTAGGTGTATCTCGACTACCATCTAAGACAGTTTTTCATTTATTTTAAGCACTTTTTGTTTTAGGTGCTCATGTCCTCTTTTGATATGTCATAGCACTAGCAGGAAATGGAAATATATTCTGGACCAATGCAAGTCCATATTTGGGTAATACATTATATATATATATATATTATTACAGTGTATAGACTAAACTTATATACGGTAATTGTTTAATAGCCCCGTTTTGGTAAAATGTCATAATTTTGTATTTACTTCAATTATTTGTTTAGTGTTTACAGACAGATTAATTATGGTCATGAATAATACAAACAAGTCATATATTATTAAAAGTAAATAAATGCATAAGTTATCATTAGCTGATTAACACAAACAAATCAACATAAACATCTCAGTGAATGACCATACTTCTATCATTGTGAAGATGTTTGCATAATTGATACAGATGCTCTCACTCTCTCCCTCCCTCCCTACCTCCCTCCATACCTCCCTCCCTCAGCGCAATCGTGAAGAAATGGGTGGTAATTTCAAAGCGACTTTGGCGCAAAGTCAGCCATCCAATTTGTATGAAAGGTTCAGGGTAATTTGGTTAAATACACATCTGACTACTACCTAAACTTCAGAAAACTTCATTAAGCTACAACAAAGATATTTATGCAAGCACCAACACAAGTCATGAATAGTGATGAAATAAGGCCAAATGAATGACGTTTATTCAAGAGATTAAGTTAAAGAGAGATAAATGTGGGCTCTACATCCCAAGGCCAGGCCTGTGACTGAGCTCATACTAGTCTCCTGTACCTCTGGATGACAGAGCCCACATTTCGGCATATACAACATTAGCAGTATTGTTATAGATATGTAAAACAACAGCATTACTACTGTAATCACAGTAGACCTTATGCACTGTACCGTACTAACCAAGCACACCATTCATTCACACTAACTATAATCCCAACTACCTGCTGAAGAGTTACACTATATCAAGATTTAGCCTAAACCTATAAGTGGGGCCATTACGCCACCGGTCACCGAAACATGTGACCACCCCACTACCAATGTGAAAATATGCCATTACTGAATCGATAGAAACAATAGATGCTGAGGCTAAGCCTCCAACATGCATGTGTGTCACAAAAAGCATAACCATTTCCACCAAGATTGGCAGACGAGGATACATGCCTCGTTACTGCTCATAGAGGGCTCTCGTAACAAGACTCAAAAATCCCCCAAGCTGACTGGGGAGACACAACAACTGAGGAGCCGTGTAAGAGACCTGTCGAATTCACTCCGCAAAATTGGCAAACCATTCAGGGACGCAAACAGGATACCCTGTACTGGGCCCCCGACATGAATAAATTCCCTTAACTCTGCTGCTTAGTAATTGACAGAACCTTATTAACATCCACCCCTCTCCTGCAAAGATTATGGGCCGTGTTGTGCACTGTGCTTAAAACAACCCAAGGATACTGTAATAATTAAGGTCACCAGATAGATAGTATAACATCTCCTAAATACAAACTTCCTTTGAATTCCAACACCAGGATACAGCTTCTGGTGTGTGTCATGAATGTGTTGAAGCCATTATTAACCTCTCCAATGGTGTATCCCAATAATTAGTAACCAGCTTGCTAATCATGCAATGTTTCCCTTCGTTATGCAATCTTTGACAGCCATTTTGTCCAAAAAAAATATTGTTCTTCTGTTCTGCATTTGGAAACGGGATATCTCTGGGAATAATTACGCTATATAATAATGTTTTCAGCACATTCTACTGTGTGTAATGATCAGACACTGTTATAAAATCGTGAATAGTTTGAAAGATATAGCCATATTTGGTGCAAAAAAAAAGATTTGTTTTTGTATTTTACCAAAAATTATTTTAAAATAAAAAAATTAATAAAAAAATGTCTGGTCATTGCACAACAGAATCTGTAGAGAACATGGATTTGCAATAATTATAATTATATATGTGTTCAATTACAAATGGCAGGTTTCCAGATTTGCCAATATTTGCTCAAAATGGTGGCCATTTTGTTTGTTACCATGGAAACGGGGGGTCTGGCTGAACAAGTTCAATATATGTTTTACTCAGTAAGACCCATTTCATGCATTGGACAGAAAACAAACACAAAATTGAACTGTTTGCACCAATTAAAAAATAATCATATCCACCAGCCGTGTCTGGCCTTAAAATCACTATTATCTACACTGTCACACAATGTCTGATCATAGGTCGTGCGTTGCATAGCTAAAGTCCTCGACCTGTAACATAAAATATGGTGTGTACCCTTGATTAAAGCATCGCATTGGTGCTGCCCCAACTCCAGTTAAGTGTCAGTTTCTGGACTGAAACCACTTTCAACTGCCATAAGTGTAGCAGGATGGATTGCTGTTACAAAAGCATGTGTCCTGTGCAGCAGCTTCTCAAAAGATGCCATACTGTGTTCTATATCCTGCTCCCACAAATGCCAAATGTATCCTTGCATTCGACTAACTGTCCACCACCACCTGGAGTCTGAGTGCACAGTCATGCCTCCTGTGTTGAGCAGTCACTGGCTCCGACGTAGGAACTCTCGTTGTCGCAGCAGCAATCTGCCAATGTCCCTACCAGGCAACCAAATATGTCCAAGTGTATTTTGTCGAGTGTAACCGATCCTGCCTCTGACTGGCTGACTCAAGGTTGAATTTCAAGAGAAATTCTACAAAAATAAATACACAGCAGGACAGTACTCGAACTACTACACAGAAATTCACTCTCATCGACATGCACGATAATCAACAATGTTGCATCTGTCAAACATGTTAAGCATGTCTGAAAAACCAGAAACATGACCATGATGCCAACTAAACACATGGCAGTAATAAATGTGTGTGTTGGCATATGTGGGTGTTGTTAATGTTGGTATCTGTACTATCTGTACAACATAATATTATACATTTGCATGTTTATGTTTATATTTGTAACTGAATGTGCTGCACAGACAGAAACACAAGTGCTATGCGAGGATCTTTAATTATATTATGCCACATGCCTCCAGTAATGCATGGCGGTAATCATATTATTTCACATCCCTCCAGTAACGCATGACGGTGTGTTGCCATACAAAACACTGCACCAGCAGCAAAACAGTGACATAAACACTATAATGCATGTAAGCACTGACCCGACAAAGAGGAATTTAGAAAACCCAACAATGTGTTGACATGCAAAAAAACTGCCCCAGCAGCAAAACAGTGACACAAGCACTACAATGCATGTAAACACATGTCGGTGTGTTGACATGCAAAAAACTGCCCCAGCAGCAAAACAGTGACACAAGCACTACAATGCATGTAAAAACATGTCGGTGTGTTGACATGCAAAAAAACTGCACCAGCAGCAAAACAGTGACATAAACACTACAATGCATGTAAACACTGACCCGACAAAGAGGAATTTAGAAAACCCAACAATGTGTTGACATGCAAAAAACTGCCCCAGCAGCAAAACAGTGACACAAGCACTACAATGCATGTAAAATGTCGGTGTGTTGACATGCAAAAAACTGCACCAGCAGCAAGACAGTGACATAAGCACTACAATGCATGTAAACACTGACCCGACAAAGAGGAATTTAGAAAAACCCAACAATGTGTTGACATGCAAAAAAACTGCCCCAGCAGCAAAACAGTGACACAAGCACTACAATGCATGTAAACACATGTCGGTGTGTTGACATGCAAAAAACTGCACCAGCAGCAAAACAGTGACATAAGCACTACAATGCATGTAAACACCAACCCGACAATTAATGAATATACACAAACCCACCATAATGCATTGACATGCAAAGAAACTGCCACAGCAGCAAACAGTGACACCAGCACTATAATACATGTAAACGCACAGACCTGACAAAGCAGGAATGTAGAAAAAACTGAACATAATGTGTTGATCTGGAACAAAAAACTGCCCCAGCAGCAAACAGTGACATACGCACTACAACGCATGGCAGTAACCATATTGTAGTGAAAAGAGAAATTGTTAATGGATCCAGTTTTTTACAAACATGTAGTCTCGAGTCGAGGTAGGCCCAGTCTCTACCTGTCTGTTTTGTCATACGTACGTACATACAAAAAATGTTGTTACAAAAGTATATGTTTTTGTTGTAGTCATACTGAATGGATATTACCTGGATTTTCCCTACAACACAGTTTCTTACAGTTTATTGCTGCATGCTGGTGGAATTGTCCAATCTATTCAGTTAGTCCCTTTCAAAGGACTGGACCCATGTGACGTCTGATTGTGTCACTGACTGCATATGTAATAGTAATTATTAATTAATAACAGTAATTACTCTTATGTTGTTACAGGACACTGCGTTGAGGGTTGAAAGCTGTTTGTGAGAGAAGTGTCAACAATGAAGTGACAACGCTGCAAAGACTCAAACACATTGGCAACAACAACTGTCAAGTTGTGTGCACCAACACGACGGAGCACATCGAGCCAAGTCGTTCAATTTCAACATCTCTAACGTTAACAATGAAGTGACAACGCTGCAAAGACTCAACCACATTGGCAACAACAACTGTCAAATTGTGTGCATCAACGCGACGTAGGACTCCGAGCCAAGTCAACATCTCTAACGTCAAGAACAAGTGAAAACGTGACCCAGTCAATCGTGAGATAATATTTACATTTAAAGAGACAACTACTTTCTCTGGCGTGGAGCCATTCAAAAGTGACACTTCTGCTGCAGATGCAAATATTAATTTGCGTTCACAGGCAGATGGAAACGCGATGTGACACACGTGGAATATATTCTTATCTGATTAGTGCTTTAAAGCTGCAATTGCACACTGACGCATGTGACACACCTTCTGTATAAGACATAACGTGAAAACTGTAACAGGATGGTGTTTTGAGGCTATATATCAACAAAAAGATTTGTAAAAAAAGCCTTCAAAGTTGATGCACGCATATGTAATGCATGTATGGTGATTATTGTGCTTACTACGCTCAAACACATCGATATGTTTATAAGCATTATTGCTTTGAAAACGCAAGTATGACATCGTACAAAATGTGATTTATGTGTAAACAGGTTAGAAACAAATAGTTTCAATATGTCTGCGAATGTGCACACGTGTAACGTTGAGAAACGATTTAACTGTGACACTTATGGGAAACGTTTAAGAAACAGTGATGACATAACGCTACATGTTCGGAAGCACATTGGTGAAAAACCGTTCAAATGTCAAACCTGTGGTTCAAAATTCTCACAAAGTGGTCATTTGAAGATCCATGTCCGAATTCATACTGGGGAGAAACCCTACAAATGTGATACTTGTGGAGCACAGTTCTCGGAAAGTGGTACTTTGAAAACCCATGTCCGTATACATACTGGGGAGAAACCCTACAAATGTGATATCTGTGGTGCACAGTTCTCAACAAATGGCAAATTGAAAATACATATTCGAGTTCATACTGGTGAGAAACCCTACAAGTGTGATACATGTGGAGCAAAATTCTCTGTAAGTGGTCATTTAAAAACGCACATCCGTATCCATACAGGAGAAAAACCCTACACATGTGACACCTGTGGTATGCAATTCTCAAAAAATAATCAATTGACGTCACATACCCGAATCCATACGGGGGAGAAACCGTACAAATGTGATACCTGTGGTGCAAAATTCTCACAAAGTGGTCATTTGAAGACCCATGTCCGAATTCATACTGGGGAGAAACCCTTCAAATGTGATACCTGTGGTTCACAGTTCTCAAAATGGAGCACTTTGCATAGCCATACCCGGATCCATACTGGGGAGAAACCCTACAAATGTGATACCTGTGGTGCACAATTCTCCCAAAAGAGTATTTTGAGCACGCATGTCCGTATCCACACTGGGGAGAAACCCTACAAATGTGACACATGTGGGGCACATTTCACAACATGTGGTCAGTTGAATGCACATGTCAGTAGAATGCACACTGGGGAGAAACCATACAAATGTGATACTTGTGGTGCGCAGTTTGTGTATTGTTATGAACTGAAGACACATGTCCGTACCCACACTGGGGAAAAACCCTACAAATGTGATACCTGTGGTGCACAATTCTCCCAAAAGGGTACTTTGGTCACTCATGAACGTATCCACACTGGGGAGAAACCATACAGATGCGATACTTGTGGTGCACGATTCTCAAAACATGGTCATTTGATCACACATGTCCGTATACACACTGGTGAGAAACCCTACAAATGTGATACGTGTGGGGCAGATTTCTCAACAACTGGTAATTTGAAATCACATATTCGAGTTCATACTGGGGAGAAACCATACAAATGTGACACATGTGGGGCACATTTCGCAACATGTGGTCAGTTGAAGTCACATGTCAGTAGACTACACACTGGGAAGAAACCATACAAATGTCATACCTGTGGTGTACAGTTCTCAAGAAGTGGTGGTTTGAAGTCACATATCCGCATCCACACGGGTGAGAAATCTGTGTGATACGTGAACATCACAATTTTCAGTACGTGGTAATTTAAGATCATATATTCGTATTCACGTTGGTAAGAAATCCTTGAGATATGATATGCGGGGGTCAGTGCTTTTTATAGAACATTTTGATCAACAAAGTAGTGTGTTCGCTTTCACAACGTAACGAACGCCTAAGATGTGACACACGAGGTAAATAATGTAGAAACATACACGCGATAGGAGGTCTAGCTTACATATACATGTGCTTAGTTGTACTTAGGAGAAATTATTCAAATGCGATAAATGTGTGTGTGTGTGTGTGTGTGTGTGTGTGTGTGTGTGTGTGTGTGTGTGTGTGTGTGTGTGTGTGTGTGTGTGTGTGTAGAAACGGTTTTCAGGGCTGTTGTCAAATTATAAATACATATTTGGAAAATTAATACGTGGTACTCGTCAATGTTTCTGGGTGTTGTCTGACGAACGTTCTGACTTCCCATTACCAGTATTTCTTAGGCAAGAGATTCTTAAATAAATCAGGGCAGTTGCTAACAGTTAATTAGGCCTTCAAATATATTTATTTCATATTATGCAGAAACAAATGTTAAACATGTTGATTTCGTGACGCGCTAATTATAATGGGAATTGAAACAGCGACCAGAATATTACAAATTGGGACCCCAACGACACGTTCACAACTGGTGGGTTAGAATGAAAATTCCCGAATATTTATTCAGATCTTTGCCAACATCGCGCTTCCTTCATTTCCGTGATGGAGCGTACTTGGAAATTCGTGTTGAAACCAGTCGGTTGGGAAAGCGGCTCTGCCTCTATTGTAGGTATTAAGATACTTTTTTTCATTATACTGGGGATGGTATTGAATCTCGATGTGTGTAATTAAGAAACCGTTGTTCTCTATACTGTGGATGGTATAGATTCCCGATATATGTAGTTAAGAGACTGTTTTCCCTATACTTGGGATGGTATAGATTCTTCTATGCTACTTACCTTAGTCCGGGCGGACCTGAACTTGTAATTCATTGACATTTGAAGTTTCCTTGAGAGTGTTAATAGTACATAGTTATTTTTGAACGGGCCATACTACTATTATTTTTGTTAAGTGTCCGTGATGGTCAAATTGCATTAGTGCAGACCACGAGGGTCTTGATGGTCCGAACAGGAGCGACTTTTGCCACAGCGTATCTAAATTTATCGTAGGATCCTGGACTGTCTGCATAGTCACGGTCTGCTACGTCAGCTCTGCCAAAGCCCGGTTGTCTACTTGGTGTTACTGGATGTATATATGCCCAGTTGTCAATTTCTCCTTCGTATTCACTTGGGCTCTAGGGATTGGGCGACTCGCTTTTGTTCCTGGTGTAACAATCGCTATAATGCCCATGCCATGGAATGTGTCATTCCCACTTACAGTCCTGAAGTTGTGGTCGACATTATCAACTGCATACTGAACAAACTCTGTGGTGTAGTTGGTTATGTCAGTGCCTTGATCTACAGCCGCATTCTGTCCAAACCGTTTGACCTCTTTGAACGAACTGCAGAATCCGTAATTGTGAAGTGAGTCAATGAGAACACGATATGCAAAATGATGGTGTAGTTGCACTGCTAATGCAATCTGAAGTGGGGCAAACAACACCCGGGGTCGCTGCTTGCATGATGGCTTGTCCACTGGATGCTACCTTTATACCAACACCTCTTCCCTTCACGATTCCTTCAAGCAACATCCTCAAACTAGAAGGTAATTAGCTGAAACAAGCTTCTTCAGAATCGATTTCATTTGACGCTGGGTGCGATTCACATGATGTGTCTACTGCCTCGATGTCCTCCAGGATTAACTTTCTAGCAGCTTGTGTTATGCGAATTCTCTCGCTCTTTGGATGATCCGATTGACTAGCATGACACTCAAGCAGTACATTTTCAGCCGTCTGCCACATAGTCACCACATTTGATTTGTGATTTATAGTAATGATAATCACTTGGTAACCAAAATGTTCGCTCAGTCTAGCCTTCATATATTTTACAGAATATGGCTCAGTGATAGATCCTGTCAGGTACTCGGTCATTTTGTTAACCAGATCTGATACAGTTGTTTGTTCGTCGTCTTTATCTTGCAGACATTGAATGACCTGAAGAAATGCTTCAGCTTTGACTTCACAGACAGGACGGCCTGTGTTTGTTGATTTGTTTGGTCTCCCAACGTTCAGCTTTTTCTGGACGTCTTGATCACGCACAATCACTAGAGGGACAACTTTTCCGGTGCGGAAGTTGACCCTGCATGTTTGGTGATATACGGCGTCAGCTGCAGGCAGATCATGCACAGCGAGCAACCGGACCCGAACACGATCAGCCCAGGCGTCTCTTCTTGTAGAACATTGTTCCAGCAATGTTTCCTTGCATTCTCTTGTAGCCATAGTATACACATCTCCTTGTCTTTTCTTTCTGTCAAAACATACTGTCGTCTCACAGAATAAGCAATCAGTTAGTGTTAGTGTTACTGAAGTTAAACGTCTGCTCTGCTGATCGCAACAGCGCAGTCTGGATAATTGGTCCGGGTTTCTCATAATCTCTAATGGATTGCGCAATTTTCGTCGTATTACAGTACGAATAACGGCATTTCTGATGCACCACTTTTCCGGGAACAGTCTCAATGGAGTCTCTCCGTTGTTTGCTAGCTTTATTGATGCCTTAGCTACCCTGCTCGCGAAGGGATACTATTGCATGGCCATTACTTAGGGGTTCCTGGCAGAACATATAGGAATCCGTTTTTGGTTCTGCCACGCTTCAAGCAACAACGAGATCGTCTGAAAAAAACACCAAATATGTTTATAAATATGTTGTATATATATGTTATTAATATACATTACGTATATTACATACATATATTATTACTTTATATTATACTATTACATGAAAGCATTCAACGTGACAACCCTTTATCATCGCTCACTTTTGACCATACTTTGCAAATATGTATAAATATTAGTGCGTTGTTGCTATTCGTTAATATGATATCATGAGAGAATGTGTTAACATCGATTTGACTATACATAAACTATTTAATTGAAGCGTGGGCGCCTACATAAAATGTGAAAGTACCGCTATGCAAGCCTACTTACTTTTGAGCGTTTTTGCATGCGTTCTCTGGGTTGGTTCAGCAGATGACACCCATGTAGTGTGTTTAGATACATTCATATGTATATTATGAATACCCAGTTTCAATCACCATGAAATTAAATAGACGCTATATCGAATATTAGCAAAATATGCACTTTCAAATATAGGTATTAATGCTGTTTAACATGGGGTAAATGGGAAATGTTGATTCCTCGTTTTAAGTCACTTCCCCAATTTTCATCGCTGAAGACTTTTGATATGTTTTATAGGTACCTTCAATGTTGCCAAAACAGTTGAAATTGCTTCTGTTGCAATTTGTTCCAGGTCCAACCATAAAAGTCCTGGACTATACATGTATACCTATATCTCAATAAGCCTCCAACAAATCATGCCACAATATAAATATTTACCATGGGTACCATCGTGCAAAAGAGACATTGTTGAGTTGCTTGTGACCTGAGACAAGATTAAATATATTCGCAATATTAATGTTGCAATGGTTTTCCAGCTTATTGATGAAAACTAAATTTAATTTATTGATTAATTTCATTGCAATGCTGAGTTTTTAATGACATTGTTGCAGATTAAGTTGTATCTTTTTTGTAATTGTTGTGAAAATGTACTAACTTTTATATGTTGTTATCATAATATTTATTTTATGATTGAAATATGTGTATTGCATAAGTTTGAAGGTAATCTTGTATTTGGTCTTGGGTTAATTATATTAACTGTTTGTTTATTGTAGAATACATTGCCTGTTGGGTATGACAGTCACGTCTGTTCATTCGGACGTATTGGCGAGCATACGCTTTTGCCGGCATGGATTGGTTCGACTGCGAAGTGTTTGCCATCATGACACACAGTGCTGCTGGAGGCATTCCACTGGGAATTCTCATCACGACGTCATCATCCCGTTCGACAGTCTTGGCAGCTTTGCGCCTTTTCACCGAACTCTTGTCTCCAAATGCATTTTTGGAAGAGGTGTGCGACAAGTATTCATGACAGACGATTGCGACACGGAAAGACAACCTCTTTCCTCCATGTTTCCAGAATCAGCACTGCTCTTGTGCATATTCCATCTTCTGCAAGCAGTTTGGCGATTCTTGTGGAACTCGTTCGCATCTAATGCCGAAAAGAAGGCCTGCAAGAGCGCCACACAGATAGAGCCAATGCGTGGCCAGCAATACATCCCTGGGCAAGAACCACTCACCCACGCACATATACCTCACCAAACCACACCACACACGCGCACACACGCGCACACACGCACACACGCACACACGCGCACACGCACACATACACTCTAAGAGAAACGCTCACCCATATGTAGAAATTTGATACATATTCTCCCCTTCCTCTGAATTTAATATCCTCCTTGTAGGTTAGTGGGCAGTATCCCTTTCATATTAGTGGGCAGTATACCTTGCGTGTTAGTGGGCCGTGTACATTGCATGTTAGTGGGCAGTGTACCTTGCATGTTAGTGGACAGTATCCCTTTCATATTAGTGGGCAGTATACCTTGCATGTTAGTGGGCAGTGTACATTGCATGTTAGTGGGCAGTGTACATTGCATGTTAGTGGGCAGTGTACATTGCATGTTAGTGGGCAGTACACCTTGCATGTTAGTGGGCAGCTCACCTTGAATGTTAGTGGGCAATATACCTTTCAGCTTAGTGGGCAGTATACCTTGCATGTTAGTGGGCAGTACACCTTGCATGTTAGTGGGCAGTGTACATTGCATGTTAGTGGGCAGTGTACATTGCATGTTAGTGGGCAGTATACCTTGCATGTTAGTGGGCAGCTCACCTTGAATGTTAGTGGGCAATATACCTTTCAGCTTAGTGGGCAGTATACCTTGCATGTTAGTGGGCAGTATACCTTGCATGTTAGTGGGCAGCTCACCTTGAATGTTAGTGGGCAGTATACCTTTCAGCTTAGTGGGCAGTATGCCTTGCATGTTTGTGGGCAGTATACCTTGCATGTTAGTGGGCAGTATACCTTGCATGTTAGTGGGCAGTATACCTTGCATGTTAGTGGGCAGTATACCTTGCATGTTAGTGGGCAGCTCACCTTGAATGTTAGTGGGCAGTATACCTTTCAGCTTAGTGGGCAGTATGCCTTGCATGTTTGTGGGCAGTATACCTTGCATGTTAGTGGGC
>CM034534.1:52561005-52593789 GCA_020002185.1 Paraescarpia echinospica | reverse complement strand
TGGAAGCCTCCAAGCACAAACCTCTACGATCGGTCCGGCAAATATAACGTTTGTAGAATGATTCTTCCAAACACTGTTCATTCCAAAGTACCACGTAACAGATAATTATTACTACGCATCAAAAGAGTAAACTCCCTAGGAATATATCGGTCTGAAAAAAGATGTTGTTTTGTAAACAAATATTATGAACGCTACGAAAAGTTCATAAATGTTTAAAAATGAATAACGCCTTACCATATGCAAACATGAAAACCTCACAAAGTGTATATGAGCCGCGTCTGTCGTCTTTCGAGATATTCACAACTGTTCCAATTGAGAGTCTAGGACAAGTAAATGACCGCGTCTCTCCTGTTACCACGAAGAGCGTACCACAACTATTGGTTACAATATTAAGTTTCGAAACTTGCCAGTTGTTTACCTGAAAATACAATGTGAAAGATGTTGTGTAAACAAAACAACTTAGATGTGCATGTTGTTGGTATGATGCGATGTGGAGAATTGCATTCTCATTTCTCTGTAAATATGGACCTCCAGTAAACGCAAGTTTACACTAATAATAATATATTTCTTATATAGCTCCCCACCGAAAATTTCTTCTGGGACGCATTACGCATACGAACGCGACTGTATCCAACATAACGGCAGCAACGTACCACAGCAGTCAGCACGATTTACAACGTCCATTTTCTGTACATTGTGGGACTTTGTGAAGCTGATGATCCACCAAGCATTCATTTCACTGTTAGTAATGGAGAAGCTGCCGTGACGGAAGATTCCGTCAGCATTGCCGTCGATGGCCTTCCAGGCTGTACTGGATAAGTGAGTCGATGATTGGGAGGCGATACCGTCAAGTGCAACTTCTTGTAAGCTGCGTGAAATATCAAGACATGAATGAAAAATCACAATGACCGTGTGCGTGCGTGGGTTCGTGCATGTATGTGCGCGTGCACATGTACGTGTATATGGGTGCATAAATCCGCACTTTATGTATGTACCCATCGATTGTCGCAATTGATAAGTATCGGTCACATAGCCGATTATCGCCAACAAATGCTTGTCAATTCTTTATTTTCAAATTATCAAAGACCAGAGTAGAATATGTGTCCCGAGGAGGACGGACTTTAGAATCTGGAAAGAGGACCGGTGGGGGTGTGTGTTTCTTCATCAATGAACGCTGGTGTAACAACGTTTCCGTGAGAGCCAAGGTATGTTTACCATACATTGAATTCCTCACTGCCAGGTAGACAATGCGTGTAGTGTACTGATAGATCACATTCATGAACTTGAGAATAATTCCCCAGTTGTGCCGATAATTATCACGGGTGACTTTAAAGAGTGCAGGCTCAACGCATCTCTTCCTAACTTTCTTCAATTTGTGAATGACCCCACGAGGAAAGACAAAACGATTGATCTCTTCTACTGTAATGTGTCGGAAGCATACGGCGCGAGAAGATTTCCACCTCTTGGCAACTCAGATCACTCCATAATGCAGTTGTTTTCCTTGTATCGACAAAAATTAAGACGTGAGAAGGCGAAACGTATTCAGGTGACGAAATGGGATGCCGAATCTGTAGACATGTTGACAGCCTGTATGGACAGCACGGACTGGAATGTTTTCTAGATTCAACTGCAAATATTAACGGAGCTACATATGTAATTAGCGGATACATCGCTTTCTGTGAAGATTTGTGTGTACGAGTGAAACAAATTAAATGCTTTCCAAACAACAAGCCTTGGGTGGATTCTAACATGAAGAATATCTTTTGTCAGAAATAAGACATCTGAAAGAATGGAAATGAACGCCAGTGGAAAGACGTGAGATTAAAAGTTAAAGCAACAAGTGAGCAGAAGAAAGATCAGTACAAGATAAAACTAGAAAATCGATTTGCCTCAGGGTACTCTAAAGCAAATGTGGCATGCGATGGATGCAAATGATAACTGGTTACAAGGAGAGGAAAACAGAATCTGTGTAGAAAATGAAAACGATGTAGCAAACGAAAAGAACACCTGCTTTACTCGGTTTGAAACTGCAGATTTCTCCCAAGAGCGTGCACAAGAAGTATAAATTCTCAACAGAGAAAAGGAGAATCCAATCATTGTAGAGGAAGAAGAAGTAAAAAAAGAACTGGCAAAAATCAACCCAAAGAAAGCTCCGGGTCCTGACAAGATTAGTGGTAGAACTCTGAGGGAGTGCAATAGAGAACTGGCTACTATTATCCACGATCTCTTCCAGCAATCGTTAGGCACACACACTGTGTCTTGCCTCTGAAAATCACCCTGCATCATTCCCATCCCTAAGAAGCCTCATCCATCCCAGATTAATGACCATCGACCCGTGGCCCTTACCTCCTTAGTGATGTAATGCCTGGAACTACTCCTTCCCCCTCGCATCTCCTTGGAAACATCACGGTTTCAAGAACCTCATCAGTATAGAAGTACCGAAGATGCCATTCTCACACTTGTTCACCATGCTCAGAAACACCTGGACACACCCAACACCTCTGCCCGCATTCTATTCTTGGACTTTTTCAGTGCCTTCAACATCATTTAGCCACATATACCACTCCTGAAACTGAGAGCCATGCTTACGAATCCATCTATGCGCAAGTGGATTTGGAACTTTGTTAAAGACAGGAAACAGTGGGTTAAGATAAATAACACCATCTCTACTACGATCACTACAAACAGCGGTATCCCTCAATGCTGTATGAGTTCACCAGAACTTTTTTCAGCAGGGAAGGCAGCAAGGACCATCTTTTCAAATATGCTGATGATAAGGCCCTAATTGGCTTGATAAAAGAAGATAATCACCTGATCTATGAGAAGGAAGTTCAAAACCTGGTTTCGTGGTGCGATTCGAACTGTATCCACCTTAACACCAAGAAAACGAAGGAAATGATCATTGACTTCCGTAACATTCAGTCCGACTCGCCTCCACTAGTCATCAAAGGAGAGGTAGTAGAGAGAGTTCCTTCATATTCCTACCTAGGCATCGAAATCTCCAACCAGCTCGAGTGGACCCTGAACACCAAGCGCATCCAGAGAAAGTGCTGCCAAATGAACTATTTTATGAGGAAGCTAAGAAAATTAAATATGTGTAGGACAACTAGTCATCTGTTCTACCAGTCCTTTGTCCAGTCAGTCGTGTGCTACTATTTAGTTTGCTGGGGTGGAAGTCTGTCGCTGAAGAACAAAGTGCTGCTTAATCGCGGTATCTGGTCAGCCAGTAAAACCATTGGGGTGACGGTACCAACTGTGGATGAACTATATGAAACATGTGTGATTAAGAAGACAGTAGATATGATAAAAAACCCATCCCACCCACTGCACAAGTTCTATTCTGTTGTTCAATCAGGCTATAGGTACCTATCGGAAAGGCTATGAACCAACCGGTATCGAAACACCTTCCTGCCAACCTCCATCCGGCTGCTGAATGCGAGGTCTAGGAGAGGGAAGTGAACGGGGATGGTGGAGCGATTACAATGATTACAGTGGTGGAAAATTGGGTTCATTTCGCGTTATCCGGTCAGTCAATAAAACCGTCGGGTGAAGCTTCCAAGCATGGCCGTGACTAACATTGTTGTGTACTCAGTGATGGCAAACTTATATTATGATTTAGTAACACTGTGATAGTAATGTCATGATTGACCAAAATGTACATCACTAAATTTAATCAGCTTTAAATGTACAAATATTTTTGTTTTAAAGTGTGACTTTTTACCACACGAATTTCCATTTGTGAACAAATAAAGGTTATCGTATTGTATTGTAGATGTATACAACGAAAGTACATTTAGTACCTAAAGATTAATTATACACACTCCTCTGTCCGTAACAATAAACAATATATTATTTATAAACACTAACATAATTTGCACTCTACGAGAAACTATTTTTATATCATAAAAATATAAAATATAAAAAGAAGCAGCAAAGCGTGAGTTGAACTATTTGTTTTGCAAAATATATATTTTATGTAGTCACGTACGAGTTTTATTTTCACGTTTCAGTTCCTCATACCAGCAGCCATGTAAAATAAAACAAAATAGATGTACAATTTGAAATTGCCATTGACGTCCCTGGTTTTGGAAACGAAAACCCCCCCACCCTACCCCTTCCACCCTCTCCTACTCCCTTTCTTCTGCCTACCATCCTACCTGCCCTACCTCTATTATACCCTATATCCCCTTACCACATTCAAGATATCTTAAAACCGCACTGGCCATCTTCGCAACATCCATACGACATAATCATCAGTGCAGTAAACCTCGTCTAAGTCGGATTCAATCGGACCGAGTGATTTAATCCGAGTTATGCGAAAATCCGATTTAACCGAATATGATATATTCCAGCGCTAACACCAAAGGCAGCCCTGTAGGAGCCCTTAGGTACCTATAAAAGTGACTGGATACTGCGGTAATTCTACACGTGTTGATGTACACAAACAGCACACAGCATTACGCAGTATTACCATTAGAACATAGTTGTACTTCATTTTTGTACGAATCTTTAAGGTTATAGCTTAATAATTAATACTAATTGTAAATATCAGTCATCTTTAACAAGATTTAACAAGATTTAACACGATTGCCATCCAGAGAATTAACTCTAGATGGCAGGTGGACAAGGAAGCCCTTTGGCTTATCGAGAGTCCAACCCTTTTATTTACATATATCCAGCCCATCTGAGGTATGTGTCGATTTTATTTTTAAACATATTCACACTACTAGCACCCACACAATCATCAGATAATCTGTTCCAATTCACAGTCCTTTGTGAAAATGAGAACTTTCGTACGTCTAATCTACACTGCTCCTTTACTAATGTAACTTCATATCCTCTAGTCTTTCTATCTTTCTTAACTGAAAAAAAACATATTTCTATCAATATTTTCATAACCATTCAATATTGTAAACACTTCTATATGATCTCCTCTCAATCTCCTGGTCTCTAGTTTTGTTAATCCACATTCTTTTAGGCGTTTTTCATAACTAAGATCCCTCAGTTTTTGTATTATTTTAGTCGCTCTCCTCTGTACTCTTTCTAGCATACCTAAGTCCTTCTAGCTGTATGGCCTCCACACTTGTATACAATAATCTAAATAAGGCCTAACTATTGTTTTGTACAGAGGTATTATTAGTTCTTTTTCTTTATAGGCTATATTTCGCCTAATCAATCCAAGGATTTGATTTCCTTTTGAAGCTGCAATTCCACACTGCTCTGAAACCTTCATGTCAGCACTAATTGTCAGCCCTACGTCTTTTTCTTTTACAGTAGTACTTAGTACAGTTCCCCCCATTGTATATTCTACATGTTCGTTCCCATGTCCTGCGTGAAGGCATTTACATTTCCCAAAATTGAACAACATTTGCCACTTTTCAGACCATTAATTTTGATCAACCTGTCAAGACCATCTTGTAAATACTGTCTTTCTCTCCATCACTTTTAATCCTTCTAAACACTGTTGTATCATTTGCAAATTTTAACACCTTGCTAGCTATATCATCGTCCAAATCGTTTAAATATATTAGGAATAATATAGGTCCCAGTACTGATCCCTGTGGAACCCCACTCAAAACTTATTTCCAGTTTGAAGCCTCCCCATCAACAACTACCCGTTGTCTTCTGTCAATCAGCTATTTTTCTATCCAGTTAATTATACCATGTCCTATGCCATAATTATTTAGATTAAGCAGTAATCTTTGATGTGGCACTTTGTCGAAACCTTTTTGAAAATCTAAGGAGATGGTATATACTGGTGAACCATCATCTACCCACTTAGTGATATCTTCCAAAAAAATAACATATTTGTTAAGCATGACCTCACTTTTAGAAACCCATGTTGAGATGGGTTGATCAAATTATGTTTAACAAGAAAATCCACCATGTGATTTTTAATTAGTCTTTCTAATAATTTATAAATCACCGATGTTAAACTAACTTGTCTATAATTATTTGACTTGTTTCTCGAACCTTTTTTAAATAACGGTATAATGTTTGCGTCTTTCCATTCTAAAGGAACCACACCCTCTTCTAATGAGAAGTTGAAAACTGTTGCAAGCCGTATGCTAATTTGTTCTACAATTTCCAATAGTGGTTTGGGTGGAATACCATCCATTCCAGGTGATTTATTATCTTTCATAGCCCTAATTTTCTTAGCTACCATTTCTGGGGTTACAATTAACTGTCTTGAATAGTCTGATTATGCCCCCTTGAACTTAGCCTCTGGTACTGGCAGTGAACTAGTGTCTTCTCTGGTAAACACTGAACTAAAATACTCATTCAGGTCTTCTGCCATTAAGAATCCTTCTGATATTATATTTCCAGCACTAACTTCTAGAGGACCGACCTTATCCTGAACTTTCTGTTTGCTTCGAACATACGCATACAAACTCTTGCTGTCATGTTTTATATTACAAGATAATTTATGTTCATAGCTTCTCTTTGAATTTCTAATTTCAGCTGTAGCTTGGTTTAGTGCTTCTGTATAAATGTTGTAGTCTTCGTCACTTCCATTACGTCTATGGGACTTCCACATGATTTGTTTATACTTAATTTTTCTAATGGCTTCTTTCGATAAGTGTTTCTTTTAGGACCGTTTCCCGTGTTTTTTTAAGGAAACAAATTTGACGATAATGCATTCAATTTCACTCTTTATGATATTCCAGCATTCTGTTGCTGTCTTATTCTTCAGTGTGTTATTCCAGTCTATCTTTGCTAAATATTTTCTGATGTCCTTATATTTTCCTTTGTGGAAATTTCTCCTGTACTGCTTTTTATTATTCCTTTCTAATTTTACTTTGATTGTAAAATGTTTCTGGTTGTGATCACTATTCCCCAGTGGCTCACATATCCTGACATTGCAACTATTTCATTCTGTGAGGACAAAACTATGTCTAACACGTTCTCTCCCCTGGTTGGTTCTAGCACATGTTGAAAAATGAAACTCTTGTACTACAACTAAAAACTTGTGGTCCTCACTACCCATACTCTGTAGAGATTTCCATTTTATTTGCCCATGTTTAAAATCTCCCATAGTAACACAGTCCCGCTTGCTCACTTCCCTTATAGCGTTTTGTATTTTTTCATTCTCTTCTATGCTTATGTTTGGATAGCCTGGATATATTCTTTAATATATAAAATAACTCCACCTCCCCTTCTTCCTATTCTATCTTTCCTAAACATTACATATCCTGTCAGTCCCATTTCGGCATCTGATATATCGGTGGTTGCTCATGATTCGGTTATACCTATTATGTGAGGGTCAATTTATTCTACCATAATGTTTAGTTCATTTCTTTTGTTTATTATACTCCTTGCATTTAAACAAACACATTTATATGCAGCTTCAGAACAGTTTTCCAGACTGTTCTTTGCTGAATTATTTTTGTTGTCTTTATCTATGCTTCCAGTTTCAGGCTTCTCTGCGAGTCCCCCTGCGAATTTAGTTTAAATAGATGCAACCTGTCCCACTGTCAACAGATCGCAGCAGATTCTCTAAGAATACTGCTGCCCCTTTCCACTTAGATGGAGACCATCTCTCATGTACATATCTTCTCTCCCAACAAAGTACCCCCATAAATCTATGAATCCCACGCCCTCTTCTTCATACATCTGCTCAACTAGTGCGTTGATCGCCATCGTCTGCGTAAGTCTTTGTTGCGACTATATCTTGAGAATGGCCTCGCACTTCTCGGTCAACTCATCGATCTCATTGTTGCCGAGCGTGAAGCCATACTTGGTTTGACACCATAATGTCTTAGCGTCCATAAAGAAGCACTTGTGTGACTGAGTTTTGTTATCTTATTTTCTGACACCTATACTTCGTCGCCCTCATCATCGCTCAGTAAACCTTCTGCGTCGGAGTGTCGTAGCGCTCGGTGATATGCTCGTTATTTCGAGTAGCCAGAATTTCTCCGGTCTCGTCCACACCTACGTAATCATCCATCGTAAATACAACACCTCCACACGCCTCCCGGCGCTTGTCCCATGCGTTCCTGAATGGAGCATCTGCTTCGTTCGTCGCCATCGTTATGACATTAAACACCGTAGACGGACCCCGTTGTTAGTAGTTTAGAAGTGTTTACAATTTCACTTTGTTCCACAATGGTTTCAGGGCAATGACGGCATACAAAATAGTCCAACTTCTTGAGAAAATGGCTCTGATGCCATTATTCTCTTGGTGGCTAGGATGTACCGGTAATGGAACGTCATGTTCTTGGTTATACCAGTGATCATCGGCTGGATGATGCTAGTTGTATCAAATGAATGAAGACGTGACGCCTACGACGTTGATGTGGCTGTCTGGAAGATTTTCTTGAAATAACCGTCTCTATTTTTAGTTCACCTGGTACATATATACTCCAAGCAATCAAGGGATTTTTTTCGAATATTGCTATCCGACTTAGGCGAGAAAATATGTTATCTCTGATTAAACGTACCGAATCAGTTAGTCCGAGTTAGGCGAAGATCCTACTTACATAATCCGACTTAGAAAAATATTTTTATCAGATATACATTACAAATCAACTGTTCCTCAGAATTGTGTCCGAATTGAGCGAATATCCGGCTTAGGCGAGGTTTATATTGATGTTGGCCGTAAAAAGGAAGAAGAACTGCTGATAACGGTAAATAGCCGAGACAGATATTAGTAAAAAACAAATATTAAATGTTGCATTTACAATTGATATCACATATTGTAGTATATATCATAAGTCTGAGTCATACATGATTACAACGAAACATATTTGTAATACAAATACAGTAACAGTAGGTAACAAATATTATTGTGGCACGATATGTATCTTTCCAATGTGTTCAATATTTTACAAAATGCAACTTCAAATGCCAATGGCTCTTACTACATTATGTTTCTTTAATTTAACTTACGGGTTTAGTTATCAATTGGAACAAAACGAAGAATACATACGCAAAGTCACCATGCTGTATTCAAACTCAACAAGGAGATTTTCCACATGCAGGCTCACACAAACTAAGTATCTTCAGGAGTACTGCTGAACCGATCCTGATGATATATGACGGTGAATTATCGACCCCGAACATAAACTCTCATCAACACGTTTTGTCATAGAAGATGACTAAGCAAAATCTCCAATGCCTTCTGTCGCAATAGCAGAAGTTGACGAGAAAAGAGATAATATCTATAAAAAACACCAAACACCGCGACAAAGGACGACATCCACCGCTTTGACGGATTGCAGTGTGTTCGCTCATCAAAGATTCAGTTAGTCCTGCCTAAAGTACGTCTATTAAAATCATTTGACAAAAACAGTACATTTTAAAACTACAGTAATGTGATCATTTGTGAGAAGGTAGGTGTGTAAATAAGTAATTAATGAAAAAGACTGTTGTTATGTGAGTATGCGAGTAAGGCCCTCTCGCGTAAAAGCATGCCGCAATTGCAACTCCTTGAACTGTTGTTCAGAGCGAATAAACAATCAAATATACTAGTAACAAAGAAATAATAATAATCAAATAATTTCTATTGCGTCTAAATCCTTGGAAACTAAGATCATTGTCCAAGAATATTAAGGTTAAACCTTAAAGTCGAAAACAAAAAGCTGATTTTTGCACCACAGATCCCTGAAGGTGTCCTAAATAACATATTAAAAGTCCCCAAGAATCCTTCAGCTAACCGCAGAATTCAAGATGGCGTCCCGAAACTGATGAAATTCGATAAAACAGCTGTATCTGCCAAACTATTAGAGATAGAAGGCATACAAATATATTTAGTGGGGGGTGTCAATCATGATCTATCCAATGGACACAGTTAAAATATAATTGAATCAACAGAACATGCTTTTTAAGTAATATTTCACATTGTTCACAGTCAAATGGGCAATGATAGGTTCAAATATTAGCTTCATTATGACACTAGATAGTATAGGCAACATCAGCGTGATACACATTCGTATACACTGATATAAACCAACTTGAAAGCAACTGCACCAACCCCAGACCGTCTATGTGTGCGTCTATGCTTCGTTCTGCATGAAGATGTAAGAGCAAGACTGCCCACTGCAGGATGCACACATAGGAGTGCAGTAGAGTCCCACCGTCTTACATCCATACCCATTCTAAAGAGAATACTGGAGGTACATAAAATACATGTTCTGTGTGCACCTGAGTGAATGTCAGCTTATTGATATTGTATTGGTTATCTGATTTATATTGTTAAGGTTGAAAAAGGGTGTGGCCGAGGATAAATGAACCTTGTTTAGTGCGACAATACCGTTGTCGCGCATGTTATACCGGTTAGTCGATCATCGCTTAGCTATGCGATTTTTATGTAGTAATGATATTCGAATGTGGATTGTAATATTGTTGTTTGTAATGGATGATATTCACAGGTGCATAGATTGATAACACGGAGACTATTTTTGGCGGTGGGACTGTTTGCTGAAGACAAATTGAATAGTTTGCTCAGACATGTATACGTCGAATATATATATATATATATATATATATAGGTATTATTATTGTGATTGTGTTGATGGAAATAACATATATTCTGAGGGGTGTATCGTTCACACCAATTCCTATTCAATGGTGACCATTGAGTAGGAATATTGTATTATTGTAGTTATCATTTATTGTAGTGTCGGGTCAGAGCAACGTCTACACGTTTGTTCGTGAGGCCGAGAGACCTATAGCGATGCTACACGCGAATAGGCGGTATCAGCGTCATGAGTGAATTCCTGCGAGAAGAGGGAAGTTCCCTCAAATTTAGTTGAGTCGACTTATATTTACATTACGATGAGTAGTGGTTCCGGTCTCGCCATCCCCGGAAGTGACCTAAGATCAAAGGCTTTTGAGTTTTTTATAAGTAGAATTCCTACGTTTTTTAGCAGTATGATTATAGTAAACGTCAAAGTGATTGATGGGGGTCATGAGAAAGAGGGTGTCGCCATCTACTGAATAATAAGAAAATAGATAGGGTGATTATCGACCTCTAGTGACTAATCAGGTACTAATTAATTAATTAATTAATTAAGTACTAATTAGTAACAAATGAGTAGTGCAATTATTGGAGGAGAACGTTAGCAATGACTAAAAATAGTAAATAGCGACCTATTAGTATTAATTAGGTGCACGGGGAGATGGGAAAGTTTTAGAGTGAAGTGACGTCCCTGGGGATCAGCGGGGTATATCGTGACGCGCGGGAAGGTTCTAGAAGGTTCTAGAACCTTCTAGAAGCTTCTAGACCGGTGCGGTGGTGGAGGTGGGGCCGAGCGGTTTAGATTACGCCTGGCGCGCTGGAGATCAGGAGGGCAATTGAGTGGCCTGGTTTTCACGACTCACTGGCAAATGGTGGTGTCGAATGTCAGGCTGTAGGATTTTTATGTGCATTGTTTGACGGGAGGCCGGATAAATGTTTTTCGGGGCCGCATAGACGCGCTTGTAATAAGGTTGTGGCGCCGATGTGGATATTGCCTGTCAGCGCTGGCTGCGGCACAGCTGATGGATACGCGTGCAATTGCGGTGCAATATCGTTATAGCAGTGGGCGGTCGGAGCTGTCAGATTGGCCTGTGTGTGGCTTTGGCGGTCGCTGGATTGTTTCGTGTGTGAGTTGGAATACTGGTGGAAACACAGTTGGTGGCATCTGATGCGGCTGGAGGTCGGCGCTGTCATATTGGCCTGTGCGCGTGTATTAAGCTTGTGGCTTTGGTGTTGCAATATAGGCGGAATTATTCGTGTGTGATTTTGGAAGGCTGGTGGAGTGGGCTAAATGTGTAGGTGGAACTATATTCGTGTGTGCGTTGGAAGGCGAAAGGAAACACAGAAACAATAAACGGTGAGAAATAAATTTTATTGGTTACAGATGACGACGGAAAGGGGTCATGGGGGTGGGCCAAAGCCGTTCCGGTCGGAGGGTTGTGGCGGAAAGCCTAAATGAACGGAAAGATGCGCTGGGACGGGTGGGGCAAATGAGGGGGGGGAGAATTTGGGGGCGTGGAAATATATCGGCAAAGGAGAATGGCTGTGTGAAAGTCTCTACCGCCGCCTCTGGTAGGGGGTTGTCGGCATCTAGAAATTCTAAATCGGTGAACCCACTGTAGTCGTCATCGAAATTTTCTGCCGGCTCTTCGTATTCTTCTTCTTCTTCTTGTTGTTCTTTTTCTCGTCGGCGCGGCTCAACGGCTAAGAGGGGCTGGTGGTGGCGGCGTCGTGGCGAGGTGAATGTGATTGTGTGGGGCGCAGGTCCTATGTAGTGCACTGTCATCCCCCGCCCGATATTGTAGCGTCCATGTGCCAGACTAGGGTCGATCACGTAGATGTGTCGGCTGGGGGAAGGAGGAAAAGGTCAATTAGCGTCGGGGTGGTGACTACTGGCGCGCGGGGGTTCATCTGTGGAGAAGGAAACAGTGTTAAGGGGTGTGATGTGGTCGGCGACGTCCAAGGTACAATGTGCCCCCAGGTCGATCGGCGCGCGGCCCCCTATCTATCATAATCAGATCGCCTGGGGTTAAATTTATTCTAGATCTATGAATGAAGCCGTTTCGGTGCGAGGGCCTCGCAAGGGTTTGCCCGCGCCCTATATGCAGGGTATCGAAGCCGGCGATGTTTCGTCTGCAAGTATGAAAAAAAGTATTAAAGTAACGGCGCGTCTCTGTTTAGGTTAGGGCCTGTAAAAAAAACATTAAGTCGGTAGCGGGGCGTTTGTAAATAGCGGGGCGAACGGAAAAGCAGCTATAGGCTTTATCGAAAGTAGGCGTCTGCAAATAAAGGTAAATTAAAAAAGCGCTATTATCGTTAAACGTACCTTGCGCCGGGGCGGCTTTGTGGTGGGGGTAGACGCATAGAGGCAGGCGGTGGATTAGCACTATCTCCAGCGGCTTGGGGAGGCGCAATCACGTCGACTTGGGGAGGCGTATTCACGTCGACTTGGGGCGTACCGATTCCGGCGTTTTGGGGAGGCGGATCGCTGTAAAAATAGTGAACGTTATAAAAGAAATAGGTAGTGAACGTTATAAAAGAAAGTGAGTGAGGAAAGTCAGTGTTAGGTGAGTTAGCAAAACGTACCTGTTTTGCGCCTGATGAGAATTGGCCGCATAATTACCAACTTGTTCGGTCGGCTCCATAGTGAGAAATGAATTGCGCAGTTGTTGAGCCGCTGTTTTGCGCGCGGCACCTAGACACGTACGCCATAGCCTTACATAAGGAGCTGACGTCACTGTTTATATAAAGCGCTTATGTAACTGTTTGTAAGTCTTTAAAACGACCGTTAAATGTGAAATGTGAGCAAACTAAGCGGTCTATAATAGTCAGTGGGGGCTAGAGAATCTTATGGTAACTTTATATTAGGAAATAAAAGTGGCGTTCTGTTAGTGTACTAGACTGACCGAGAGATTTTTTTCAGTTTTAGTAACCTTGTAAGAATCGGCTGCTTTGCGGCTCGCGTGCGTTTGCGCACGGGGCCGCGTGCGGGCCGCGTGCAAAGCTCTTATATAGGAACCGGGTGGAGAACGTCTAAATATTGTCGCTGTCGTGTTGCTACCGTTGCCGTTTTGTGTGTTGCAGAGCGTTGTTGATCATGTCCCCGCCTGTCGCGCACGGAGAGGCGCCGCCAAAGAGAGGCAGCAAGCTGAGGGAGGCGCCAACGGGGGCGTCTGGTGGCAAAGCGAAGCCGGCGTCGGAGGCCAGCGCGAAGGCGCTTCCGACGGCCGACGGGGCGCCTATTTTCGAGGCCGTGGTGAGTGCGTCGTCCGAAGTGTCGTTGAAAGAGTTCGTGCTGGCGTGCGATGGGACGTATAAGATTGTTACCCCCTTAACAATCGTTGGCGTGGCTTGGAAAAGCAAATGCACGTACATGGGCTGTGGCATTTGCAAGCGCAAAGTGAGAGGCCTAGAAAGTGGTGGCCGGGTGTGCGCTGTACACGGCATACAGGCAACGGCGAAGACGTATTTTTCGGTGCGCGTTTTGGTGGAAGACGAAAAGGACGCCGACACGGAGGCCAGCATTTGGGTCACCCTGTTCGACGAAGCTATTTCGGCGATAGGCGATTACAATGCCGACCATGTGTCAGCCCTGTTGCCCGACCAGTTGCGCAGTAGCTTTGTGGCGAGCCTGGTTGGCACCGTCTTGGAGTTGACCGTGCACAAGGTCGTGTGGGGTGGCATACTGGACACGTATACTATCCGTGAGGCGCGGGTCGTGACGAAGAAGGGGAGCGAGACCGTTTGAATGACTAACGTTTGGCTAGTGTTCTGTAGACCTAATTGCTGCTTTGGTTATTCTTCTGTAGGATGCTGTAATTGCTGCTGCGTTGCGCGGCCTTATCGGCGCTGCTGACGAGTGCGCACCCCCTGCCGAGAAGTGCGCTAAGAAGGAAACGACGCCACGCCTTGCCGACGACCCTCCGCCGCTGGGGAGAGAAGAAGAAGAAGCGCTATCGTACTGCTGGCCTGCGGCGGACGGCACGCAGCCCATGCCACCGCACGACCTGGTGAGCGACGCCGGGACGCCCACGTACGTTGCATTAACCCCGGTTGTGGTGGTAGTGGGCCCAGACGAGGCAGCAGCTGTGCCAATAGCCCCGGCGGCGACAGCGGACGCCGCCGCGACCGTGCTATCGTCACCACTGCCTCTGGCCGTGCTGTCAGTTTCGTCGGAAGACTTCATTCCGTGGGCCCGTAACAACCGCCCTGTGGTCGTGGGCACACTTCAGGCCGACTCGGAGTGGAGCGTTCTGCATTCGTACGCCGGTCGTCAGCGCTGCATGATGTCCACGTTTGCTGAGCTAATCGGCGAGCGCGTGATGGACACGGCGCGCCAAGAATGTGGTGAGTGCCCCCCTGAGGAGGGGTGCCCCTTCGTGCACATGTGCGGCTACAGGGGGAGGAAGCCGAGCCGGCGGTACAACATTCTGTACGAAAACGTGGCGGCCCTGAATGTGTGCTTTTTTTCAGCGTCGCTCGACAGCTTTCTACAGCAGACGTTGTTGCTTCCCGCTATTCGTATACTCTCGGTACTGGAGGATCGTTGCGTGCGTGGCGATCGCGCCTCGGAGGGCGCGCTCATGCGCCAGGTAGCCGACTGGCTCATGGGGACGGATTGGACGGTGCCGTTCGACCGTGCTCTGTTGGAGGTCGCCGTGCAGTATTACCTGATGAAAAGGGCATGCCTCGACGTCTGAACGCTATGAACATTTAGAACATTGCATTTCGCTATGGCATAAAGCCTTATTAGTAGGTACGCCGCTGATGAACATTAGCAGGAAATTGAATGGTCGCTGTGCAGTATTACCAGCGGCCTATAGTCCGCTGTGGCATAAGCGCCCCGCCGAACACTTAGTAGCGATGAACATTTTGCTATAGGCCGTTGTTAGAGCCTTATTATTATTATTATTTACTCTGCTGTGGCATAAAGCCACTTTACTGTTTACAGTATTACCTGTTGAAAAGGGCATGCCTCGACGTCTGAACGCTATGAACATTTAGAACATTGCATTTCGCATTATTATTATTTACTCTGCTGTGGCATAAAGCCTCTTTACTGTTTACAGTATTACCTGTTGAAAAGGGCATGCCTCGACGTCTGAACGCTATGAACATTTAGAACATTGCATTTCGCTATGGCATAAAGCCTTATTAGTAGGTACGCCGCTGATGAACATTAGCAGGAAATTGAATGGTCGCTGTGCAGTATTACCAGCGGCCTATAGTCCGCTGTGGCGCCCCTAAAGCGTTATTATTATTATTATTATTTACGCCGCTGTGGCATAAGCGCCCCGCCGAACATTTAGTAGCGATGAACATTTTGCTATAGGCCGTTGTTAGAGCCTTATTATTATTTACTCTGCTGTGGCATAAAGCCTTACTGTGGTGGTGATGTAGTAGTAGTACGAGACTGCTTAATAAAACGTATGAAAATCAATTCCCGCCTTCTGTTGTTGCCATCCAAAAAAAAAACGCACGTCGCTAACATTCAATGCCTGTCCAACGGCGGCTGCCGCACACAAAACACTCCGGGAGCCACTGACAGCCGAAATTTCTACTACAAAGCGTAAACAAAAAAAAACTTTGCCGCTGCAACCGGGCGAACAGCAGCTGACAGCCGAAATTTCTACTACAAAAACTTTGCCGCGGGGCAGCAGCTGACGGCCGAAATTTCTACTACAAAAACTTTGCCGTCGTATTCGGGCGCCCCTGACGGGCGAAATTGCTACTACAAAACGTAAATAAAAACTTAGGCGAAATTTCTACTACAAAAATGTCTACTACAAATTTGCCGCGGGGCAGCAGCTGACAGCCGAAATTTCTACTACAAACACTTTGCCGTCGTATTCGGGCGCCCCTGACAGGCGAAATTTCTACTACAAAACGTAAACAAAAACTTGACCGCCGGGCGCCACTGACAGAGGCGGCCTGCCAAACGACGCTGTCCACCTGTCGGTGTCGCCACCTGACGCAAAACGTGAACAAAAAACTTTGGCCGCTGGGCGCCACTGCCAAACGTATCCCTCGGCGATGCCACCTGTCGGTGTCGCCCCCTGACGGATAACAGGGCAGAGAACACCGCCGCCGTTTAGAAAAGCTCCCTAGCGGGGTTTAGAGCGGCCTTATAAAGGGCGTCGACGCGCCCCGTCGTAGTTAATAGAGTGCCGCCTAGAACGACGATGCACGTGTGTCCGAAATGCGATCGATCGTTCGTCCGTCTTTTTCATTTGTCGCGGCATCTAAAAACATGCGGCAGCGATGAACACGTAGTATGCCCGAAATGCAATCAATCGTTCGCGCAGCGCCCCAATATGTTGCGGCATCTGCGAATGTGCGGAGACGCCGCTGAGGGGCCCCCAAACGAAAACGACCTACAGAGCGTCGTGCGTGACTACTGGGCGAGCATCCGTACGTCTGTGGCGCGCGGACCCGTTCAATCTAGGTATAATTTCCATTTGTCCGGCCACGGGGATACGAGCGCGCACGACGCCCAACTACGACTGATGTTCGAGGCGCAGACTCGGGCCTTTAAAATAAACTTATCGTACGGGTTTATTCTGCGGCACAGGGAGACGGGCCGACTACGTTACTACCATTCTTCGTGTAACTGTTGCGGCCGCTATCTCGAGTCGCCCGTCCTCGTTTCCGACGCCGCGTCATTCGAACGCTTCCTCGACGCCACCCGACAGCCCGACGTTCTGCAGTACGTGATTGCGCAGCGCCCCGACTCGGGGTGGATCGCCGAGTTGGTAACGAACGTTACGTACTTCCTCAACGCCATCATCCACCATCCTATCGGATGCGCCCGTCAGCGGTCCCTCCCCGCCTATCTGCGCCACAACGCGGGGCTCGTCAGCCTAGTGAACGATCGCCGCGGGCATCCGTACGCCGACAACCTGTGCCTCTTCCGCTGTCTGGCGCTGCATCGGGGCGCCGACTTTCGCGCTGACGATTTGACGGCCGCCGCCTTAAGGCTCTACGCCGACTACGGCGACCAACCGTACTGCGCGTTCGCCGGCGTCCCGCTGAACGAACTCGACCGGGTGGAGGCGACCTTCGAAACGAATGTGACCGTGTATCGGCTGTCGGCGGAGGAGGACGCCACCGCCGAAGTGGTCCGCCGCTCCCTCCATCGCTACCCGGCCACCATGAGCGTCAATCTGTTCGAAACGCACTATTCCTTCATAGCCGACGCGTCGCTGTTCTGCCGTTCGTATCGATGCGGCAAGTGCGGCGATTCGCTGTGGAGCACCGCCTGTCGGCTGCGGCGCCACGAGGCGACGTGCGAGGGCGGCGTTCGCCACGTCTTTCCCGGCGGCGTCTACCATCCGACGCCGTCCGTGTTTCAGCAGCTGGAGGACGAGGGCGTCTACGTGGACGAACGCCTGCGCTACTATCCGTACAGGGCGACGTACGATTTTGAGTGCTACTTCGACGATCACGATCTGCCGGCGGACAGCGCCAAATGCCGGTGGATAGCGCGACACGAGCTACTCAGCGTGAGCGTCGCCTCGAACGTCCCCGGACACGAGTCGGCGCGCTGCTTCGTGACGTCCGGCGATTCGGGCGACCTCGCGATGCGCCTGATCGACGCCCTGGAGGCCATGAGCGAGGCGGCGTGCGCGGCTCTGCGTCCGTCGTTCGACGCGACCTTCGAGGCGATCGACGCGCTCGACGCCGAATGGCGGGCGCACGCGACGGTGGCGGAGGCTGCGCGCGATAAGAGCCCGTACACGGTGCTCGGCGACCATCTGTGGCAGCACCTGCGCCGCCTCCCCGTCCTCGGCTTCAATTCGGGGAAGTACGACTTGAACGTCGTTAAGAAATATCTGACGCCCCTGTTCATGACCGACGAGGCGCAGAGCATCTCGTCGGCGTTCACGATCAAGCGTCAGAACAACTTCATGTGCCTGGCGACGGCGACGCTGAAGTTCCTGGACATCACCAACTACCTGGCCCCCGGCGTCAGCTACGACCGGTTTCTGAAGGCCTACGGCTGCGAGGCGACGAAGGGGCACTTCCCCTACGAGTACCTCGACGATCCGCGTAAACTGGCCGAGACCCGGCTGCCACCGCGCGAGGCCTTCTACAGCCGCCTGAAGCGCGAAGGCATCTCGGCCGCCGAATACGAGGGTTGCGCGCGGGTATGGCGCGACGAGGGGATGACGACGCTGCGGGACTACCTCGTGTGGTATAACAATAGGGACGTGGTGCCGTTCCTGGAGGCCGTTGACAAGCAGTTCGCCTTCTATCGGCAGCGCCGCATCGACATGTTCAAGGACGCCATCAGCGTGCCGGGCCTGACGCTGCTGTATCTCTTCAACGATCTACCGTCGTCGCTCCACTTCACGCTCTTCAACGAGTCGAACAAGGACCTGCACCGGCTCCTACAGTCGCAGATCGTCGGCGGCCCCTCGATCATTTTCACGCGCTATCACGAGGCCGGCGTGACCGCCCTTCGGCGCGAGGAGTACGGCGAGTCGGCGCGCCCCTGTCGCTCTATTGTGGGCTTCGACGCAAACGGCCTCTATCTATGGGCGATCACGCAGGAGATGCCGACGGGGTGGTACACGCGCCGGCGCGCGGACAACGCCTTTCGGCCGGAGCGCGTACACCGCTACGGCCGCCTGGCCGTCGAGTGGCTGACGTGGGAGGGGGGACGGACGGGGGCCCACATACGTCACCAGCTCAACGGGCGCGAGAAGCGCGTCGGCAAGTACCGGGTCGACGGCTGGTGTGGCGCGACGCGGACGGCGTACCAGTTCCAAGGGTGCTTCTTCCACGGCTGTCCGTGCACGGGGAGGGAGACGAACGCGGTGAACGGTAAGCCGATGAGCCAACTGTACGCCGAGACGGCCGCCGTCACGGCCTACCTTCGCCGCTTCGTCGCCGTCGTCGAGATGTGGGAGTGCCAGTGGCGCGCGACGCGACCGCCGCCGCCGCCGCCACCGCGGAGCTGGACCGGCGACGGCGCCGTGACGCGGTCGACGATCCTGAAGGCCGTGCTCGACGGCACGCTGTTCGGCCTCGTCGAGTGCGACATCGCCGTTCCGGCGGCGCTGCGCGACACCTTCGCCGAGATGCAGCCGATCTTCAAGAACGCCTACATCGAGCGCGACGATCTCAGCCCGTTCATGCGTCGCTACGCCGAAACGCACGACCTCCTCGTCCGGCCTCAGCGCACGCTCGTGGGGAGCTTCTTCGGCGTCAAGATTCTACTCGCGACGCCGCTACTGCGGTGGTATCTGCGGCACGGACTCGTCGTCGAGCGCGTCTACCAGATCGTCGAGTACGAGCCGGTCGCGTGCTTTCGCCGCTTCGGCGACACGGTCTCCGCCGCGCGCCGCGCGGGCGACGACGACCCCGACAAGGCCATCATCGCCGACACGTTTAAACTGCTCGGCAACAGTTCCTACGGGAAAACGATCACGCGCGTCGACCTGCACCGCAACATCAAGTTCTGCACGGCCGCCGGCGCCTCGACGCTGATCAATAATCGTCGCTTCCGTCAGCTCGACGTCGTCGTCCCCGACGGCCTCTACGAGGTGGCGCTGAACAAGCGAACCGTCCGGTACGCGCTGCCCATCCAGATCGGCTACTTCGTCTATCAGTACGCCAAACTGCGCATGCTGGAGTTTTATTACGACTTCATCGCCGCCTACATTCCGCGCCCCCTGTTCCAGTACTGCGCGATGGACACGGACTCGGCGTATTTGAGCCTCGCGGGGCGCCGACTCGACGAGCTCGTGGCGGCGGCCAAGCGCGAACACTACTTTCGACACCGCGGCGAGTGGTTCCCGTCGGAACACTGCGACGCGCACGCGGAGGCGTACTTGCGGTGCCGGCTCGCCGGCCGAGCGTGGGACGCGCCCGACGAGTGTTGCGCGCGTCGGCGCCGGTACGACAAGCGAACGCCGGGCCTCTTCAAAGAGGAATGGTCCGGCCGCGGAATCGTCGCGCTCTGCAGCAAGACGTACTACTGTTTCGGCGGCGACGACGGCGGCGACAAGTACAGTACGAAGGGGCTGAGCAAGCGTCAGAACGACGTCGACAAGGACGCCTTCCTCGACGTGCTGCGCCGCCAACGGAGCGGCGGCGGCCGGAACCGCGGCTTCCAAGTGAAGGAGTCGTCCGTGCTGACGTACGTTCAGGAGCGCGCGGCGTTGAGCTACTTCTACGCCAAACGGCGCGTGCTCGACGACGGCGTCACCACGGCGCCGATACTCGTATAACGAGGGACCTCCCTCCCTACCCCTAGGGGTAGGGACCCTACCTAGGGGACCCTCCCTACCCCTAGGGGTAGGGACCCTACCTAGGGGACAATGTATGTATGTATGTATGCGTGCGAATAAAAATGCGAACACTCGGTACAGTTTTCATCGTTTTATTCGGTAATAGCAAGCGATAGCGCAATAATACAACCTCACTACTTCGGTCTTGCCTGCCTAGCGCGGCGAGGAGCCCGCGACCGGCGGGTCCGACAAAGTCGGTTCGGATTCTCGGTCGTCTAATAATAACAATAAGCGATAATAGGCAGCTTTCAATGAGGCTTTAGCCAGTCGAATACGAGACAGTCGTTGGCCACCCTATCGGGGCCGAACAGGCACTGGAAGCCGCTTAGCGGCATTCCGCGGCACCGTAAGAGCAGGTAGGTGACGCAATATTGTCCGCACACGTTAGATACGCCGCTCTGCAGTCGCTTGTCGTTGTGCGTCCACGAGTCGCAGTTGCGGTTCAGGAAGTCGCGGAAGTCGGCGTGCAGCGGCGGACGGCCGTACGAATCGAAGTACTCGCCTCGCCGGTCGGCACCCACGTAGACGGCCACCCAGTGCTCTCCCGGTTCGTCGCCGTCGTCGGTGTTGCACACGAACGCCGTCGGGTAGGCGGTGAGCCGCCGCCCCGGCAGCTCGTCTTTGGGCACGACGCCGACGACGATGTTTTTAGTGTACGCGTCGATCGCCAGGCGACGCATCAGCTGAAACGTGTCCATCTCAGAAGTCGTACACGACGTTCCGGTTCTTGTCGATTTCGAGCACCGTCTCGAACTCCCCGTACACGACGACGTTCACCGTCCGGGCGAGCGCGAGCGCGAAGTGGATCTCGGCGCGCAGGTTCCCCGTACGCACGACGTTGAAGTGTTCGCCGTCGCAGCAGTCGGGCGACAGGTCGAAGCCGAATATGGTGTAGCCGCTGCCGAACTCGCCGCGCGTCACATCGAACCCCTCGTCCTCGTACGCCTTCCCCGTCGCGGCGAACAGGTTCATATAGCTTCGGATGTAGCGCCGATGCGCGAAATCCGGCTGCAGCGGCTTGCTCGGCACCTGGCGTCCGTCGACGTAGAGGGCGAAGAAGTTTATGTCGTTGTGCTTCGCGTTGAACGGGTTTTTATCGTAGGCCCCGTTGTAGGCGTCGTTGTCGATCAGGCACATGAACACGCGTCTCGGGAGCGTGCCCAGATAGACGTTCTCGTGCGTGTGCGACATCGTACCCTGCGGTATCGAGAACACCTTGCAGTCGACGCGGCGCATCGGATACTTGGCCGTCCCGTGCGTCAGCGCCTTGATGTGGCCGAGCTGGACGGCCGGGTTCAACTTGACCTTGCGCGCCTGCAGGTAGGCCTCCAGCAGAACGATCTTGAACCCCGGATCGACGACGTCGCCCATGAGCGCGAAGGCGTCCTTGCTTCGCACCAGTCGCATCTTCAGGTCGACGCCGTTCACAAGGCACCGGTTTTGCATGAGCACGTCGACGTGCAGGCGTCCTATCATGTCGAACTCGCGGCTACCGTGTACGAAATCGTGCCGATGCGAGAAGCCGCCGTTGTTGTTGTTGGTCGCCTCCATGCGCCCGGCGGTATCCTTGCACCACAGGTCGGCCTCGAGCTGCGACTTTTTGGCGTCGGGCCCGTAACTGAGCAGGGTCTCGAGGTAGGCCCGAAACGGGTACGTATTCGACGACGGCGTCACGAGCGTGCCGTTCAGCGTCACGTCGACCTGACTGAACATCGAATGCAGGAAATTGTTGACGGGCGCCACGACGCTGTCGTTCGCGAGCGCGGCACCGTCCCCCTTCACCACCTTGGCGCGCACGTACAGTCTAACGGACGACAGGTCCAGATAGTCGTCTCCGGATCCCGGAATGAGAAACTCGATAGGGCCGCCAGCGTCGAGGGCCGTCAGCGGCTGGTGATCGATCCACTGGCCGCTCTCGATGCTCGTCTGCGTCGTCGGCACGCTGAACAGGTCCAGTTCGGACTTTACGCCCTCGCACGACTGCCGATGCACGAACGCCATCCTACTACGTCTGCTTCGTTCGACGGCGCCTCCCCTTACTGTCAGGCGCCGCCTTGCCGGTCGGCCTTATGTACCCCGCCGAGGTAAAGCTCTTTACGACTACCACCGATGCACTACTACTACTACGCGGGAAATACGTCGTCGCTCGGCCTCGTTCGACGGCGCCTCTTCTTGCTGGCCGTCGCCGGCTTGCCGGGCGGCTTTATGCGTCGTCGTCGCTTTTTCGGCGGCGGGGGCCTATTCAGCAGGCCGTCGAGAAGGTCGGCGCCCGCCTCCCTCGCGCGCCTCTTTACCGCCTGTTTCAGATTGCCGCCGGCGACGACGTCCTGCGCCACGCGCACGCCCGTCTTGAGCGCGCGCTTGCCCAGCGCCATGGCCCCTCTCTTGATAAGCGGCATGGCGCTTCGAAACAGGCTGCCGAAGAGATTACCCAGTCCGTGACCCCGCTGCGCTCGGGCGCCTACGAACACCGGCAGGCCACCGCCGACCTGCCGCGTGTAGTAGTCCTCGTACACGTTTCGCGTCATCGTCAGAACAGTTTCGACTTGCGGCGTCGGACGTGAAGCGTCGTCACGACTTTTCCGTTCTCGAATGGTATCGACTGACCGAGGTCGTCTCTTATATCTATCTCGATCGAATCGAATTGGCGCCGCAGGAGCGGCGCGTATTGGACGCGGTCGAAGATGTTCGATACGATGCTGCCGTTCAAACCGTGGACGGGGACGGCTCGGATGAGGGGGGCGAATACGTCGCCGACGATGCGCGTCTCCACGATGTCCGCGTACACGAACAGGGTGTCGACGCCGCCGCTCAGGTCCACCGGGTGGGGCGCCTCGCACTCGAACATGTACCCCGGGGGCAGGGCGCCGCCGTCCGCGGGCGTCCCGTAACTCGCGATATAGTCCGACTCGAAGCCTAGTATCCGGCTCAGGCGCCCGTCCCGCGGCATGTTAATTTCGACGCCCGGCGATAGAAGCAACGTCATCCGATTAGTGATGGCGCTGTACACTATTCGCACCTTGACCGTGTCGGTGCTCAGTTTCGCCAACGCCTCGTTGATTTTGCGCATCAGCTTTTTGGCGTTGCTGTAAAAGCCGTGCGGAATGTTGGCCTGACGGGCAATTTTTCCCCCGTCCTCGGTGGTGAAAAAGCCCACCTCCCCCCTCTCGCACGCCACGAAGAAGTAGGCGTCCACCGGCCTCACATTGTACCAGCTATGCGTGTACTGTAGCGACACCAGGCCGCATTCCCACTCCCCCGACAGGTCGACGCGCTGCGGCAGATTCGTCGTGTAGTGCGTCAACGTGTTTTCGGGGTGCGCCTTCATAGACGCGTTGCTCGGCAACGTGACGTAAAAGTCAGACGACGACGCCATCGCGCCTCCTCATAGACGGACTCGGCAGTAGGTAGCCGAGGCAACTACTCAGCAGCGCCGTCCACAGGTTGGAGTCGGCCGTGCCGCGCGTTAGATTGTATATACTGACGACGATCACCGTGTACAGGACGACGATCTGGCACAGGAAGACGATCTCGGCCTTAGGGCATTCGTTGCCGCAGAGACGCCAAGGAACGCTCGTGACGGAGGAGGCGTCGACGGCATCGGGCGCACCCACAGAGACGCATGAGGCGTCGACGGGTGTAGCGACAAATGCGCCTGAGTCGACGGCGGTGGGCGGCTTCTGCATTGGCTGCTACTGCTGCTGCTGCTGTCGTCTCGTCCGCACACATCGCGCTACTGCCGTCCGACGCTACGGCGCCGTTCCTTTATCCGCGCAGGCACACCATAGAGCGAGTTCGTCGACGGGCGTGGGGGCGACGGCGGTGTTGGTGGCGCGGCTCTCTTCTCCTCGGCAGTCTACTAATACAGCACGGTCCCCTTACAAAAAAAAACGAAAAGCCGTTGCACAGCCCCGCCTCGTGCAGTCGCCAGCACCCCGCGTGGCGCATCCAACGCGTCGTCGTCATCCCTTATAGGTCACGCAGATAAATCATAGAGCGAGTTCGCCGACGTTGCGGGCGACGTCGATAGCATCGGTCGCAGCGACAACGGTAGCGGCGCCGGACGTCGGAAGAAAGTCTCCAGCGCTCTGCGTATTCCGTCCAACAGCGCGTCGCCATCAGCCCTTATAGTCCACGAGCTCCTTGGCGTCGATCCAGCTATTGAACGAGGCCGGATAGCCGAACCATTTGACGAGCACCTCTTCGCCCTTACCGCGTCGTCGACGACGTCTCTGTAGAACGGCTTCCACCCGATATAGTTTGTCCTTCTCAACGATCACTTTTTGTAGCTCCAGCCCGTAGAAGGTGCCGTCCAGTATCGTGCCGGCGTCGTCCATCAGTCGGTAAACAGGAGGGTCGGTCGGGTGCGAATCTACGACGGTGAAAAGCTCTTCGCTCCAGTTAGGCATGTACCCCTTCTTGAAGACGCCCTTCGCCTTGCTGATGCGTACGCGATCCCCCGCTCGCAGTTTCGGCTTGCTTTTTTGACACCCTCCTCCGCCGCCGTACAGACGCTGCCACACGCTCTCCTGATTCGACGCGTCGACGCTCGCCGGCGTCCTACCGATGCTTCGATGGTAGGCGTTGTTGTACGACCGCACGAAGTCCTGCAACGGCTCCACGAACCTCAGCGTCTGATGCTTCGTAAAGTACCGCCACATGCGCGTCTTCAGCGTACGATTGAATCGCTCCACGACGCTCGCCTTCGTCTCCTCGTTGTGCGTCACGAAATGGTGGACGCCGCGCGCCCTCAAAAGCGCCTGAAGGGGCCTGTTCAGAAACTCCGTCCCCTTGTCGGTCTGCAGGACGTGCGGCGGCGACGACGACGACAGCAGCCCCTCGAAGGCCGCGACGAGCGCCGGACCGGATTTGCGCTTCAACGGAACGCACCACGCCCGCTTCGAGAAGACGTCGATGACCGTCAATAAGAACGCTATGCCGTCGTTGTGGTTTTTCAGTTTAGCCACGTCGACGAGATCGGCTTGCCACTGCTGGTTTCGACCGCCCACGATAACGCGACGTCGCTTAAATCGGCGCCTAACCGGCTTGTGAAGCGTATAGGCGTCCTGCGCCGCCAGCCATCGCCCGACGACCGGCTTGGGCAACGCGGCCGACCGGCGCAACGCGTCGACGCCGCCATAACTGCCTGCCCGTTTCGGGTCGAAGTAGGCGCGCTTCAGTTGGCCGTCGCGTTGTTGGCGCTCTCGTTGCGCACCACGAGTCCGCCGGGGCACCACCGCCATGGAGCGCGCGGCGCCGACGACGATACGGCGAACAAGAGGGCGGCTACGATGACCGCCGCAATTACGACGGCTACGACGACGACGAGTACTGATCTTCGGGCGGCGGGCATCCTCTACGGGGGGCGGGCTAAAAGCTGGACCACGGCATACGCTCGACGGACCGAGTGCGCCCCTTTCGCTTCTGCTCGCGCTCGACGGACCGAGTGCGCCCCTTTCGCTTCTGCTCGCGCTGTATATACGCCCGACGCTGGGGGTTGCCGACGAATTCCATAGGGACGTTCAGGCGCCTTATATGGTCGCCGAACGCTTCCCAGCCAACCGGCGCGGGGGTCCTCTTACGCGTTCGCATGAGATCGTTCACGAGATCTACCATATTGCTTCCGGCGATAGGCGTACCGTCGTACACGAGCTCCGCTCGATCGTTCCAGCGAATCAGCGGGTCGGCCTTCAGTCGCGTCAACAGGAGGCGGGCCTTTTCTTTCAGCACTTTCGGTACGCTCTTCACGACCTCGCTCTCCATCTCCCCCGGTAATTGATCAGACGTAGGTGACGGCGGCGGCGGCGCCGGCGGCTGATCGGACGACGACTCGTTCTTCACTACGGACACGCGCATCGGCTGCTGCGCGCGAGACGCCTCCATGGCGTTGTAACGACTCAGCAGTTGATTGTACGCCACCACCTTTTCGCCTTCGGATAAATCTGCACGCTCGAGAACGGCTTTCATATCGCCGTCCAGGCTACTCATCACACGCGACGTGGTCGTAGTCGGTTGCGATAGTAACGGAAGTAGTCGCTCCACCAACCGGGGGTCTACCAGCGCCATCTTCTTCGCGTGCTGCATCAACCGAAAGCCTGCCTGAGGAGGGGCAGAAAGGTGCTCGCCAACGGCGCCAGCAGCGCCGTCAGAAACGCGCCCGAACCCGTCTGCAGGACGGCCCTCTTCCGTTTGATGGCTACTTTTTTCGACGCTAACTTGCGCAAATTGTTCCTGTACTTTAACAGCACTTTTCGGTTTTTCGGCGTCAATTTCACGTTCCCTCGCAGAATGTTATACGCGCAGTCGGCCAGACTGCAGATGAGGTCGGCGTCCGCGTGAGTGATTACCGCCTTTCTCAGATTCGTATTCCCCTTGTAGCGGCGCAACAGCTGCAGGGCAAGGATGTGCCTCTTCACGCGCTCTGTCATCCTGCCGAATGACGGCGGCCGCGGCGCCTCCCGCCTTTTTTATAGTCTCGTCGGCACATAGACGTACTGAACGGGGTCGTCGGGGAAAATTTCCGTACGCAGGCGCATGGTTTCCGGCGTTTCCTGTTTGAGATCCACCAGGAGGTAACCGTAGGCGGCCGACGTGGCATCTTTGTACGCCTCCACCATGTAGTTGACCCTACCCGGGTACATCTGCTTCGCCAGGTGGCCTACTTGTCCAGCGTCCCGGGGACTCTTGAAGAGGACCATATACTGCGCGTTTAAACTGATTGTGCGATTTTCTTTCCCTTTCGGAAAGAGATTCTGCAAAAGCTGTACGACGGACGCGTTGCAGTGGTGACTTTTTTTAGTAAACAAAGTCGTGACGCTACTATCAGTCTCCGACATCAGGTCATCGAGCACTAGAAGCGTCCTCGTTTTGGCGTCCAGCAGCGACGGATCCGGCAAACCGTCTACAAATTCTACGCCGGACATAGAGTCGTAAGCGGCCTGCCACTGGCCGTAACACCACAGAATTTTCTCCGGTGGCGGCGAAATCATACACGAAGCAAACTTTAACAGGCGTACAACGAAAGTAGTCTTCCCGCACCCCGTAGGGCCGGACACTATACACGTAAAAGGGTGCTTCCACTTTCCGTCCATAGCAACATCTGGTGCGCCGACCACGTCACGGTCGCCTATATGCACCACCATCGTCGCTTTTCAGTCACTAGGGGAAGATTAGTCACTAGATGTCAGCACACGACATAACCATTACATAACCATTAGCTATTGCTAGTGCTACCCTCTAGTGAATGCGCTACTCATAACCATTACATAACCTTTTAGTTATTGCTAGTGCTTCCCTCTAGTGAAGGCGCTATTCATTTGTTACTAATTAGTACTTAATTAGTCACTAGAGGCCGACATTCACCCTTTTAATGCCTCCTCAGTTAGTAGAGGGCGACACCCTCTTTCTCATGACCCCCATCAATCACTTTGACGTTTACTATAATCATTCTGCTAAAAAACGTAGGAATTCTACTTATAAAAAACTCAAAAGCCTTTGATCTTAGGTCACTTCCGGGGATGGCGAGACCGGAACCACTACTACGATGGCCTCGAATGTAGCAGTACCAAGACTTGTCATTATTGTGATCGCAGAAGGTTGTATTTGTCTGTCATGATTGTTTGTGCTGACTATGGTGGAGGGATTTGTTACAATTTGTATATATAAGTGTTAACTTGGAAGAGATGTTTATACGTTTTTATCCTTTCGATGATAAGAGGGTGTCTGAGGCTGACGAGTCTCAATAAGTAGTATTTTAAATGTGGTATGAGAAGTTAATATTCTCCCTAAGGTGATTTATGAATATTATTTTTTTTTTTTATGTGGGGGTGAATAAATTATGGAACTCTGTACCTTGCCTTGATATTTCTGTCGAGTTTTACACTATCCCTGAATCGAAATATATATACAAGTTCGCTTCACCTGGCGGATTTTGACATGTGCGTACATGTGAATAATTTCATTTTTTTAAGATATCGACTGAATAAATACAATACTGCGTTGCGTTCTCCATCATTTTCCCCACTGGTATCCGAAAAAGGATTGACCACCTCATCCGTAGTCATGATCACATATCTGGCGGATATGGCTGACATTCAGATGTTTTTGCATACCGCGGATAGTGTCGATCAAACAAAGAAAAAAAGAACATCTTCATAATACTTTTTGACACTGAGGTTGTTGTGCTAGCCGTCAGCTTTGCTCACGAACTTGGCTGAGAAAGTATTGTTGTAGCAATCGGTATAGAGAAATAATTCCGATATCCCAATGATTTGATGTGGATGTGATCATGACGTGTGAACCGTTTGCAAATCCTTCTTGCGTATTTACGAGGGTAAGTATATATATATATATATATATATATATATATAATCACCACAAATCAATCAGATAAAGCTTGGAGTGACTTTTTCGTGGTATCTCGCTTGGGAATATATGGCGGCCACATGATGTACTGAAAATGGAGGGTATGAAAGTCGAAGAAGGATAACAGCAACATATTTGAAATCGTCGCACCTGAAAACCTTTAGTTGGACATCAACATTATGGCCCTAGGTGATGTAGTTCTTATAATATCGGGATAATAAGCGTTGGTAGGCGTCATCTTTAAAGACGGTGGACATTTGAATGCCATGAAAGTCTAAAGTAACATATTTATAATCATCGTACCTGCAAACCTCTATTTTGACATCAACGTTATTGCGCTAGGTAGTTCTTTAGTGATAGAGATAATTGGATTTGACGGGCGCCATCTTTAACAATGATGGATATATGAATATCAGCAAAGGTCACGTGTAACACATTTGAAATCACTGAACACAATTCTATGTCGCCGCCATAATAATTAGTTTAGGAGGGTCACGCCCTCTAGCGCAGGCATAGCGCGGACAAATTCAAAAGGTCTAGGGGGCACGTGCCTCAGGCCCCCCTGGAGCTGCCTATTTATTTTAATAGCACACAGGAGAGGAATCAGACGTTGTGGGTAAATAGGAATATGTTTCCTATATAGGACGGGAGCTAGTAGTGCAATGAGAGATAAGGAGACCGTTAATAGGTCGACAGGACGGAATGCGACAGGGGTTACCGTAATTAGATGCTAATGTCGACTGAAGGAAATAGAAAAAGTAATAACATATTATCATGTTCCCTTTGCAGGGTGTGTTGGGGTCTTGAAGAAGATTCCTAAAAAGAACATCACGGAGGCGAAGTGCGGTCGAACGCGTAAACACTGAAGAAGTGCGAAGAGGGGTGCTTGTAAGTTATAAGAGGTTGTGTGGCTGTAGACTTCCTAACCGGACATTGCCAAATACATTACAAGGACAAATACGACGACCGGAAGTTAGCTGAAGCTTACGGTAACAACCATTATTACGTGGTGCCGGCTAGAGGAGGTATTTGTCCAGAATGAAAGAAGACCTACTCAGTCATGACGCTTTCATGATTATTATATATATATACATTGGCTAATTTCATATAAATAAGTTACGTTTGCATATCTTAGTTGCCACACAGAGGATGCCACATGACAATGCTGCATAGTTTAAATTTGTGTACAATAACAGATTCGATAACCATACGTTTGTTGCTTATGAAACAGGTGGCAGGTTAAATCATGTTCTAATTATATTGTCGTATAAGTTTATGAAACGAATAGGGTAGTGTCCTAACATGTTAGTTCTAGTTATACAACTTTGTGGGTGGAACCACTAAGGCTGTCAATGAATGTTCTAGTTCTATGAACAACGTTTGCGGGTGGAATCACTAAGTTTTTTGTATTTGTATCCTAGTTCTAGTTATCCAGTTAGGTAGGTGGGACCACTAACGTTGTTAATGAATTAATCAAATGTCGTAGTTCCTGTTACATAAGTTTGTCAGAGGAACAGCTTGAACTGTTAAATCATGTTATTTTTACACACGTTTGTATTTGAAACAATAAACAATTGCACGTTTTATGTCATATAAATTGCAACACGCACGCGCGAGAGACCGAGAGGGAGAGAGAGAGAGAGAGAGAGAGAGAGAGAGAGAGAGAGAGAGAGAGAGAGAGAGAGAGAGAGAGAGAGAGAGAGAGAGAGAGAGAGAGAGAGAGAGAGAGAGAGAGAGAGAGAGAGAGAGAGAGGAGGTGGGATCGAAGTGATATATGTCACCAGGAAAAATACGTCAATCGTGCAAATTAAACATTTTGATGGCCAACATTTGTTGATGTAATATACCATACTAGCACCGGCTTTGCATGGGAGCCACAAATCCTTCCCTAAACTAGCTTAGTATTTTAGAAAAAAATATATAATATGTTATACGTCTATCATATTTGTGAAACGTTCCCTAGAAAATGTTTGTCACTACGCGTTTTAGGACCCTAGCTGGAAGGGAAAACAACGTTTTAAAATATGACCTGTGGGAAGCATCTTACAAATAAAATTAATTCAATGTATTTAAATATATTTTGACATTGCAGATCCACAAAAAAGTGCATCTTCAATCGGTGGTATTTTAGGCCTTTTTGCATGCCTATGCTGCCATTTTTTTTATAAATGTTCCTAACTCAATATTACTTGTTACATAATATTCCAAATATGTCATAATAATTATTATCAGATTAAAATGTAAAATATTAAAAAACAAAGCCTAAAGTGAACATAGATCATGTGGCTTACATTATTAACCAGGGGCATAGCTAGGATTTTTATAAGGGATGTAGCGGGGTAAAATTGGTCGTCCAAATGTGGACTTACAGGTTTTTCACAAAGCAAAATGTTCATGAGGTTTTACGTGATCAATATTTGACATTTCAGATAAGTACACAGTTGCAGATGCTCTGTAATGTCACACGGTGGTCAGTTTATGTCATGTGCAATTTTAACATTTCACATACAGATTAACTGTCAACTGAAGACATTATCATCACTTCTCTAGCGCTCCGGTTGCAGTTCATTTGTGGCAATCGAAGACATCCCAAAGTCTACAAATGTTATGTGCACACATATTAGTATTATACAAACACATGATTGACATTAATACATTTTATACGATACAAAGTTACCTTATTATTTAGATTCTACTACACAGAAAAATAAAATGAACATAAATTACAGGTGCCCGGGAAAAGACACTTGAAATGTAAATTTAGAAAATATTATCAACACTTTGTTTAAGTACAGTATTACAGTATGCATTGACATTTGTCCAATCTTCTGTTGCTGCTATCTTCTCGGGTTCATATTTTAGTGGCGTGAACAGAAGCAGCTGTGTGACCATACCTATCCGGAACAAAATCCAATAGGATACATTTCTGAGGACAAAACACCACATTATGAAAAACAAACAAAATCCCACAATGGTAAAAGTGCACAAATCCTGCGACAAAATAAAATGTGTGCAGGTCTGGGGTAAATTACATTACAATGTAATTATATGTTTATATGGATTCCTTTGACTTTTTGTGCAACATTCTACAATGAAATATTAATTATAGCACAAGCCAACTTACTCTAAACACGGCATAACTAAATTAAATACATGATTATAGCAGGTAATGTTACAAGAGTTCCCTGAGTAAACCACTAATGCAATTATCTTGACTGTAAATCACTGCGTTGTATCTGCTTTAAAAGTTATATGCCTACCAATGTTGTTTAAAACTTCAATAAACATTAGGTTTCAGTATAGTTGAATGAATAACCAGCTGGAATAGATTGTGAATGATGTACAGTATATACCAACCATGTTTTGTAGAGATGGTCTTAAAGCTGTCTTTATCAGCCCCCAACTGACACCACCAAAGAAGCGTTTCTTCAAGTTCAATGGGAGATTTCTTCTGAAATGTCAGCAGCACCAATTATAATGTTGTTTATATGGTATTATATCAAGCATAGACCACCAGTCATAATGGTGTTGATATGATATTATATTAAGCAGAGAACATTGCTTTTTTTTATAAAATGCATGTACGTATAGGTTGCTCTTGCTATATGACAGACAATAGCTGCTGAGTAGCAGGAGTTACAAATAGCTTGATATTAATACATTTAA
>CM034534.1:52495843-52560005 GCA_020002185.1 Paraescarpia echinospica | reverse complement strand
AATATGCACAAATGTGGATAACACATAGATGAATATTAGCGGTGCACTTCTAATTGCCAGTATCCACTTTATCAAAATATATATTACTTAACTTGGTTCACTGTAATGCTAAAATGGAAATGGGCCTAGTGTTTGTGGTAAGTTTCAGATATAAAATAAAAAAATAAAAGCTTTATGATTCCAAATGCTCCTATTCGTAATTACTAAGTACCATTTGTGTGTAATTTTCATTTTTATAACATCCGACATATATAATACAATACAAGTAATAAATTGTCAATATGGGAAGATTTATTTGTCAATGTCATGTCCAGATTTACATGGAATTGCCCTGGTGCACGTCGATTATAGGTTAAATAATAAGAAATAAGATACCATTTACATAATTAAAATATCTTCATTCAGTCAAAAATTATGACAATTTGAATTTTGTGAAAATTATACAAAATTTGTGACCTCTGCACAGCCTGCTGTGTAGCATACATTCCTACTAGGGGCTGGATCACTGCATTGAAATGCAGTTAAAAACTGCTATAACAACTTGTCAAAAATATTTGTAAAAATACTTCTCCCCAAAGTTGACCTCAATATGGCGTGACATTGAGATGGATATGACCACGAGATGACATTTTATGTCTGATGTTAAATTTAGACTAGATTTGGTCTATTTACAGGATTATTTTTCCGAATTTAAGTATTTTTTCTATTCTACTGTCTTTGAGGGCCCAGTACATATTTGTATGCACCCACGAGGGAGGTGTACCCTTAACATTTACCATTTTCATGTGAAACATTTCAGTGACCTAATTATTTGACTATATTTACTGGTTGGTTTTATAACTTTTTATTGAATGTTTATTAAATACATATGTGGAGTTGCACAATACTGGGCCAAATTGGTGTCCTGTAACTTACACTATATTTACTCCATAACCAGCTTCTTTGTGGACAGTTCCTATTGATAACATTTGTGCTGTATCTTAGGCCCAAGAAGAAAGAAGAGACCAAAACACATCCTTCTGTTTACTGTTGTTGTTGTGGAAAAGTGTGATTGTGGTGGATAACGTAAATTACGGTGTCCACCATTTCAGGTCCAGAGTGCTCTGATCATTCTTAGCATTTTAAAAGTCGTGGTTGGATTCTCATGAGGTACTAGCATACATCAGTCAAGCAAATTTTGATTTCTGAAGGGTTTCACATTCTCATTTTATTTTAGTTAAAAAACACAATGTAACTTACATCATGAACTTCGGCTACTTACACTTGGCACTGCGCCACATAACTTGAGTAAAGAGATCTTATCTTTTTCTTTAATTTTAGGAGTAGATGTATCTTGGCTTAGGCTTAGATGTATCTTGGCTACCATCTAAGACAGTTTTTCATTTGTTTTCGGTGCTCATGTCCTCCTTTTGTGGCCCAGTATTGTGGTTCACCTGATATGTCATAGCATTAATAGGAAATGGAAATACATTCTGGACCAATGCAAGTATATATTTGTGTAACACATTATATATATTATAATTACTATTACAGTGTATAGACAAAACTTACATACAGTAATTTTGTAATAGCCGTTTTGGTAAAATGTCATAACTTTTCTATTTACTTCAATAATTTGTCCCTCCCTCCCTCCCTCCCTCCCTCCCTCCCTCCCTCCCTCCCTCCCCCCCTCCCTCCCTCCCTCCCTCCCTCCCTCCCTCCCTCCCTCCCTCCCTCCCTCCCTCCCTCCCTCCCTCCCTCCCTCCCTCCCTCCCTCCCTCCCTCCCTCCCTTCCCTTTCTTAGAAGGTTCGGATATTACTTTGTTGTGCAAACTAAGCTTCTTTGCATACATCAGAAACATTTGTATCTGTACACCAAATGTTGTTAACAAATTATACGTTTTTTTGTAGTCTCACTGAATGGATATTACCTGGATTTTCCCTACAAAACAGTTTCTTACAGTTTATTGCTGCATGCTGGTGGAATTGTCCAATCTATTCAGTTAGCCCCTTTCAAAGGACTGGACCCATGTGACGTCTGATTGTGTCACTGACTGCATATGTAATAGTAATTATTAATTAATATCAGTAATTACTGTTATGCTGTTTCAGGACACTGCGTTGTGGGTTGAAAGCTGTTTGTTAGAGAAGTGTCGACAATGAAGTGACAACGCTGCAAGGACTCAAACACATTGGCAACAACAACTCTCAAGTTGTACAAATTTCTCCCAGGAAATAGGCGTTGTTGCGCTTACATTTGTCTGGGCGTTAAATAATATCCAGGTGACGTTTCTGCGCGTGCGCGTATCTAGGGGAATACAGCTACAATTGTCGCGATTTCATTTATTCGGACGTTATGTATGTTTATATAATATATATATATATATACATATTATGTATATATATATTTATATATATGTATATATATATATATACATAAATTATAAAATGTTTTCTTCCCACAGACATAGACAATTTCTGTTGTTAAACGGTTTCCTTTCCATGCACACGGGACGTGACTTCCTGTTATACTTGTCACAAATCTGAAACAGCAAATTATAATTATGTACTCTAACTATAACGCTCGTATTACGATAACAAACGAAACATGTTTAACTACTGGATATTATTCATCACTGCGTGATCTACTGGTGCCAAATATTATGCCTTACATATGCACATAAACATCACCCGGATAAAATTTAACGCCCGGATAAATGAAAGCGCGACACCGTATTTCGAAAGCGCTCGGCGATGATGGTGGCAACCTGGGAGACGACGTACGCACTGTGACGTCATCACGAGACGGCCGACGTACCATATTTAGCGAGTCGCCGCCGCATTTCTGGCGACGTCATAATGATGGCGAATTCGGTAAAATAAGCAAAGCATGTACATCCCCATGCTATGATATAAGCTAACCGGACGGCGCCTTACATCTTTTACATCTTCTTACAGGTCCTTTTCTGGCTTCTATACTGCACTGCCTGTTATCAGCTCTAAGATTGATCGTCGGTTCGGCCTGTGCGCAGGCGTCAGACGAATTCCATGATATCGCAGGGACAATAATTGGCCCGCTCTCACAAAAGCAGGCGAAAGTCGCACAGATCGGTTTCGCGCTAGTAGCCAAAACATGAATTTGGGGGTCACTTCGTCGATTTTGAGATGGAAGTGGAACTGTATTGTTTAATATAATTTTCTATTTTGTAAAGTGTGCAGCTCAAAAACATAATGTTGTTTTATTCGACACCTACCACTCATTTTGGTAAAACAATGACCAGCTAGCTGAATGACAAAATTAGCACGATTTGAGTGCGCCGCCGCGAACGTTATTCTGCGTTCCAGTCGGCTCGTTTATATCGTAAACACGACACGAACTGGAAAGTTCACGGGCTCCTCGAGTTTACTACTTGTACCTTTATGCAACTGTGTCAAGTAGGGGTTACGAAGTCGTATTCTCGGTCTACATGAGGTGATTGGAACGCAGCTACTTGACCCAGCTGCATAACTTATTTACAAGTAAACTGGAGGTGCTCGTGAATTTACAAATTCGCCAAGTCGTGTTTACGATATATAAACGAACCCATTGGAAGGCAGCATTATGCGCCGCGGAATCTCCGAGTTCATCTCAGGTTGTCAAACAATCATAGCTCATGAATTCATGCACGTTTTTAGCTTGATATGAATCTAATTATGGGTCGAGCTTCGCAGATAACACAACTGTTGAAAAAAGCTTCGAAATGTGGTTTTCGTGACAGATCAGCGGTGCGGGAAGTGATAAAAGATTACTTCTGTCTGCCAACTTCGGAACTTGACAGCGACGTCGAAATAAGAGACATGGGCACTGACAGCGACGATGAACTTGTGTTGAACCCGATATCAACAACAACAAATGCTGACCGTGCCACTCCCGTGGCTTCCGCTAGCACTGCGGAAGTTTATGGGGTTAGGACACTGTTAGACTTCCTGCTTAGTTACAGACGAAAAAAGGTGCAGTATATTTTTGAGAAATGACTTTTTACAATATTCATTTGCTCTGACATAAGAGCATTTGAGTAGTCAGATTTCTAGATCTGATTATAGAAGCTGTTGACAGTAAAATGGTGTCTTTTTAGCTGATTTTATTAAGCGGAAGGTTATCTGGCAGCAATTTGGCTAGTTGACACTTTAGCCGGATTACTGCCTGCATCCATTTGTAAATATTGACGGGTGTCATACATACAGGCATTTTGCAAGAGCTAGATATATTAGATGTTGACTAAACTCGTCCAGCATGTCAATGAGATGATAATAACAGCAGGTGAGAAGTTTAAGAAACTTTATAGGTCACGTTTTCTTATAATCACACAAAACATTAACATGGTCGCCAATGGGAAAACTGACAGTGTGCTGACCCCTTATGCTGGCGGTGATCACACCGAGGTTGACCCGGTGTAGTAAGTTGAAAACACTACCCCTCGAAAACACTACGGTTGTGTCTTGAGCGTACCCTCAAAACATTACTGTTAAGCTCCAAACACTACGCTACCCCTACACCCTTTTTTTTATTTCTATGTGTTTGGGGTCATCCATAGAGTACGTCTCGTTTGATGGGAAGTCAGGGTGACCGGACAAGCGATCAATAGCTTTATATGGGGTAGGATATCTTGGTAATAAGGGTTACATAACAATTAAAAACAAAGCTATTGTAACCAGACTGATGTTATTAATAAACCTCTTCGTTTAGTTCAATGAGTGCACGAGTGCGAGGACGTTAGCGTCATTTTATTTTTTATTTCTTTATCGCCGGCGGCGAAAACGTGGGGGGGGGGACTCCGGGTGATGTCCATTTTTGAAATATTGTGGTGGTGAGAGACGTTAATGGCTGCCGAGATGGACTTGAGGCTTATATATCCTAACCAATCCTGCGAATGGATTCTACAGAAATTGTGGAAATATTGGCAGCATAGTAGGATATGTTCGAACGCCCAGTCAGAAGCTTATGATTGTGTGCGTGTGCGTGCGAGCGCGTGTATTTGTGTGAATGATTGCGTATCACCATTTTATAAACAATATATATATATATATATTAATATATATACTCTAAACCAAAGTATTGCTCATTCCAAAACCATAACTAACTATAATAATAATCTTAACCATAATTAATAATAACATTTCACACTAAGTATTTATTATTGTAATCAAATTGGTTCCAGAAATTACCGTAACCCCAAACCATAACTGACTCCAACCTTATCTAATAATAACAATAACCCTAACCCCATTGGATAATTACATCTAACATTAACTATTTATTCCCCGCGTATGATTGATTCCAACAATTACACTAAACCCAATCACATCTGACTCCAACCATGACTCATAATAATTGTAACCTTAATTAATAAGAATATATGATATATATATATATATATAAATATATATATTGTCACAAAGTGGTTTGTATAGAATTTAATCAGGCTTTAGAACAGTGGTTTTGATGGTGCTGCCATCTCTGGTATGTATTGTCACGGAGGTATACGCTGGTGCCCTCTGGCGATTAAGGCGGGTAACGTTTTAACTGCCGACAAGTCGGATTTAATTCATTTCATTTGTAGCGTACACCACTAATTCTACGGTTAGGCATATCAAATTTGGTACCTGTAGAAATTATTTAACATGACTGGTAATATGGTGACCTGTCAAACTACTTGTGTTGTGGTTATAAGAAGATTATATTATGAACTTATAAAAGTTGTTTACTGAAATGTAGGTGTGAAAAACACTAGGGTCACACCTAGCTAATGAATAGAGTGCGTGTTTTATTAAAATTATGGATTAATTCATGAGAGTTGAAATGTACTATGAATATTGTGGTATCCGGCTCGATACAGGGAATCCAGTGATATTAATTATGTAAGTAATTCACGTAAGTTTAAGATTGTATGAGCACTTATGTAGCCAGACGTTTAGCTCGCAATATATATTTTGAACTCAGCGAGTTGAATGGATTGCTTCGATGTGTGAAAGGTTTCGGGAGCTGGTTTTTGAAGCGACTTTAATTTGTATTAAGTGTTTTAATTGGTCAGACTAACTTCCGGCCATCAAGCTATATAAGGGAAGGACGGCCATTCGAGGCCAGACGAACATTTGAGCAGAAGAAAGTGTTGCACTCTCGTCTCCAGGAATTGGGCTGAAACGTGTGTTCGCCCAACGCCTGTAGTAAATACTTCTACGATTCCAACAGTACTGATTAGTTGTGAGACGCTGCACTTCTCACGCGTTGAAGAAGACTGAGCGATAACCGACTGCTGTTCCGTTTTGACGTGATCTTCGAATGCGAGGCCACCACCGTTTCGTCTGCTAGCTGTCATAACACAGACTTCGTGACAGACCTTCTCGACATCGCCGACGTCATGACATCGTTACCGTGTTGTCGCCTGGTGATTCGCGTGGGATCGACATTCGTTCGCCGAACGCCGAACGACTTTCGACTTCGTCCGGACATCTCGCCGAACGCGACGGATGCGAACGTTGACATTCGCACATCACGAGACATTCATTGGTTACAGTTCATAGACTTTACAACGGTGTATACCCGTCTTCATGTAAGTGACCAGCTGTTTATATTGTCTCCCATGTAAATTCGTATTTGGATGCATACTCGTCGAGTACATTGTATGGTGTTATAAATATAATGTCATAGCAGAGTAACGGTTGGCCAACTATCATAGAACCGCCTATATTTGTTGTTGATATATTAAATGGGAATGCCAGTTGGCTTCTCGTACATACATATCTGTTGTCACGTTATGTCTCTCGTTCACTCCGAATCCTAGTGCACCTGAACCTATAACGGGTACCGCCAATTTAGTAATACTTACACTCGATTTTGTGACATATATATATATATATATATATATATATACATATATATATATATAAATAGTTAGTGTAATAATCAGACGAGGTGAATAAAATAAGTATTCATTAGGGCTAACGTTATTATTATAGTTATATATATATATATATAATCTAACCTTCATAACTAACTACAAATATAACTAATTGTAATACTAACGTTAGCCCTAATGAATATATATATAGTTGTATATATATATATATATATATATATATATAAACCTAACCTTCATAACTGACTACAAATATAACTAATAACCCTAGTCCTAATGAATATACATATATATATATTTATATATATATACATATATATATATATATGTATATTCATTAGGACTAGAGTTCTATTGTTATATTGTAGTCAGTTCTGAAGGTTAGGTTATATATATATATATATACAACTATATATATTCATTAGGGCTAACGTTAGTATTACAATTGTTATATTTTGTAGTTAGTTATGAAATATATATATATATATATGAATATACATATATATATATATATATATATATATATGTATATTCATTAGGACTAGGGTTATTAGTTATATTTGTAGTCAGTTATGAAGGTTAGGTTTATATATATATATATATATATATATATATATACAACTATATATATATATTCATTAGGGCTAACGTTAGTATTACAATTAGTTATATTTGTAGTTAGTTATGAAGATTATATTATATATATATATATAACTATAATAATAACGTTAGCCCTAATGAATACTTATTTTATTCACCTCGTCTGATTATCATACTAACTATTTATTGCCGTAGTATGTCTGATTCCAACGATTACGCTATAACTAACCCTAACCCCTACCATAATTAACTAAAACCATAACTACTTATAATATTTACATTCAGCTTAATTAATAGTGTTATGATATTTCACACTAACTATTTATTCCCGTTGTCTAATTGGTTCCAACAATTACTGATTTGACCCTAGGGTATAGAATGATTTCCAAAGGTGACTGATTTACGCTTTTAAAACATACTGACGCTAGTGTTTTGAAATTGGGTAGTGTTTTGAGCGTACGTGGGGTAGTGTTTTGAACTTAACAGTAGCGTTTTGAAGGTACGCTGAAAACTCTACGGTAGTGTTTTGAAAGTACGCCCAAAACATTAACGTAATGTTTTCAGCGCGGTAGTGTTTTGAGCGTCCTACACCGGAATCTCCGAGTTCATATGTGGTTGTCAAGTTAAACAACGTTGCAACGTCTAGCATCGCGCATTGAATTCAAGCAAGTTTTTAGCTTTATATGAATATAATTATTGATCGCAAGAAAGACATAGACATGCTAGAGGAGAGTGACTAAAATGATACAAAAACTGAGAAATCGTAGTTATGAAATACGCCTAAACGAACGTGGTTTGACAACACTAGAGCCCAGGTGATTGAGAGGAGATCAGATATAATATTTTTTTTTTTTTATTGAATGGTTATAAACATTTTGATAGAAATATTTGTTTCTCAGTTAAGAAAGATAGAAGGACTAGGGGACATGAAGTTACATTAGTAATGGAGCAGTGTAAATTAAATACAAGAAAATTATAATTTTCACAAAGGACTGTATATGATTGGAACATATTATTTGCTGATTGTGTGGGTGCTAGTAGCGTGAATATGTTTAAAAATAAAATGTACACGTACCTCAGAAGGGCGGGATACACGTAGGTAAAAAGGGCTGGACTTTTGATATGCCAAAAGGCTTTCTTGTCCACCTGCCATCTAGAGTTAATTCGGTGAGTGGCAATCTTGTTAAATTTTGTTAAATGATGATCGCGAGGAGACAGCCGCGGATGACGGACATCGCGAAGAAGAAGGTGCGATGGATCGGGCAGCAAACAAGTTTGAATGTGTTAACATTCCGTAGAACTCGGAATCAATTTAGTTGACCTATAAATACGATACATATACAATGAATAACGTAAGAGAGACTCCTATTAAGACATACAGTATCGCTAACACAGGAGCCACGCCATAAATATAATCAACAACAACATGTGCATGACACAAATCAGAACAGCATATTACTTGTTTTTATAGTTGATAATGCCTCAATGTATCAACATATATACATAATACTAGGATTGATTATATGTACTGGTGTACACATTGGCGTACATATGGATAGTTAGGTATGCATTTCAATACCTATTACGAATTACAAATAAACCAATTATGAATATGACAACATGAATCATAATTTAAAATAAAGCAATTTTTTTTTGTATATTGAAAAAAACATGTAGTCTGTGGGTGTAAATTTTATTTTTGATAATACTTGGTGTATTGTTAACTGTCTCTACTATGTTGTGTCTAATGCATTTTATGGCAAATTCATGTTTGAATCTGGACATATACAGATTATTTCTTTCACGTGTGCAGTGCTGAGGAATATCATATATGTGTGTATTTGAAAAAACATTGAAGTAGTGGGGTAAAATATTGTTAATTTATTTATAGTAAAATTTGAATTGTTGAATTTTATAAATGTAATTCAACTTTAGCAACTGAAGTCTTTTACAAATAGGACTTGTGTGAGCATTATATTTACTAAGGATATTATTCGTATTTCTTTTTTTCAGTAATTTGAAAATAATTTACACATTCAATGTATGCCCCATCTATTTGTAACACAGTCCCATCTACTTTCTTTTGAGGCATATTACAAATCATGAATTTAGTCTTTTTGACATTTAGTGACAGTTTATTTGCTTTCAACCAATTGCTAATATTTGATAGTTCTTTGTTATTATTTTCACTTAGCATTTGGCCTTCTGAATCATTACATGTATTTAGTGTTCTAGTAAGGGTGGTGTTGTCAGCATAAGTTATGAATTTGAAAAAGTCACTAGAAAGAGGTATGTCATTTATGTATATAATAAATAAAAGTGGCCTTAAACTTGAACCTTGAGGGACACCAGTGTTGATGACTATTTCCTTAGACTTAACATTTTCAATTTCTACGTACTGCTTACGATTTTGTAAATAACTCTTACAAAGGACCAGAACCTTGTCATTTGGAACGTAGTAATTTAACTGCTGAACCAATATATTGTGATCAATTGTGTCAAATGCTTTTTGAGAAATCCAGGTATGTATTTATTGGAGTAACCAATTGATCAAGTTCTTGTATAATTCTGTTTATAATTTCGAGTATAGCAAGCTCAGTAGAATGTTTCTTTTTAAACCCATATAGGCTACTGTAGTGTAACGCATTATAATGGAAGTAATCGTGGATTTGATCAAACATACCCTTTAAAAAAAATTGAAATCACTGGCAGGATAGAAATAGGACGATAATTGTTAAAGTCAGAAACATAACTTTTTTTTAAAAGGGTATGAATTTTGGAATGTTTTATTTGTCTGGAAATATACCAGTTATTATTGATTGATTAATAATTAGAATGACTGCATTGCTGAGATCTTTTTTTTAAATCAATTTTAGTAATTGTGTTGATATACCGTTTTTGCACAACTTGATTTTGGAGGTAAACGATTAGTTATATTAACAGTAGTTTCCAGGTCAATTGGGTTAAAGCTGAAGGTGTGAAATATCGGGTTTTTCTGGTAATCTTTATATGATTTACCTCCACTTGTAGTTGTTTTAGAGGCTTTGCTTGTTCGTTAAATGGTTTATTAAATTATCATCATCAAAGTATGGTGAATGTTGAAATGGTTCAATATTCCCATCTTCATTTATGTCATCCGTTTTTAATATGTGATGGAGATAATTATTTTCTAGACCACCAAATTGCGCTAAAAAATAATTGTTATCAATCATATTGGAAAATTATATAAACTATAGTGTTCTATGTTTACAGGACACATCATATGGACTAGACGTTGTGAAAGAGATGCATAAGCCATACGTACGGTTGATGCGCTGCAGTGTGGCTGCTGCCGGGCTTTGCGTGTAAAATAATCAAAATGTCATTGATTTGAATTTTATAAAGTGTTCGTGTTTCAATACACTGAATTGTGAATATCCAAGGAATATGTGCTTTTGATCTTCAGTTTGTATCGACTTTTATAATGACTTTTACTCTTGAGGCGTGGCAACTGTGATTAACCAAGCTTGACCGGAACCGGTTTCCAACCTACATTACCTGGACGTCTATGCTCAGGCTGCCAGCGACCGGCGAAGCATGTTCATGTCCAGGACGTTTCTTCTCGGCCTACGACACTGCCGTCAACAGCCTAGCCAACCGTGGACAACAATAATACGGACGCTGAACTTGTGCTGACCACCGACCAGGCGCGGCACATAAGCCGGAACGAGGCGTATCAGGCCAATAACCACGCTTCGGCCGTTGAATGTGAGACCTGGTAACTGTAAACAGCGAGGTGTCAACAAAGCAAATCTCACCCAAGTAACACTTGAAAACTGCAGTACGAAATCCATCGCCAGTCATTATACTCCAAATGTGGCTCTGGTTAACGCTAGATCCCTACGCAATAAAGCGACGACTATAAGCGAATCTATTATTGAGCATAACTGGGATGTGCTAGCAATCACAGAGACGTGGCTTAAGAAAAACGGACACGATGCGATAATAGCCGACGTAACCCTGCCCGGATATACACATCAAAATGTCTTAGGTCTTAGGCGATTTACTCCAAACTGCCCAAACTTAATTGAGCTAACGCAGGAGTTTTGTGGTGATTGTTTGTGCGCATGCGTTGTGGGTAGTTTGTTTGGTTTTGATTTTATAGGCAATACTAGGGATAAAAAGGGAACACTGCTGCAATGATGCGGTACCTAGAGGCTACGTAATGGCCGTGTTAGCAGACCTGGAAGGGGTGTGATGTTGATTATAGAATTTACTGTTTTGTAAAATGTCATGGCTTGTTTGATAATGCATCGTCGTTCAAGAGTTGGCCTTCCAAGGGTGGCTATTAGTTCTGCTGAGTTTGTTTGGCGTATATGATCATTTTTTACAAATCTAGTTCCACTGTGTTGTACTCTTTCAAGGTGTTTAATTTGGGTAGCAGTGTGTGGATTCCACATGGAGAGGCATACTCGAGTTTTTGGTCGGATTAGCATGCTATAGGCTGTTTCTTTTACATTGGGTTTGCATGGTCCGAGGGTTTCTTTTGATCATGCCTAGAACGTTTGACGATTTGGAAGCTATGTCAGTGATATGGGTTGCCCAGGTTAGTCTAGAATATAATTTTACTGTAATATATGGGTGGCTAGAGACGGTAGAGAGTGGCACGCCAAAGAGTGAATATGAACGTAGTATGGGTTTTGTTTTGTTTGTTATTGGGCGATGCACACATTTATATATGTTTAGCTCCATTTGCCATTAATCAGACCATGTTTGGAGTTTGATCAGGTCAGATTGGAAAATTTCGTGGTCGGTTTCGATGTGATTTTGCGAAATATAATGCTGTAATCTGCAAAGAGATGTACGGGAAATTGGATACTTTCGTTTATGTTGTTTATGTAGAGTAAAAATAGGACAATTCCTAGGACTGAACCCTGTGGTACACCAGATATAATATCTGTTCTGTCCAACAGGGCTCCATTGACTGAGACTCTCTGTTTGCAATTGGATAGTAACGATTTGCTCCAGTTTTGTGTGTTTTCAAATATTCCATAGAAAGCTAATTTGGATAAGAGGCGTTTATGGGGGACTCTGTCGAAGGCTTTGACGAAATCAAGTAGGATGGCATCTATTTGTGTCTTATTGTCTATAGCAGTCATCCAGTCATGGACTGTCTCGATGCTTCTGGTCGTGGCGGTGGAGAGCACTTATGTTAACAACATCGCTCGACTGCAGAGAATGCACAACTCTGCAGCTAGGTTGATCCTACGCCGCCCACGGAGTGACAGCGCCATGCCTCTGTTGTGCATTCTTCACTGGTTGCCTGTAGCACACAGAATCGACTTTAAGCTATTAGTGTTTACATATAAAGCTGTGCATGGCGATGCCCCGGACTATTTATGCGGAAATTGTAAAATCTTTGGAGGAAAAAAAACTTGAAATTCATCGCCAATTGTACGTCACTTCACGTAATGAATACTGGAGAGAAAATATAGAACCAAGATCGTTTAGAAAACGCTAATAACAACACTATGTTTCTTCTGGTGAGATCTCTTGGTGGTCACAATTCTCAGCTACATCCGGAATTCAGTTCTGCAGTGGAAGGATGCAAACTATTTTCGAATTTTTTAGCAACTAAATTGATAAATTGTTGTCAAGCTTACAACCTTGCACAGCAACTGATCTGGCTACATATGATGAGAAGCAACATTTCGCAGATCCTATATATGTCTTCCATCCTACAACAGCCGAAGAAATCGCAAACATTTTTGCTACCACGAACAAAACTTGCGTGCTAGATCCTCCACCTGCCAACCTGCTGAAAGACAATGCCTCCAGTCTTGTGTCCATTGTAACACTGATCACGAATGCATCTCTTGAAGACCCGGTCATACCAACACTGTTTAAGCAGGCTATTGTAGTCCTTTGTTGAAGAAGCCATCGCTTAACAAAGATGTCTTGAATAACTACCGTCCAGTGAGTAATCTCATACATTTGTCTAAAGTAGTTGAGAAAGTAGTGGTGTTTAGAATATCCACACACGTCTCTGATCAGGGAATGAATGACTGCTACCAATCGGCGTACCGAAAACGCCATTCGACGGAAACGGCTTTACTATACTTTCCCAAAGCCATGGAATCAGCCATGGACAAAACACAAGGCACTTCACTGGTTCTCATCGATTTTAGTGCAGTTTTTGAGACAATTAACCATGCCATCTTAATTCGAGGACTACGATTAAGGTTACGGCTTTGTTGACAAAACATTAGACTGCGTGGTCTTGTTCCTGCAGTGACGGACTCAGCGCGTCGTAATTGGTGACACATTTTGGGTACAACGCCTCTGACGTCAGGTGTCCCGCAAGGCTCCGTCCTATGCCCACTGCTCTTCTCGTTGTACGTGCAATCAATTGGCGATATCATCAGAACACATTTGCTACCACCACTACGTTGATGACTTAAAACTCTACTCCCACTTTGATCTCAGTACAACCGCTTACGCTGCTGTTTTACGTCGAATGGAAGCGTGCCTGGATGACATAAAACATTGGATGGCGCCGAATTACATGTGCATGAATGACAGCAAGACATTCCAGTGGTGCCTAATTCGCCGGTGCACTTGTGAATGGCAGCGTAGTACGCGTTGGTGACTGTACGATTGCAGCTTCACGATGTGTCCTGAATATCGGCGTCTACGTGGACAGACACTTGAACATGAACAAACAGGTGTGACAAACTGTTAGTGTGTGTGCATTCCACCTACGCCACATTAATCAAACCAGCCGATTTGTACCTAAAACAACGAAGGAACGCATAGATAACGCCATAATAACATCGCGGCTGGAGAATTGCAACTCAATCATATACGGAACATCTGCAAACAACATCGCTCGCAAATATTGGTGTTTACGTACAAGACTATGCATGAAAAAGCGCCCGTGTACTTGCGTGATCTCGTGTGCCCTTACAGACCCGCTAGATCACTGAGGTCTGCTAACAAGGCTAGAGGACATGAACTTGCATTAGCAAAGGAGCAGAGTAAATTGGATATAAGAAAGTTTTCATTTTCACAAAGGACTGTAAATGAATGGAACAGATTACCTGCTGATTGTGTGGGTGCTAGTAGCGTAAATATGTTTAAAAATAAAATCGACACATACCTCAGACGGGCGGGATACCCATAGATAAAAGGGTCGGACTCTCGATAAGCCAAAGGGCTTCCTTGTCCACCTGCCACCTAAAGTTAATTCTCTGGGTGGCAATCTTGTTAAATCTTGTTAAACAACAACATGTTGTCCGTAACGCGTACTCGCGTCAAAGCTGGTGACAGTTCATTCGCGGTGGCCGCTGCAACTCTCTGGAACACTCTACCTAATTACATTAAATCTTCGGACACTCTTGGCAATGTTAAATGATAACTAAACTAAAACACATTTATTGATAATATCATTCTAAACGAACGCTAGTAGCTGGTTTGTGATTTTCCTCAGTGATCCGGTGTACTTATTTCTATTAGTATTATTTTAGAACTATTTATTTATTCATTTGATTTTGTTACTGCTATATTTTAGTGATTAATTTATGCATTGTAATTTATTAATTACGTTATATTGTACCACGTTTATTTTAAGTAAACATCATACTAACATATTCCAAATATTTTGTTGCCTTTTACTTAATTTATTAATGAGTTTTTTTGTATTACTATTTTATCTCACAATTTTAACGACCATGACGCATGACGTATTGTAAAGCACCACAAACAATTGTGGATCTGGCGCTATAACAAATTAAATATACTATTATTATTATTATACCCTGAGCATAATACAACACATTTTGTAAAAGAAACTATTACGAATATTCCGCATGCATATATAATACAACGTACTTATTGCATCAGCAGAAAATGTGTGAAAATAAATGACAGCATACGTACTGCCACAAAATGAACGTATAGTGAGAATAACGTAAGTATACCACATTACGTTAACAAAACATAAAATGATTACTGCGTAGACATAGAGCTTTGGGGAAATAATATATATATTGTATGGCCCCAACAATAAAAACAAAAAAATGACTAACACTAAACGTAGAGAAAAAAACTGGATGAACATTGACCTCCCAAAAAAATGAAAACAATGTGAATATTGACGGCATATCGATATATATCTATGCACACCATATACATGTAGACTAAAATGTAAATAATATGAAATTGCACTATATAAATACAACTGTTTCATGTGGAGCAGTTCGTTCAAGAGTAAATGTCAGCAAAAAAGCATCTATCAAAAATATGAAATGCTTTATAGAAAACATCACGGTACTATAAAGTTCTTTGATAGCATTTTGTAAGTGAGCCTATGCAATGATGTTAACATATATAAAACGATTTTTGACATAGCGTTAAGTAAATCGTTAAAAAAGTTCACGTTTGGTTTTGTAATGATGACATTCAAAAGCAAATTACCATTAAACGTTACTTTGATTAAACACAAGTGAAGGGTAAGAAAGATAATAAGGAAAAGAACAAGTAAGGAAAAAATGGTGACAAGGCATGTTAGTCACACTGGAGTCTGACTCACAGCATAACTGTTTACAATAATAAATGCACCATAAATGCATTGAAATATAAATTACACGGGTCAGACGTGATACATATTTGGTTATAGGCAGGTCTATGGTACAGAAAATACATGTATGTGTAGGCGTTCAAGATAGCATACCACACGACAGTCAGCGGCGATCTCTGACAACTAGTCTGTTGAACGAGATGTAAGCGTACTTCCCTTCAGCTACACCATCTTCGGAAGTAGGTCTTTACGTTTCTGCACGACCTTCAGTGAATAGTCTTCATTCACATACACACCGTTCGGCTTCACGAGTCGGGCTTTGTATAAAAGGTACTCGCGGTCCTTAAACGATGCAAGTTTCAGTACCACGGATCGTGACTTCTTCGCCCTGTTCACCATTCTCGTTCCGCCCGTTCGGTGAGCGCGCTCAATCTTCATTGTTTCAACTTCCTCTGCTGTGATGGCGAACTTATTCAACAGGCTGTTTTTCACAAGTTCTTCCGTTTTTCCCCACGTTTCGTCCGCGATCTCTGGGCTGCCGACGATCTTGACGTTCGTTTGGTTTTCTATATAGTCGACATTTTCTTAAAGCTTTGGCAGTTGTTTTTGCAGGTGATCGACGCTAGTGGCACTAGGTTGTGTGTCTAAGTTTGATACCTCACAGTTGAGGTCGGCCACCTCCTGCTGAGTATACCGCAGGCTGTGCTTTAGGTCAGTAATATATTTGATTGTCTCGGCCACGAAATTGTCTATTCTCGAGTTTGTGCTCTCCATGAAGGATTGCAAGCACTTCTGGAAAAATATTTTGTTGCATTTCCAGCAGTCTGTTAAACGTTAACGCCTCATCTGGTGTTTTTGACGTCGTCAGAGTTTCCTCCAAAAGTTCGGCCCCCGTGTTCGACTGCGAACCCTTACTGTGCCTGGTCTTAGCGGTGGTCTTGCCCATTGTTGCAGCGTTAGTAAGGTCAGTTCAGGTAGTTCTTACGGCGCTTACCGTCACGGTCATTTTGTGCACTTCTCAACGGTAACACACGGTCACATGGGCACCTGGGTTGCTAACAAGCGATACTGCAGAGTCTATTGGTACCTGGTGGTCAATCACCTGTTGTTAATGGTGGGCGATAAATGACCCGCATAATAATTTTTTTTCAAAAAATGTCACATGCACATTTATCTTTGGAACGACTCGCTATCTAGGCACTATGCAGGCCCAGACCATATACGCTTGCACACGCTGTATGTCAAAAACACATTGGAAACGTGCCAAAAAACTCGCAGAATCACGACGATTCGTAAACTCTTCCACACAACAGCAGTTCTGTACACTCTACCGCAGAAGAAATGCCACTGTGTATGCAAGCTACACAATCGCCAGCCTTGATTTTTTCCCGTTTCAACGATAAAAATCAAGAGTCTATTAGTTATGCTATGTTTAATTAGTATAAAGCATGTGTATTCATATACACTTCGCTCCAAGTCTCCATAAATACATGCATATATATGTACATTTTCCCAGTTAAATCTTACTAGATAATTACTTTATGCAGGCCTATGATAATAGGCTGCATACAAAAGTTTACTGTTGCATAATTGTATATTCAACTATTAATAATTATAATTATCCGTAGTAATGTGACAAATGTATCGATATTGTATTAATGATGATTGAGTCCGCGTGGCACCACTGTCTTTATTCTTTTATTATTATAAGCTATGTTAGTATACAGTAAATTGTAAACTTTTTTCCAGACTGAACACACAAGAGCTGCGTTCATACGAGAAAGACGTGCTGCTGCTAGGGATCTTCTGTGCCAGCCTCAGTATTAAGTTATGTATATGCTATTGCACTGATTCAATGTATACGATGTTGTTCAAAGCAGTCTTTGATAAACGACTGAAATCACTATGGAATCCTCCACTATGGAAGCCTCTACGATCGGTCCGGCAAATATAACTTTTGTAGAATGATTCTTCGAAACACTGTTCATTTTGACAATTTTGACAACAACTTAGATGTGCATCATGTTGGTATGATGCGATGTGGAGAATTGCATTCTCATTTCGTTGTAAATATGGGCCTCCAGTAAACGCAAGTTTACAATAGTAATAATATATTTCTTATATAGCTCCCCATCGAAAACTTCTTCTGGGACGCATTACGCATACGGACGCGACTGTATCCAACATAACGACAGCAACGTACCACAGCAGTCAGCACGATTTACAACGTCCACTTTCTGTACATATTGGGACTTTGTGAAGCTGATGATTCATCAAGCATTCATTTCACTGTAAGTAATGGAGAAGCTGCCGTGACGGAAGATTCCGTCAGCATTGCCGTCGATGGCCTTCCAGGCTGTACTGGATAAGTGAGTCGATGATTTGGAGGCGATACCGTCAAGTGCAACTTCTTGTAAGCTGCGTGAAATATCAAGACATGAATGAAAAATCACAATGACCGTGTGCATGCGTGGGTTCGTGCGTATATGTGCGCGTGCACATGTACGTGTATATGGGTGCATAAATCCGCACTTTATGTATGTACCCATCGATTGTCGCAATTTATAAGTATCGGTCACATAGCCGGTTATCGCCAACAAATGCTTGTCAATTCTTTATTTTCAAATTATCAAAGACCAGAGTAGAATATGTGTCCCGAGGAGGACGGACTTTAGAATCTGGAAAGAGGACCGGTGGGGATGTGTGTTTCTTCATCAATGAACGCTAGTGTAACAACGTTTCCGTGAGAGCCAAGGTATGTTTACCAGACATTGAATTCCTCACTGCCAGTGTAGACAATGCGTGTAGTGTACTGATAGATCACATTCATGAACTTGAGAATAACTCCCCAGATGTGCCGATAATTATCACGGGTGACTTTAATGAGTGCAGGCTCAACGCATCGCTTCCTAACTTTCTTCAATTTGTGAATAACCCCACGAGGAAAGACAAAACTCTTGATCTCTGCTACCGTAATGTGTCGGAAGCATACGGCGCGAGAAGATTTCCACCTCTTGGCAACTCAGATCACTCCATAATGCAGTTGTTTCCCTTGTATCGACACAAATTAAGACGTGAGAAGGCGAAACATATTCAGGTAACGAAATGGGATGCCGACTCTGTAGACATGTTGACAGCCTGTATGGACAGCACGGACTGGAATGTTTTTCTAGATTCAACTGCAAATATTAACGAAGCTACAGATACAAATGTAATCAGCGGATACATCGCCTTCTCTGAATATTTGTGTGTACGAGTGAAACAAATTAAATGCTTTCCAAACAACAAGCCTTGGGTGGACACTGACATGAAGAATATCTTTTGTCAGAAATAAGACATCTGAAAGAATGGAACTGAACGCCAGTGGAAAGGCGTGAAAATAAAAGTTAAAGCAATAAGTGAGCAGAAGAGAGATCAGTACAAGAAAAAACTAGAAAATCGATTTGCCTCAGGGTATTCTAAGCAAATGTGGCATGCAATGAATGAAAATGATAACTGGTTACAAGGAGAGGAAAACAGAATCTGCGTAGAAAATGAAAACGATGTAGCAAACGAAAGGAACACCTGCTTTACTCGGTTTTAAACTGCAGATTTCTCCCAAGAGCGTTCACAAGAAGTAGAAATTCTCAACAGAGAAAAGCAGAATCCAATCATTGTAGTGGAAGAAGAAGTAAGAAAAGAACTGGCAAAAATCAACCCAAAGAAAGCTCCGGGTCCTGACAAGATTAGTGGTAGAACTCTGAGGGAGTGCAATAGAGAACTGGCTCCTATTATCCACGATCTCTTCCAACAATCGTTAGGCACACACACTGTGCCTTGCCTCTGGAAATCACCCTGCATCATTCCCATCCCTAAGAAGCCTCATCCATCCCAGATTAATGGCCATCGACCCGTGGCCCTTACCTCCTTAGCGATGAAATGTCTGGAACGACTCCTCCTCCCTCGCATCTCCTTGGAAACATTACGGTTTCAAGAACCTCATCAGTACAGAAGTACCGAAGATGCCATTCTCACACTTGTTCACCATGCTCAGAAACATATGGACACACCCAACACCTCAGCCCGCATTCTATTCTTGGACTTTTCCAGTGCCTTCAACATCATTTATCCACATATACTACTCCTGAAACTGAGAGCCATGCTTACGAATCCATCTATGCGCAAGTGGATTTGGAACTTTGTTACAGACAGGAAACAGTGGGTTAAAATCAATAACACCATCTCTACTACCATCACTACAAACAGCCGCGTCCCTCAATGCTCTGTGAGTTCACCAGAACTTTTCTCAGCAGGGAAGGCAGCAAGGACCATCTTTTCAAATATGCTGATGATAAAAGAAGATAACCACCTGATCTATGAGAAGGAAGTTCAAAACCTGGTTTCGTGGTGCGATTCCAACTGTCTCCACCTTAACACCAAGAAAACGAAGAAATGGATCATTGACCTCCGTAACATTCAATCCGACCCGCCTCCACTAGTCATCAAAGGAGAGGGAGTAGAGAGTTCCTTCATATTCCTACCTAGGCATCGAAATCTCCAATCAGCTCGAGTGGACCATGAACACCAAGCGCATCCAGAGAAAGTGCTGCCAAATGAACTATTTTATGAGGAAGCTAAGAAAATTCAATACGTGTAGGACAATTAGTCATCTTTTTACCAGTCCTTTGTCTAGTCAGTCGTGTGCTACTCTTAAGTTTGCTGGGGTGGAAGTCTGTCGCTGAAGAACAAAGTGCTGCTCAATCGCGGTATCTGGTCAGCCAGTAAAACCACTGGAGTGACGGTACCAACTGTGGATGAACTATATGAAACATGTGTGATTAAGAAGACAGCATAAATTGTAACTGACCCATCCCACCCACTGCACGAGTTCTATTCTGTTGCTCAATCTGGCTGTAGGTACCTATCGGAAAGGCCATGAACCAACCGATGTCGAAACACCTTCCTGCCATCCTCCATCCGGCTGCTGAATGCGAGGTCTAGGAGAGGGAAGTGAATGGGGATGGTGGAGCGATTACAATGATTACAATGGTGGACACTTGGGTTCAGGCATTTCGCGTTATCCGGTCAGTCAGTAAAACCGTTGGGTGAAGCTTCCAAGCATGGCTGTGACTAACATTGTTGTGTACTCAGTGATGGCAAACTTATATTATGATTTTGTAACACTGTGATAGTAATGTAATGATTGACCAAAACGTACATCACTAAATTTAATAAGCTTTAAATGTACTAATATTTTTGTTTTAAAGTGTGACTTTTTACCACACGAATTTCCATTTGTATCGTATTGTAGATGTATACAACGAAAGTACATTTAGTACCTAAAGAAGAATTATACACACTCCTCTGTCCATAACAATAAACAATTTATTATTTATAAACACTAACATAATTTGCACTCTCCGATAAACTATTTTTATATCATAAAAATATAAAAAGAAGCAGCAAAGCGTGAGTTGAACTATTTGTTTTGCAAACTATATATTTTATGTAGTCACGTACGAGTTTTATTTTCACATTTCAGTTTCTCATACCAGCAGCCATGTAAAATAAAATAAAATAGATGTACAATTTGAAATTGCCATTAACGTCCCTGGTTTTGGAAACGAAAACACCCCCACCCTTCCCCTTCCACTTTCTCCTACTCCCTTTCTTCTGCCTACCATCATACCTGCCCTACCTCTATTATACCATACCCTCTACCCCCTTCCCACATTCAAGATATCTTAAAATCGCACTGGCCATCTTCGCAACATCCATACGACATAATCATCAGTAAACCTCGTCTAAGTCGGATTCAATCGGACCGAGTGATTTAATCCGAGTTATGCGAAAATTCGATTTAACCGAATATGATATATTCCAGCGCTAACACCAAAGGCAGCCCTGTAGGAGCCCTTAGGTACCTGTAAAAGTGATTGAATACTGCGGTAATTCTACACGTGTTGATGTACACAAACAGCACACAACATTACGCAGTATTACCCTTAGAACATAGTTGTGCTTCATTTTTGTACGAATCTTTAAGGTTATAGCTTAATAATTAATACTAATTGTAAATGTCAGTCATCTTTAACAAGAATTAACACGATTTAACACGATTGCCATCCACAGAATTAACTCTAGATGGCAGGTGGACAAGGAAGCCCTTGGTCTTATCGAAAGTCCAACCCTTTTATCTACATATATCCAGCCCTTCTGAGGTATGTGTCTATTTTATTTTTAAACATTATTCACACTACTAGCACCCACACAATCATCAGATAATCTGATCCATTCATTCACAGTCCTTTGTGAAAATTAGAACTTTCTTACGTCTAATCTACACTGCTCCTTTACTAATGTAACTTCATGTCCTCTAGTCTTTCTATCTTTCGTAACTGAAAAAAACCCATATTTCTATCAATATTTTCATAACCATTCAATATTTTAAACACTTCTATCTGATCTCCTCTCAATCTCCTGGTCTCTAGTGTTATTAAACCACATTCTTTTAGGCGTTTTTGATAACTGAGATCCCTCAGTTTTTGTATCATTTTAGTCGCTCTCCTCTGTACTCTTTCTAGCATACCTATGTCCTTCTTGCGGTATGGCGGCCAAGCTTGTATACAATATTATAAATGAAGCTATTGTTTTGTACAGCCATATTACTAGTTCTTTTTTATATGCTATATTTCGCCTAATCAATCCAAGGATTTGATTTCCTTTTGAAGCTGCAATTCCACACTGCTCTGAAACCTTCATGTCAGCACTAATTGTCAGCCCTAAGTCTTTTTCTTTTACAGTAGTACTTAGTACAGTTCCCCCCATTGTATATTCTAAATATTCGTTCCCATGTCCTGTGTGAAGGCATTTACATTTCGCAAAATTGAACAACATTTGCCACTTTTCAGACCATTTGATCAACCTGTCAAGATCGTCTTGTAAATACTGTCTATCTCCATCACTTTTAATCCTTCTAAAGACTTTTGTATCATGTGCAAATTTTAACACCTTGCTAGCTATATCATCGTCCAAATCGTTTATATATATTAAGAATAATATAGGTCCCAGTCCCCGGATCCCACTCAAAACTGATTTCTAGTTTGAAGCTTCCCCATCAAAAACTATCCGTTGTCTTCTGTCAATCAGCCGTTTTTCTATCCAGTTAATTATATAATTTCCTACGCCATGGGCCTTTAGTTTAAGCAGTAATCTTTGATGTGGCACTTTGTCGAAAGCTTTTTGAAAATCTAAGTAGATGATATCTACTGGTGAATCATCATCTACCCACTTAGTGATATCTTGCAAAAAAATAACATATTTGTTAAGCGTGACCTCGCTTTTAGAAACCCATGTTGAGATGGGTTGATCAAATTATATTTAACAAGAAAATCCACCATGCTATTTTTAATTAGTCTTTCTAATAATTTATAAATCACCGATGTTAAACTAACTAGTCTATGATTATTTGACTTGTTTCTCGAACCTTTTTTAAATAACGGTATAATGTTTGCTTCTTTCCATTCTAAAGGAACCACTCCCTCTTCTAATGACAATTTGAAAACTGTTGGAAGCGGTACGCTAATTTGTTCTACAATTTCCAATAGTAGTTTGGATGGAATACCATCCACTCCAGGTGATTTATTATCTTTCATAGCCTTAATTTTCTTAGCTACCATTTCTGGTGTTACAATTAACTGTCCTAAATAGTCTGATTCTGCCCCCTTGAACTTAGCCTCTGGTAGTGGCAGTGAACTAGTGTCTTCTCTGGTAAACACTGAACAAAAATACTCATTCAGGTCTTCTGCCATTAAGAATCCTTCTGATATTATATTTCCAGCACTATCTTCTGAACCGACCGACCTTATCCTGAACTTTCTGTTTGCTTCGAACATAACATAAAAACTCTTGCTGTCACGTTTTATATTACAAGTTAATTGTTGTTCATAGCTTCTCTTTGAATTTTTTATTTCAGCTGTAACTTGGCTTAGTGCTTCTTTATAAATGTTGTAGTCTTTCCATTACGTCTATGTGACTTCCACATCATTTGTTTATACTTATTTTTTATAACGGCTTCTTTCAATAAGTGTTTCTTTTTGGACAGTTTCCCGTGTTTTTTAAGGGAACACATTTGACTATGATACATTCAATTTCACTCTTTAAGATATTCCAGCATTCTGTTGCTGTCTTATTCTTCAATGTGTTATTCCAGTCTATCTTTGCTAAATATTTCCTTATGTCTTTATATTTTCCTTTGTGGACATTTCTCCTGTACTGCTTTTTACTATTCCTTTCTGATTTTACTTTGATGGTAAAATGTATCTTGTTGTGATCACTATTCCCCAGTGGCATAATAACACAGTCCGGTTTGCTCACTTCACTTATAGCGTTTTGTATTTTTTCATTCTCTTCTATGCTTATGTTTGGAATTCGATAAACTAATCCAACCGTTAACGTTGAGTTTCCTGTAACTATGTTACACCAAACAGCTTCTTCGCAATCTGCTTCTCTTTCTAATTTTATTTCATCAGCCTGGATAGATTCTTTAATATATAAAATAACTCCACCTCCCCTTCTTCCTATTCTATCTTTCCTAAACATTACATATCCTGTCAGTCCCAATTCGGCATCTGATATATCGGTGGTTGACCATGATTCGGTTATGTGAGGGTCAATATCTTCTATCATAATGTTTAGTTCATTTCTTTTGTTTATTATACTCCTTGCATTTAAACAAACACATTTATATCCAGCTTCAGAACAGTTTTCCTCACTGTTCTTTGCTGAATTAGTTTTGCTGTCTTTATCTATGCCCTCCAGTTTCAGGCTTCTCTGCGAGTCCTCCCTGCGAATTTAGTTTAAATAGATGCAACCTGTCCCACTGTCAACAGATCGCAGCAGATTCTCTGAGAATACTGCTGCCCCTTTCCACTTAGATGGAGGCCATCTCTCATGTACATATCTTCTCTCCCAACAAAGTACCCCCATAAATCTATGAATCCCACGCCCTCTTCTTCACACATCTGCTCAACTAGTGCCTTGATCGCCATCCTCTGCGTAAGTCTTTGTTGCGACTATATCTTGAGAACGGCCTCGCACTTGTCGGTCAACTCATCGATCTCATTGTTGCCGAGCGTGAAGCCATACTTGGTTTGACACCACGATGTCTTAGCGTCCATAAAGAAGCACTTGCGTGACTGAGTTTTGTTATCTTATTTTCTGACACCTATACTTCGTCGCCCTCATCATCGCTCAGTAAACCATCTGCGTCGGAGTGTCGTAGCGCTCGGTGATATGCTCGTTATTTCGAGCAGCCGGAATTTCTCCGGTCTCGTCCACACCTACAGAATCATCCATCGTAAATACAACACCTCCAGATGCCTCCCGGCGCTTGTCCCATGCGTTTCTGAATGGAGCAGCTGCTTCGTTCGTCGCCATCGTTTTGACATTAAACACCGTAGACGGACCCCGTTGTTAGCAGTTTAGAAGTGTTTACAATTTCACTTTGTTCCACGATGATTTCAGGGCAATGACGGCTTACAAAATAGTCCAACTTCTTGAGAAAATGGTTCTGATGCCACTAGTCTCTTGGTGGCTAGGATGTACCGGTAATGGAACGTCATGTTCTTGGATATACCAGTGATCATCGGCTGGGTGATGCTAGTTCAATCAGGTGAATGAAGATGTGACGCCTACGTACGTTGATGTGGCTATCTGGAAGATTTTCTTGAAATAACCGTCTTTATTTTTAGTTCTTCTGGTTCATATATACTCCAAGCAGTCAAGGGATTTTTGTTGAATACTGCTATCCGACGTAGGCGAGAAAATATGTTATCTCTGATTAAACGTACCGAATCAGTTAGTCCGAGTTAGGCGAAGATCCTACTTACATAATCCGACTTAGAAAAATATTGTTATCAGATATACATTACAAATCAACTGTTCCTCTGAATTGTGTCCGAGCTGACCGAATATCAGGCTTAGGCGAATCCGACTTAGGCAAGGTTTATATTGATGTTGCCCGTAAAAAGGAAGAATACCTGCTGATAACGGTAAATAGCCGAGACATATGTTAGTAAAAAACAAATATTAAATGTTGCATTTACAATTGATATCACATATTGTAGTAGATATCATCAGTCTGTGTCATGCATGGTTACAACGAAACATATTTGTAATACAAAAAGAGTAACAGTAGGTAACAAATATTATTGTGACACGATATGTATCTTTCCAATGAGTTCAATATTTTACAAAATGCAGCTGTTTCCAACTTCAAATGCACATGGCTCTCATTACATTCTGTTTCTTTAATTTAACTTGTGTGTTTAGTTATCAATTCGAACAAAACGAAGAATGCATACGCAAAGTTACCATGCTGTATTCAAACTTAACAAGGAGATTTTCCACATGCAGGCAAACACAAACTAAGTATCTTCAGGAGTACTGCTGAACCGATCCTGATGATATATGACGGTGAATTATCGACCCGGACATAAACTCTCATCAACACGCTTTGTCATAGAAGATGATTAAGCAAAATCTCCAATTACTTCTATCACAATAGCAGAAGTTGACGAGAAAAGAGATAATATCTATAAAAAAAACACCAAACACCGCGACAAACGACGACGTCCACTGCTTTGAAGGATTCCAGTTTGTTCGCTCAGCAAAGATTCAATTAGTCCTGCCTAAAGTATGTCTATTAAAATAATTTGAAAAAAACAGTACATTTTAAAACTACAGTAATGTGATAATTTGTGAGAAGGTAGGTGTGTAAATAAGTAATTAATGAAAACGACTGTTGTTATGTGAGTATGCGAGAAAGGCCCTCTCGCGTAAAAGCTTGCAACAATTGCAACTTGAACGGTTGCTCAGAACGAATAAACAATCAAATGCACTAGTAACAAAGAAATAATAATAATTAGAAAATTTCTATTACGTGTAAATCCTTGGAAACTAAGATCATTGTCCAAGAATATTAAGGTTAAACCTTAAAGTCGAAAACAAAAAAGCTTATTTTTTGCACCACAGATCCCTGAAAGTGTCCTAAATAACATACTAAAAGTCCCCAAGAATCCTCCTTGAGTTAACCGCAGAATTTAAGATGGCGTCCCGAAACTGATGAAATTCGATAAAACAGATGTATCTGCCAAACTATTAGAGATAGAAGGCATACAAAGGTATCTAGTGGGGGTTTAAATCATGATCTATCCAGCGGACACAGTTAAAATATAGTTGAATCAACAGAACATGCTTTTAAAGCAATATTTCACATTGTTCAAGGTCAAATGGGCAATCAAAGGTTCAAATATTAACTTAATTATGACACTAGATAGTATAGGCAACATCAGCGTGATACACATTCATATACACTGATATAAACAAACTTGAAAGCAACTGCACCAACTCCAGACCGTCTATGTTTGCATCTATGCTTCGTTCTGTATGAAGATGTAAGAGCAGGACTGCCCACTGCAGGATGCACACATCAGTAGAGTCCCACCTTCCGACAGCCACAGGCCTTTCCTCAATGGCCTTTGCATCTGCACGATACCATACGGTGGAGTTTGCTTGAGGCTCGGGCTTTCTCGCTTCTTAGAGGGCACAGTCCGTCATCTTGCAATGACCAGCCCCGTAGAACCATCCAGGACAAACCTATGTAACCGAATATACCTTTGGCGTCCCAATTTGAACAAAAATTCCAAATTAAAATGTGTACAGCAACATGTAGGATTAGAACTGATAACATTACCTAGTCAGTGGGAGGCAGGGTGTCTCCACTCCACTGCTGCACTGCGTGGTACGTGCGGAATGAATGCTACCGGGCAGCGGCAGTTGTCGGCGGCAGCGTCTCGAGTCGGAACACCGAGGATAATGTATACTTCCTGATGGCTTTCCCGTAGAGCTACCAACACATTTACAAACGTGCGTAGACACATGTTGCAATGGGTACCATGTTGAAGAACGGACACGTGTGTAAGTACAAAGCGCTTTGAGCAATCCCAAGAACTTAATACAGGACTACATATGAACTTCCCTGTCCATAATAAATAGTCACACTGTTATGATAAGGATTTACCTCTTATATCATGGCACCCAGCGTAGTATTCTGGTCACCTCCAAACAGGGTTTTATAAAACCGGTCACTAGCATATGCGATTTCTTCTTGCGTTCGGTTAGTGTGATTGAACACCTCCAGGTAGCATACGTTCTCTACCTTTTTATCCATCACCTTATTCAGCACTTTTTTTTCCCTTGCCGCCGAAGAATGCACACACGCTGTCACACCCAGAAACAGCATGGACGAAGAACAGGTGGGTTGTAGCAGTTCCGATATCTTCCAGTATATCCAGAACATTGAAACAGGAAGACAGACATTGCCCCATTTACACTCCACTTGTGCCACTCACCTGGTTCACTAGCATTACTAGGATGTCAGTGTCGGTGGCAACAACAAGGACTGGGGTGGAAATCTCCAGGGCTGTTGAGACAATAAGCCTGTCTGCGTCTCCTTTGGCCTGCTTGCAGTGGACACACTCGTTTGCAAAACATTACATAATGATAGCAATGAGGCGCATCTTGTTGGTTGCATTCCTGAGTAAGCTTTGCTGAGGGATGAACTGTTTCATGTCGGTATCGAACAGGATGTCACGAGAAGCTGTTTTCTGCGAGCGACGCTGGTGCTCCGTGTTCTTTATGGAGGTTTTTGCCGAACAATAGCCATCAAACATCACTATGACTGGCATACCTGTGAATTGGATGCAGACATGTTTCACGTAGTTGGCAGCAATCTCGTGGTAGGTTGCGTCTGTCGGCCACTTAAGTAGATGACCACCATGAACCACCACAGTGATCTTTTCCGAAGTAGTCAGACTGCATTCCTCCACAGATTCCTTTAGGGCACTGGACAGATCACTCTTATTGTTCTTTCTGAGCAGACCAAGCTGAAATAGAGCAGGGGCTGCTGGTTGAGCTCATGTGTGAGGAACTCCTGCATTTATTGGTGGTTGTCAATAACAACTGTTATTCGCTGAAATGGGAGATCTGGGTTGACTGCGCACGTCTGACCCCTGCATTAAAGCTCATGAGCCTGCGCAGCCATGTTGATGACCATGTAACCCATATTCATAGTGATGTACGTGAATGGCACTCCAACCAGTTTTGTTGCTGCAGCTTTTCGACTTCAAAAGTGTCATCACAGTTGACATTTGGAAACGCGACTACTCCTGTTGATATGTGGATGAGAGTGTTGTTGTCAGATGGGAAAGGTGGATGAGCAGCGAAGAAGTCAGTGAACAGCTTGCGGTGCTTTCGAGAGAGGTGCACGGACTCAGGTTTCAAATCCCGACGCTGATCAGACGTTGATGGGTTCACACCAGCAAACTCCACAAGAGCTGCACATTTCGGAATGCATTTGGGTAATACGCCTGTGAACTTTGCCAAAGTAGAATCCGTATTGCCTCGACCGTGGGTAATGTTTTCTCAGCAAACGTCTTAACCTTAGCTTCAGGCATCACCTGCTTCCTATTTCCCATTTGCTGAAGATAGAGACGGGCGCATTTGGCGTAAGCGAAGTGGCCAGCGGCGTTGAATACTGGAATCAATTCCGCTATACATGCAAGCCAGGTGCAAGACAAAATGCCGATGCGCGTGGAGAATATGAAGAGTTTGAGTAGGCCGACCAACATGATGTACTGCACCCACAGCTTGGCAGGTCTGCCCCTCGCAGCAGCCTCAGCTAACATCTCTTGGACACGTTTTCTGAATGCAACCACCTACTCATCACCTGCCACTACCGTCTGGTCCTGCGAGTCCAAAGCTGACTGGAGAAGCCTCTGCAAGTGACTGGTATCACCCGATTATAGTAAAGGAAACAAAATAAATGCATGTTTGATGATTTTATGATAATTCAGTGATGTTCATTACATCGGGCATGGTTGAAAACTCTACCATAGACTCTAACATTTGCTTACTACCTAAAGTGTTTAAGAAGTTACAGCTCAAAACGGGTTTCTGGCCTCTCGGACGCCATCTTGAATTCTGCGGTTAGCTCAAGGAGGATTCTTAGGGACTTTTATTATGTTATTCGAGACACCTTCCGAGATTTGTGGTGCAAAAATCAGCTTTTTGTTTTAGACTATGAAGTTCGATGGTATTTTGGCCTAAAACTCCTGTACTATCAGAGGCGCATCAAGACAAAAGGATTGCTCAATCTCAAAATCCTTAATAATTATGCTAGTTGTCAACAGAATTGGGCATGGCGTTAGGGAGCTATGGTGGATAAGCAAGGTTGTAAAGGTAAGTTTTTAAACGACGGCGGAATTTTTGTTATATTTTCAAGTGATCTAACACTAAGATGAAGCATATTCCAAAGAGTTGGTGCAGCGACAGAAAAGCGCTAGTTCCAATGTTAGTGTTGACTCTAGGAACAATAAAATAGGTCAGAACAAGATTATCAAAGCTGGATACGTTTTCTTACAGGAGTAAGCAGTGGATGCAAATAAGATGGTTCCTTACTGGACAATGGTAGAGATCTTAAATATAATACGATATCGTACAGGAAGCCAATGCAAAGTCTTCAAAAGTGTTACAGGGCGAAAAAAACGAGCAGATCTTGTAACTGCCATTGCCAGACAATGTTGAACACGTTGAAGTTGTGTAATATCCTTGCCAGCGATATTGTAAAGGGGGAATTACAAAGTCAAGTCTGCTGCTAACAAGCGCTGTTCCAATAGTTTTAGCAACAGAAAATTACATACGGCGAATATGGCAAAGATCACGAATATGATAAAAACAGCAGCACCACTGTTGAGATATGTGTTGTCGGAAATTGAAGTTTCTATTAAAGATGACACCTAGATTCCTCACCGAGTTTGTTGGCGTGATGTTTTGATTTAAGATGCGCGTAGGGAAACAAACATTAAGTTTACTACACTGCATTGGAGTACCAACATTTCAGTTTTATTTGCATTTAATTTCAACTTGCTTTCAGTCACCCAGTGGAAGATATCTTGGAGGCGATCACTAAGTTTATTAAGGGAGCGATTTGTATCCGGGGTAGCCAACGAAATGTAGATCTGAATATCATCAGCATAGAGATTATGATCCAAGTTATGTCTTTGTATAACACAACTTAGTGGCGTGGTGTAAAGAGTAAAAAGCAAAGACCAAAGAAAAGAACCCTGGGGAACACCAAATAAGCAGTGCAGCCGAAAAGCAGTTCCCAGTCTCTATACTTTGCAATGACATGGCGACAATAGATTAAGGACTTGTGGGCAAATTGGCGCTCCTAATTTTGTTTAATTATTCGGTTATAAACGTAAGCGTTGGGCAAACACTGGGTTCAATCACTCCCGGATTCCAGGGTGAACAGTACTATGTCGAAAACACCCAAGAAAAGGCTCAGTGACGAGGAGTGTGAATGTCATGATCAGGTGAGCGATGAAAACGTGGCCGCGAGTGCTGATGAACATGGCGACGTTACGATAGATGAACTACACAAAATCATCCAAAGTGACGTGGTAGATCATCTGAGCGATATACTTCGACAATGTGGTGCAATTGCTGAAAGAGTGGACGTCATTGAGGCGTTTGTCTTTGCACGCTCCTGGGTATTTCTTAGACGGAGCAATCTCCCCTGATGATGTTCTCATTTGTTTGTTATGCCACACAGTCGCAACAATCGATCTGGGCCGAAACGTCCCACGCCTGACTGTGTACTGTTGTTGTGTGGAAGTGTTTTCAAGTCATCGTGATTCTGCGAGTGTTCGATACGTTTCCACTGCATGTGCAAGCATATGTGTTCTTGGCCTACTTAGTGCCTGGATAGCAAGTCATTCCAAAGACAAACGTGCACGAGATATTGTTGGACAATTGTGTATTCTGCTGGACATTTATCGCCCACCCATTGAAAACAGGTGATTGACCACCATGTACCAAGCAGTATCGCTTGCTAGCATCCCCGGTGCTCAACTCGCCGTCTGTTATCGTTTAGAAGTGCCTAATTGACCGTCACCGTAAGCACTACCTGAACTGACCTCACTAACGCTACAACAATGGGCAAGACCACCAGTAAGACCAGGCCCAGTAGAGCGTCGCAGTCAAACACTGGGGCGGAACGTTTGGAGGAAACTGTGACGACGTCAACAACAACAGATGAGGCAACGTGCAACGGACTGCTGGAAATGCATCAAAACATTTTCTAGAAGTGCTTGCAATCCTTCATGGAGAGCACAAACTCTAGAATAGACAACTTCATGGCCGAGACAATACAATCTATGACTGTCCTAAAGCACAGCCTGCAGTATTCTGAGCAGGAGGTGGCCGACATCAAGCGTGATTTATTAAACTTTGGCACACCTAGTGCCACTACCGTCGATCACCCGCAAAACAACTGCAGAAGCTTGACAAAAATGTCGACTAAATAACTATAAATGTAAATGTTTATTGATTTCTATAGCACCATATGTATTCAATAATATTATATGGTGCTGTACAGTACAATAAATGGTATAGTAGAAAGTTAAAACAACAAAAAGAAACCAAACTAGATGAACGGACGCTAGGATCGACGGCATACCATCAATTGCGGACGAAACGTGGGAAAAACAGAAGAACTGGTAAAAAAAGCCTGTTGAATAAGTTCGTCATCACAGCGGACAAAGTCGAAACGATTAAGATTGAGCGCGCTGCGAGAATGGTGAACGGGGCGAAGAAGCAACGATCCGTGGTAGGGAAATTTGCATCGTTTAAGGACCGCGAATACCTGCTAAACAAAGCCCGACTCATGAAGAAGAACAGTGTGTGTGTGTGTGTGTGTGTGTGTGTGTGTGTGTGTGTGTGTGTGAGTGAGTGCGTGCGTGCGTGTGTGTGTGTGTGTGTGTCTGTGTGAATGAACTCTATTCACTGAAGGTCGTACAGAAACGTAAAGACCTACTTCCGAAGATGATGAACTACGTGATGAAAGGAGGTACGCGTACACATCGTTCGACAGACTAGTTGTCAGAGATCGCCGCTGACTGTCGTGTGGTATGCTATCTTGAACGCCTACAAATATTTACAGTACCATAGACCTACCTATAACCACATATGTATCACGTCTACGTGAATTTGTATAACGTTACTCGTGTGATTTGTATGTCAATGCATTTGCATTTATTATTATAATCGATTTTGTTGTGAGTCAGACTCCTGTGTGACTAATATGCCTAGTCAAATGTTTTAGTTTTTTCCTTAATTGTTCTTTTCCTTATTATCCTTCTTACCCTTCACTTATATTTAATCAAAGTAACGTTTAATGCTAATTTGTTTAAAACCAAACGTGAACTTTTTTAACGATTTTCTTAGCGCTATATCAAAATTCGATTAACGAGGTCTCCGTACACTAGATGGCTCAGGTCTAGTAGGGTTCTTATATGATTAGGTCAACACATATGAAAAGGAGCGGTTATTGTGTACCAAGCAACAAAGAAAGAGGGAAACTGAATAAACTTTATTACATGATATATTCCTTTAGATAAGTATCACGGTTTAACAAAGATGAAAAGAATTAAGAAATACCGTAACCCAAATCTTAAAAAAAAATCTACAATAAATATGAATCCCTGAACTCCTTAACATCCTCAAGCCTTCTTAGTATACAGAGCCTGCAGCCTCAAGGCCATATCAAGGAAGACAAGAAGGACGGGCATATACATAAGAAAGACGTCACCTGTACAGTGCACATCGGTCAGAGTTCCTTAGAACGCAAAACAATAAGACAAAACCATTTGCTGCTGTGTGAACGAATGACTGCCTAAACCTTTCCTGGCAAGGTGGTGGTAACACTTGGAGAAGATGTGCTGTGCTCAAAGCAATTAACTTGTAATGGCTGTCACCGTGTATTCACAAACAGGCCACCACTCGGATGCTTTTAAGCGCCCCGAATAAAGTCGAATAGGGAAAAAGTAATTGAAAATGTCAACAATGTCGTTGTTGTGGTAGGTGTCAGCTTAGCCTGCGAACTTGACTGTACAAGTCACGTGATAGAGATCGGTATAGGTAAATCAGTCCGATGCGCAGATTACCGGGAGTGGGTGTGAGCAGGATATGTGAAACTTTAAAAATGCTAGGGTAGGTATCACCATAAAATAAATAAAACTACATTTTAAGTGACTTTACTCATTGTCTCATGCAGAGTATCTGGCGGCTGTAATAATACAAGTCCATACCAAGCCCCAAATCCGTAAAATTGGACAAAACTTGCCGCCATATTTCTTATCTTTTAACATGAACCATTTTTGACGAATTTAGTTTTACCCACCTTTTCGAAGAGAGGCTATTGCACTGCATGGTAGATTATGTTTTTTTTATCTTTCTGGAGTATACTGAACATATCCAAAGTCGTTGTAGATTGAAAAATGCTGACCTGGCTTTTCCAAGTCGTGTTTTGATATCTTCGTCTCCACCTCCTTCTCCTTGTATACCGATGATGCTACCCAGTTGGTAAACTTGTTTACATATTTTAGTTGATGGTTGTTAATTATGATAGATTTACGAGTTCGGTTGTTGATGTCAATACTGTTTTTGTTTCATTAACATATCATTATAAAAATGAAACTGACTGTTGTTCTACGTTGCATACTTTCATCTGTACTTGGTCTCGAGTGTGGAAGGGAAATACAGGTCATCTACACAGTTTATATCTTTCAGTGAAGAGCACAGGTTCCATATCATGCCAGTCCACTTTTGAGTGATCATGTTTTTGTTGCCAAATCGATGGTTAGGGTAAATACCGGATTTCACAGTGAGTTTGGGTGTTGAGTTTCCGTCACCGCTATGGGCGTTCTTTAAGAAGAGACAAGAGAAGCTTTTCTACTGTTGTTTTCATTCGTGCCATGATCTTAGAGAAAGTGTTGTTTGATGTGGAGAGTAGAGTAATTGCCCTCCAATTGCTGCAGTCGAAAGAGAAAAAGATATTTCCCTTCGTTTCCCATGTATCGACAAAGAGAGGGTGTAATATATCCGCTGCCGTTTGCAGGTCTGTCTTGAACATATCTACGTATAATATGTATGTTCCTGGAGCTTTGTTCTTCTCCAGTGTGGGTACTGATGCTTTAACCTCTGCATTCGTTGGATGGTCACTTCTAATTCCATGTCTCTTTCTGCTGGCATGGTACGACACACTGAATAAGAACGCGTGTGTACGATAACCTGTCAATACAAATATAAGGAGTCAGATGGACCTCTTTGATTGACGGAGCATCTATCTTTTATATATCTCATTCTATGCTGATTTACTTGGCTCTTTTCGCCAACACATGTGTAGGTACGGATTATTGAATATTGGTCTAGCCTTGACGCTAGGAGGGTCTTGCACCTCGGCAACAACGACTCCACATGTATGTTGGACTTCACCAAGATGACGACTTACAGCAAGTGAACGACTTCTTGTTGTGCTGGCGCTAGTAAATATTTCATATTACTGACTGCTGCCATCATCACCAGCATCGGTCGGACGGGCAGGAACATTGAGGAGCCGTTTCAGTATAGGTTAATTGTTCAATAAAAAATGGAAGGGCAACTTCGACACCAAAGCGGTGCCATATCAATTTGGTGTTCCGTTTTCCGGTTTCCCTCTGTTCTATTGCCCATGAGTAGGTGTCCATAAGTTGTATGGCGAAAGCTGTCCAGCCGGCGGTGATCCTTCTTTGAATCTCCTTGTCTTGGTTTTTGTCTCTGACACAGTATCGCTGTCCCAGATATACGTTGCTTTCAACATTCTTTATCTGCGTCATGTTGATATATATATATATATATATATATATATATTGATATGGTGTCACCCTGTCGTACTCCTCTCTTGATGTTGATCTTGTTGCTCTTTTTGTGTAGGATTTTGTGTGTGGATTGTCACCAAGCTGTTAGTGTAGATGTCTTTCAGGAGATCGATGTACACATCTTCTATCCCCTGTTCTTGAAGGGAGGTCAGTATTGCTTGAGTTTGCACCGAGGCGAAAGCCTTCTCGTAGTCGACGAAAGCGATGCAGAGCGGGATATTATATTGTCGGCTCTTCTCTTTCGGTTGGTTTACGACGTGAATGTGGTCTGTCGATGAGTACCTGATTCTGAATCCTGCTTGCTCTCGTGGTAGGTTTTCGTCCAGTGTCTCCTCTAGCCTATTCATTAGTATATTTGTGAGTAATTTGTAGATGTTTGATAACATACATATCGGTCTGTAGTTCTTTAAGTCATTGTTATTTCCCTTCTTGAAGATAATCACCATCTTTGCGTCCTTCCAAGCTGTGAGTATTCGTCTTTCTGGTAAGCATTTAGTTTACAACTTAGCATGTGTCTTCTCCTGCTTTTAATGTCTCATTGTTTACATGCTATTTGCCTGATGTCTTCCCATTCTTCATATCTCTTAGCGCTGCTTCCACCTCCCATGGTGTTATCTCTGGTATTTCTATCGGGTCGGTGTGACTCATGGTACTCTGTTCACTGCCATATAGCTCGGTGTATAATTCCTCTATTCGTTCCATGAATATATATTGATCTTGTATTTGTTTACCCTGCTTGTCTAGAAGTGTAATCAGTCTGTCTCGGCCTAGTTCCTGTGTTCTTCTTGCTTTGTTCAGGCTCATTGATGACATAATCGTTTCTCGTATGATCTCTTGTTCGTACTTTCTCATGTCCTCCTTCGATTTCTATTTGATGGTCTTGTGTATTTCTACGTATTCTATTTGTCTTTTTTACGGTCGCCGTTATCCACCATTTCTGGTCGTTTCTTCATTAGTGTTCGTGGTGATATTCTCGTCACTACATGCCTGTTGATTGCTTTGGCTACATTTGTCGCACTTAGGTGGATTATCTCAGTGATGTTTTCGCTCATGGTGTCGATGTCGTCTAGTTCCTATAATGTCTCGAATCGATTTCGCAGTTCGAGTTGGAATTCAATTTTTTTTCTTCCGATTTGTGTGGTATCTACATTCGGTGGTCTCTTGTTTATAAATTTCTTCCTTTCAGCCTTCATATCCAGTTTGATGTTGCTCATTACCATTCTGTGGTCACTTCCGATGTTGACTTAGGTTGATGACAGTTACGTCTGTCGTGTTCGTCAGGATGTAGTCAACTTCGATCTTCGTTTCTCCATTTGGGATTTTCCATGTCCATCTCCTCCCTGCTTTCTTCTGGAACATGGTATTCATGATTTTGTACTTTCTTGATGTTGCCCAATCTACCAACGTGTCGCCTCTTTCGTTTCTCACACCTAGGCCAAATAGGCCGTTTCCGAAATGTCTGTTCGTTTCCCTACTATCGCATTAAAGCCACCCATCACTATCGTGTAGTGGGTTGGCTTTTCTAAGGTCTCATCCCCGTCGTTGTAGAAGTTGTCTGTGTCTTCTTCTGGGTATGATGTTGTTGGTGCATATACTTGTACTATCTTCAGTTTGTAGCGCTTTGTTATGCATAGAACAAGTTCTGCTACTCTGGGCTGATGCTGTTAACCCTCACTATATTGTCTTTCCATCTTTTGTTTATTAGAACGCCTACTCATGCTTTCATGCTTGACAGTTGTTCGCTGTGGAATGGTGTAGTAGATGACCGCTTTGTAAGGTAGTGAAGCATTCCTCTCTTCTTCGGACTTCTCCGATCCCAGTGACATCCAATACCAACTTGGTTTACCTAAGTTCTTGCTCCAGTTCTTGTATCTGTTCATCTTTCAGTAGTGTTCTTACCTTATATGTTGCTTTCTTCAGTCTACTTACCTTCTCTCGGTGGCTCTTCTTGACACAGGGATTCTTAGCACCCCCTGCACGTAGCCGTAGTTGAACCGAACCGCCTCCTTGCTCATAGGATCTTTCGATGCTGCTGGGGACTGTGGGCCTATGCTTCATTATACTTTGCATGCTGGTGTTGTTCGCCTACCCTTCCACGCTGGCCGGTGCGGGTTGGGAGGGGGGCGGCATGGGGTGAACGAAATTGTCCAAGTTTAGACACGGCAGCCGAGCCAGTGCCGGATCACCACCCAGCCGGCCCTCCAGTCGAGCGTCCGGTACTCTAACCACTCGACCACTGCGCCCTACTGACATAATAATGCCCTTAGTAATCCAAGGAGTTTTCTTATGTTTATATTTGTTAAATTTAATTACTTTAGAAATTTATCCATAGCTGCAGTAACAATTTCATTTAGGATACTGTAGTTTTAATTCGGATCCGGATGATTATCTGTGTTAAGTTTATCATAAATTATTTGAGTTTATTATTTATATCTATTATATTATATGTCTTGAGTGAGTCAGGATTTTGTTGTTTTCTTCGCATAATCCTTGGTATCGCACTAGTGGTTTCGACATAGTCAGGACTTAGAAAGTACGGAAAGTGATCAGAAATATTGCTCACTAAAACACCAGCTTTGGAGCCGAAGAATCCTTTTGAGAAAATGCATAACAAATTATCAGTGAGTGTTCCATGCTATTCTGAAAGTCATGTTGGCATAGTAATTTTAGGGAAGAAACCATGTGAAACGATTGTGTCAAAATATTAACATATTATGGGTTTTTCGTTAATTTTAAGTAAATCAATATTGTAATCTCCTGCAATTATTATTTCACTTTTAGATTTTTGTAAATCAACTAAATTTGATGCAAATTCGTTTATAATATACAGTAAGTTTCAATTGTGTCTCTAGGTGGTCTATAAATTTCCTGTAATAATTGTTTTTCTTCATGGCACAACATGTTATTTCAAGAAATTGAACTTCCCAAGTGGCTGTATTAGCATGGATATTTACAGATTTGTAATTGTATTTGTTGCTGAGGGAGATTGCAAAACCAGCATGTACACTACAGATTTTGCCTTGGCATATTAATGTATATCACAGCCACTACTACTGCATGAATCTAGCTTTATTTTAATATAATAAATGTTTGCATTTAAACTCTGACAGTTTATGCACGTTACATTTGCTTTGCTTGTTTTTAAATGGTTTATTAAATTACCATCGTCAAAGTATGGTAAATGTTGAAATGGTTCAATATCCCCATTTTTACTGATTTAACCCGTTTTTAATATGTGATACAGAAATATGTTCTCTAGACCACCAAATTGCGCACAGAAATAATCGTTATCAACCATATTGGAAAATTGGATAAACAATAGTGCTCTATGTTTACAGGACACATCATGTAAAGATGGACTAGACATTGTGAAAGAGCTGCACAAGCTACACCCTTAGCATAATACAAATACATTTTGTAAAAGAGAATGAACGTAGAGTGAGAATAACGTAAGTATATTGAACAAAATACAAAATGATTATTGCGTAGACATTAAGCTTTGGGGAAATGCTGTATCTAATTCACTATCCCCAAAATAAAAATGTAAAATTACTAAAACTAAACGTAGTGAAAAGTAATGTATAAACATTGCCTCAAGAGTAAATGTCAACACAAAAGCGTTTATCAAAAACAACAAATGCTTTATAGAACACATCATAGGTACTATAAAGTATTTTGATAACATTCTGTAAGTGAGCCTATTCAATAACGTTAACATGTAGATAACACGAATTTTGACATAGCGTTAAGAAAATCGTTAGAACAAGTTCACGTTTGGTTTTGTAATGATGACATTCCAAAGGAAATTAGCACTAAACGTTACTTTGTTTAAACACAAGTGAAGGGTAAGAAGGATAATAAGGAAAGGAACAAGTAAGGAAAAAACAAAAAAGATGACTAGACATGTTAGTCACACGGGAGTCTGACTCATAGCATAACTTATTGCAATAGTAAATGCAACATAAATGCCTTGAAATATAAATTACACGAGTAAATAAATTCACGTAGACGTGATACATATTCGGTCATAGGTAGGTCTATGGTACTGGAAATATGTGTAGGCGTTCAAGATAGCATACCACACGACAGTCAGCGGCGATCTCTGAAAACTAGTCTGTCGAACGAGATGTACGCGTATTTCCCTTTAGCATGTAGCCGCATAATCTTCGGAAGAAGGTCTTTATGCTTCTGTACGACCTACAGTGAATAGTCTTCATTCACACACACACACAAACACACACACACACACACACACACACACACACACACACACACACCGTTCGGCACGGTCCTTACACGATGCAAATGTCACTACCACGGATCGTGGCTTCTTCGCCACGTTCACCAATCTCGCAGTGCCCTTTCGGTGAGCACGCTCAGTATTCATCCTTTCGACTTTGTCCGCTGTGATGGCGAGCTTATTCACCAGGCTGTTTTTACCAGTTCTTCTGTTTTTTTCCCACGTTTCGTCCGCGATTTCTGGTATGCCGTCGACCCTCGCGTTCGTTCGTCTAGTTTGGTTTTCTAGATAGTCGACATTTTCTTCAAGCGTCTGCAGTTGTTTTTGCAGGTGATCGACGCTAGTGGCACTAGATTGTGTGTCAAAGTTTGATAACTCACGCTTAATGTTGGCCACCTCCTGCTGAGTATACCGCAGGCTGTGCTTTAGGTCAGTTATAGATGTTATTGTATCGACCATGAAGTTGTCTATTATAGAGTTTGTGCTCTCCATGAAGGATTTCAAGCACTTCTGGAAAATATTTTGCTGTATATCCAGCAGTCTGTTGAATGTTGCGTCATCTGTTGTTGTTGTTGACGTCGTCACAGTTTCCTCCAAACGGTCGGCGCCAGTGTTCGACTGCGACGCACTACTGGGCCTATTCTTAGCGGTGATCTTGCCCATTGTTGTAGCGTTAGTGAGGTCAATTCAGGTAGTGCTTACGGTGCTTACGGTCACGACCACTTAGGCACTTATCAAAGGTAACACACGGTCACTTGGGCACGGGGTTGCTAACAAGCGATACTGCAGAGTCTATTTGTACCTGGTGGTCAATCACCTGTTGTTAATGGGTGAGCGATAAATGACCCGCAGAGTACAATATTGTCCAAAAATGTATCATGCACGTATATATTTGGAACGACTCGCTACACAGGCACTAAGCAGGCCCAGACCATCTATGCTTGCACATGCCGTAGGTCAAACACACAGTGGAAACGTACTAAAAACTCGCAGAATCACGACGACTTGAAAACACTTCCACACAGCAACTGTACACGGTCAGGCGTGGGACGGTTCGGCCCAGATCGATTGCTGCATAACAAGCAAATGAGCACATCGTCAGCGGAGATTGCTCCACCTAAGAAATACCCAGGAGCGTGCGGGAACTCGCCGACCTCGACCCATTAACGTGGGTGTGGCTCCAGCAGACCAACTTGTACGTTTGACTATGGCATACACAAGATGGAGAGACGGAACGATCGTTTAAAAAAATAACATTTACGATCAATGCAATTTCGCGTATAATATAATTGGTCGATAATTGCTTTTAAGCGTCTCCAGGGGCTTGGGAGTTAACTTACAATATTTAGAATGGCGCCTTTGCCCCCAATATTTTGTGAATGTTGTTGAAGCTTTTGGTGAGTGTCAAGGCTGCTGCACTTGGAGGTTCTCCAAAAATCTGCAACAGCCCCCCTCCGTTAAATCGCACGCAACAAATGCATCATCTCGTTGGTAATAGCCAACAAAATCAAATACTACCCTCCCCTCAAACTGCGAACAATCTCCAACACTACTCCCTCGTTTCGCAAACAATCTCCAACACTACTCCCTCGTATCGCAAACAATCTCCACCACCACTCCCTCGTACTGTAGACAATCTCCAACATTACTCCCTCGTATCGCAAAAAACATTCAACACTACTCCCTCGTATCGCAAATAATCTCCAACACTACTCCCTCTTATCGCAAACAATCTCCAACACTATGCCCCTCTAATCATATCCAACACCAGCCTTCTTTGACCACCAACAATTCCCCAACAATACTACCCCGCGAGCAGTAGAACTTCTAAAACACTACAAAATTCAAAACGCGAAAAATCTCCAACCCTACCCCGTAGAACGGCCAATAATCTCCAACACTAGGTCCTTCAATAAAATCTCCAAAACTACCCTCTTTAGAACAGCAACAATTCACCAACATTACCGCCCCTAGAACTGTGAAACTTGTCAAATGCTACAACCTTCGAAACGCCAAACAATCTCCAACACTACCCCATCGAACCTCCAGTGATCTCCAGCACTAGGCCCCTTATAACATTTTCAAACTACCCTGCTTAGAACACCAACAATTCTCCAAAACTACTACCGCTAAAACCATGAAACCTGTCCAATGCTACAACCTTCGAAAGCCCAAAAAACCTCCAACACTATCCCCACTCTGCGCGAACACTCTCGTGTGCACTCCCGCGCGAATGCGCCCGTACGTGAGTGAGTGTGGAATCAAACGTGCGCGTGAATATGTACGTATATCTGTTTGTGTGTGTGTGTGTATGTGTGTGTATGTGTGTGTGCGCGACCTTGTATATGCGTACGTACGTGCATGAGTGTGTGGTCGCGAGTGCGGTATGTACGAGTGTTTGTGTGAGTGTGTATTTGTATGTAAGTGTGTGGGTGAGTGTGTGTGTGTGTGTGTGTGTGTGTGTGTGTGTGTGTGTGTGTGTGTGTGTGTGTGTGTGTGTGTGTGTGTGTGTGTGTGTGTGTGTGTGTGTGTGTGATAATTCACTTTGATCACAGCACCACGGGTGTTCCTAATGGCGTGTGTTTGCCGTAACTCTACCCACGTCCTCTCGCAACCTTGCGCCAACGCCTACTTTCTTCTTATCTGCAGGAGCAGCCCGTTCCAATGTATGAGTCACCCACCTCTCTCTATTTAACATTGTCAGTGGTTCGTATTTATAAATATAGCTCCACAAACGTTCCAAATAAACAAGCGTCATGCTGGTATGAATACTTGTCTCTATCTTCGTTCGTGAGCAGGTTCCGGTCGAATGGATGGTGTATGCATTACAATTGTAGCTTGACTAACGTGGGCGTTTACCGCAGTGCAAGTTGTCGACAATCTGATATTGAGAAACTGTTTGTTGTTTGCTGGGGTTAATTTAAGTGCATAGATTGGTGGTCGCGAAGGTGTGTTTCTATAGTAAGTGTTGTGGGGGCGAAAATAATTACATTTGGGATGTTTTTCCCGGCTGGGTGCAGGACACTTTAGTTACACACATTTTTGATCACACAACATTTAGCCATACAACTTTAAATTTTAGTCACGTAAAATGTGATCTCACATTTGGCTACATGGCATATAACCTTGGTCAAAGATGTGTTCGGTTGTTCCTCTCCCTTTTCTGAAGCCTGCTTGGACGGAGAAGCTTGTCTACTGTTGTTTTAATTCGTGTCATGATGATCTTAGAGAAAATTTTGCTTGGTATGGAGTGTAGAGCAATTTCCCTCCAATTACTGCAGTTTGCTAAATTTCCCTTCTTTGGTAACTTTATTATTCTCCCATGAGACCACCCATCAGGCAGTTCTTCTTTTTCCCATACGTTGATGAAGAGAGAGGGTGTAGTATCTCGGCTGCCGTTTCTGGGTCTGTCTTGAAAACTTCTGCACATAATGCATCTGTTCCTGACGCTTTGTTGTTCCCCAGTGTGGCTATTGCTACTTTAATTTCAGCCTTCGTTGGTGGAGTCACTTCTAATTCCAGGTCTCTTTCTGCAGGCCGGATATCTGCTTGGTGTTGTGGGTCTGTTCTGTTAAGTATTTCATTGAAGTGTTCTATCCATCTTCTTTCTTGTTCCTCTTCATTGGTCAGCAGCCATCTGTATTTGTCCATGACTGGGGGGTTGACCTTGTAATTGGTGTTTCCACAAATCTGTTTAGTTATCTTATACACAGTGCTCATCTCATGCCTGGAAGCGGCTGTTTCATTTTTCTTTCAGTCTTTCAGATTTCGTTTGTCCAATTACGATTTTCAGTTGCTTTCTCTCTTGTATGCGCTCCCATGTTTCCGTACTGAGCCACTCTTTGTGCTGTCGGGTTTTAATGCCCATTCCCATTCTCTTGTACTTGATTAGATGTATATATTTCTTCTTCCAACACTTCACATCTGTTTTGCAGCTTAACAATGAAAGCTCTAACTTGTATTGTATTCCTTGGCAGGTATATATTAAATCGTTCTTGGCCTGATGATAACTGCAAACATCGGCACCTCTTCTAACACTGACATCTAGTAATGATCGCCGCTATTTCTTGTTGATCATAAAGTGGTCGATTAGGTTTTGATCCCGTGCATTTGGGGAAATCCAGGTCAGTTTGTGAATGTTTTTGTGTGAGAACAGGATTCCTCCTATCACCATACTGTTCAAGTCACAAAAATCACATAGCATCTCACCATTCTCATTTGTACCACACCCTTGATTGCTCATGGTTCGTTCCCTTCCGATTTTGTCAGATCCAACCTTTCTATTGAGGTGGCCCATGATGATCAAAACGTCGTGTACAGGCATTCTCTCCTTCTCTGCTTGCAGCATGCCATAAGAGGCCTCTTTCTCATGCGGTTGGTGAATAACGTTGCATAATTGTAAGTTTCCAATGCTAGACAAAGAACCTGGCTCTCAGTAGTCTAGTACTAACTGGTTTCCATGAGTATTAGCGCCACTCCTGCAATATGGCGGTTGTCCTCTCTGCCGGAGAACAAGATTGTCTTTCCTGTCGGGGTGATATGTATCCCAAAACCTGTCCATCTGGCCTCACTGTTTCCAAGGATGTGTAACTTGTATTATTTTATCTCATTTATAATGTGTGCTGTTTTTTTGCAGTATCGAACATTGTCCTGACATTTCAGGTCCCAATCTGGAGTTTGGTTTTTGTATCCAGTAGGTTTGTCTTCGCGCTACTAGCTTCCTTGCGGCTTTCACTAGCATCGGTCATACCGGTTTGGTGCCTCAAGCCTCCTTGGTGGCTGGGAACTGTTGATTTTTACGAGTTTCTGTAACAAGCTATTTTTTTTACGAGGTAGGGTTGTTAATCCAATGCCCAACCCCCAACCTGGAGGGCCAGGAGATCGATTTTAGTCTAACCTCTACCCGTTAACCAATCCGGTATGTGTGACCCTACCAGGTGTACAATTAAGACTCTCACCGGCGTATCTCGCAGGGTCACGGAGGCATGCAAGATACCCCACCACGACAAGGTAACGATCTCGTAGGGGAGAAAACATATTGATGAGTATGACTTTTGAACTCCCGTCCAACGTGGTTTTACACAAAAAAAACCGTTCATGTGAGTCACAGTTAATAACAACTCCATTCGCGTGGAAGCAGCTCACTCACTTTGAGCACAGCACCGCAGCCTGTACCCAATCACCCGTCTTTGTCGTAACTCTACCCACGTCCTTCCCAATCTTGCACCAACGACTACTTTCTTCTCATCTGCAGGAGCCGCCCATCCCAAAGAATGAGTAACTCTTTCTCTATTTATCATTGTCAATGGTTCATTTTTATATTTAGCGCAATACAAACGTTCCAAATAAACAGGCGTCATGCTGGTACAAATACTGTTCTCTATCTTCATTCCTAATCAGGATCCGGTCGAGTGGATGGTACACATTACACCTGTAGCTTAACTAACCTGGGCGTGTAACGCGGAGCCAGTTGGCGGCAATCTGATAGTGAGAAACTCTTTGTTGTTTACTGCGGTTAATTTAAGTGCTTAGTTTGGTGGTCACGAAGGTGTGTTCTTTAATAAGTATTGTGGGGGCGACAATAATTACATTTGGGATGTTTTCCCCGGCTGGGTGCAGGACATTTTAGTTACACACATTTTTAATCACGCAACATTTAGCCATACTACTTTAAATTTTAGTAACGTAAAATGTGATCGCACATTTGGTTACATGGCATAAAACCTTGGTCACCAAAAATGTGATGACATAACGTTTGGTCACACGGCATTTGGTCACATGATGTAACCGTATGTTCACCCAAAAAGTGTTCACATGATTTAGTTACATAACATTTATTCACACAATATTTGGTGACAAGACATATGGTCACAAAACATTTTGTCACAGTTTCATATATATCATAAAATTACGTTTTGTTACATTATTTTGTGTTTGAATGCATATTTATATATATATATATATATATATATATATATATACATAGATTGCCTGATTGATCAAAATTATAAAAATATATATTAATAAACTTCAGCGAAATATGATGAAAAGAAGACAAATACTAATAAAAAATGACGTAACAATAATATTGGTATTATTCAATTTCTTTGAAACTTCGCATACGTAAACTTATTGTCATTGTCATGTATTTGCCGAATATGAAGTGTGTAACGTTTGAACACATGTCACTAACCATGCTCAAAATTTGGTCATTGGCGCGTCACAAAACAATCAGCTAGTCATATGTTGATGACGCAATGTGAGTAAAATCCGCTGAACGCGCACCGGCTTTTACCGTGTTATGCGGCTGAATGACTTGTTGTTTCAGGATGTACATGAAACTGCAATCAAAAATATTTAATCGGTTTGATATAATCGTAAAGATAATAATCTTAACTACTAATCTGTCACTGGATGCACACAGGAATTGTGTGTTTACCTTTTGAGTTATTGCGTTTTGAATATCTCGAATACTCAACCTTCTATAGATCATAACACATCCGTCTATGCAAACAAATTTAAAATGTACGCCCAAGTTATGTGGAAACATTAAGGTTTTATCCTATCTTGCTATCATATTTTACTTGCACACGTTTTGTTTGATTATGTAAGAAAACCAAATACGATGCCTAGTAACGTTACGTGTTTAGCTGTGTAATACATTATCGAGTAACGTACAACCGTGGACATTTCAAATAGGCCTTCTTGGCGCATATTTTGTGCAATCCATACATAGAGTCTTACCGAAGTGTTGGTGTCGTCATCAGAAGGCTGACCCGACAAGCGGCCGGACAATAACAGAAGCAGCTCGCAGCAACAATGGGAACTCGTGGACTACTTCTTGGCGGTATCTGCCTGCTGACGTTTTGGCACTTCGCAGACAGTCGTGAGTTGATTACTTCTTAATAAGTTCGATATACGGATTGCTTAGCCAGGCCAGTCTTCTATGTTGTGCGCGATAGCCAGCATAATGGTCACAGGATGGTGGACGCACTGTCTTTGGTTAAAGCGCGGTATCATGTATATCAATTTAATTTACTACCACACAGCCTGAGGGTAATGCCAAATTCTGCAATCTATAAAGATCATTAACTAATGCTACAGCCATTTTTGAAATGAACAAGTTATTACTGGCCTACACAGATCGTGTTCAAATTGTTTGAATGCGGGTAGGATGGGCGAATTTGGGATGAGATCCGCTTTCCCGGACAAATCCGTGCAAATCAGTTATTACAATTATATATTACACAATTATTCGATATGATATGCCTGTTGCCGTATATACAGATCATACCACTTTACTGTTACTAACCTGTTCCTTTGTGATCTCTTTCAGTGCTATGTTTGTTTGTTTGTTTGTTTCTGTGTATGCGTGTTTGAGTTCCGGGTGTGTGCGTCAATTCTGCATATATGGGGCTGAAGTTTTATAAGCATACTATGGGTACCTTTCAGACAGTTCTTAGATTGAAATTTATGAAATTATTTCACAAGGTTGTACGTGGAGTTGCAATGGCGGAATTTAATATTTGTGTATCATTTAAAGATAATAATACCATCTACAACAATGTCACTGGATCCATTAATTGTGTGTAGTTTTTCCACATTATTGGCGAGTTAAAATCGCGAACAAGTAATCTTGTACCAACTTTGTATGTCGCTTGTAACATCAGTGTTTATAACATTATTAATATCAGCTGCGACCAACCCAGTTTCGGAATGCCATTTCAGCACTGTAAACACAATAACGTGATTTTTTAGTAATATTATATATATTATATAGAATAATTTGATATCAGATATGCCCGTTTGTAATATATTTCAGAGAAATGCTCTGCTAACTGTTTGTTTTGCCGCACGTATGGAGAAAAAAATGTGACGTATGTGCCGATGGATACATACGTATATCACAGCTCACCTGCGCACGAGAAGAAACAGGCGAAATTAATGAATTCAACATTGTTGGTAAACGTAGATTGTAGTGATCCCGTTGTGTGTGCGTCGGTGCGTGCATGCTTGCGTGTGTGCCCGAGTGTGTGCGAGCATCTCGAGCAGTCGCGACTCAATCACAACGAGATCCCTGTCCCGGAAATCAGGCAACCACAACTATATATACACACATAAGTACTGATTTATCTTTACCTGAATGCGAACGCCGTGCATTCGTCAGCTGACTTGACTTGTATATTATAAAACAAAGGATGAGTCTCTGTTTGTTTGTTTGTTTGCTTGTTTGTTTGTGTGCGTGTTTGTGTCAATTGTGCATATATGGGGCTGACGTTTTGTAGGCATACTATGGGTACCTTTCAGATGGGTCGTAGATTGAAAACTATGAAATTATTTCACAAGGTTGTACGTGACGTTGCAATGGCGGAATTTAATCATCGTAAAGTTAGCATTACCATTTAAAGCAACGTCACTGGATGCATTAAGTTTGATTAGTTTTTCTACATCAGTGGTGTGTGTAAACCGTGAACAAGTAATCTTGTACAAACTTTGTAGGTCGTGGGTATCATCAGTGTTTATCAATTATTAATATCAGATGCGATCAGTCCAGTTTCTACCCAGTGAGCGCGTGCTATTGGTTGCACGTCTTAAGACACAATGTAACTTTTCAGTATTTGTAGAGGCCAAGGTTATCGTAAAGAAGTTTGAAGAAATTTGGTATGGGATCAGTTTATAATGCATTGCATTTCGGGGTGTGCGGTTTTCAAATGTTGGACATTTGGGGTAGGTATGTAGGTATGTTCAGTATTCAGAGTAATGCCATCTGTACTTTGGTGTATACAATTTGGGATAGATTCTCGCCCAATCGATTACAGAAGGGTCATAATTCCAGTGCACCATATTGTGGGAGCGTTCACTAATATTGAACGTATTGCCATTGGCAGACATGCTTTTTTAATGAAAACTGTCTTTTTAGTGCAATGCCGCAGAACTCTTCTAGTACCGTAGATAATTTTTTTATATAATAATTATTATATACCCATTGTGTTTGATGCAGATCATACGAGTGTACTGTTCATCATAAGCAGATTATATGTTTCAGGGATGTGCGCTGCCAACTGTCTTTTTTGCACGTTGAGTGGAGAGGACAAATGTGACATGTGTTTTATTGGATACAAAAGAACACCAGATCGTACCTGCGTAAAACAAAACACAGGTGAAAATAATTAGTCCATTCTTATTGGTACACTGGTACTTTAGTGACCCTACTGTTTCCTCGTTACCTATTTCTATTTAAAGTTCTTATACTAAAGGATTTTTGAGAGCCTTGATCGTACGTGTGCCCCTGTCATCCGTGCCGCGGATGCCAGGAAGAATGCCGGGTTTGCCAGGTATTCCATGCTGGCCGCCCGGTATTAATGTCGAGTCTGGGTCGATACGACGCCTATGATTAAACAGGTCTTATTGACACTTGGTTGTTTGGATAATACCTTTCATTTTAAAATTCGTACTATAAACATACATAGAATAACCAGACACTTAGTTATATCAATAATTGCACACAAAAATTCCTTTTGGTGATTTTGAGAGAATCGTTATCGTTTTCCATATTCTGTATATCATAATGGAGCGGTCTCCTTATGGTGCCTTTAGGATTATATATATATATATATATATATATATGGTAAACAGTTTTTATACAAAAAACTGTGTCTTATGATTTTGACATGTTCTAGACACCACATAAATGACCTCACAACAATCGTTTCAAGTGCTTTTCACATGCAGTCCAATTATCTGTAAGTAGTCTGCTCAATCACCTTCAACGGTCCAATTGTATCTCAGACATAGCCTCTAAAAAATTAGAAGTACCCCAAAAAAGCGTGAGTCTTTTGTAATTTTTCGACTATTTTAAAATAATACCCATGGCTTTAAAATCTTGTTTTGTGTATGGAGTTTCATAGAAAATACATGAAATTGTCACATAAATAAATTCAATCTAGGAAAATGTTGGGAATTGCTTTTTTCAGAAATATTTGTAAAGATATAAGGTTTCTCCTATATGATATAATACTCTTTTCATTTGTTACCAGCACCAGTTAAGTTTGCTACAAGAAGTCAAATCAAATAAACCGTCCCCTATCTGTATTGTTATCTATGCCCATTAACCCAGCCATATAACAAAAACACTACAGTGTTTATTACGGCATCGCCTTTTATTAAGACATCCGGACCTCGTGGTAGACGGTAGGTGTCTCTTAGGGGTACTCATTTACCACAGTAGTTGATTGTAAAAATAATCATACGATTAGTGTCGGTGATGTTTCGAAGTAAAATGTCAGTGTACATCTAACTATTTTGGTTATAATCTTTAATAATACGCATGAATAAGGTATACACCCTATCCTATGAAAATAATCAAATACATTTGGGGTAGGTATGTAGGTATGTTCAGTATTCAGAATAATGCCATCTATACTTTGGTGTATACAGTTGGGGTTAGATTCTCGCCCAATCGACAAGAGAGGGGTCATAATTCCAGTGCACAAGATTGTGGGAGCGTTCGCTAAAATTGAACGTATTGCCATTGGCAGACATGCTTTTTTAATTAAAACTGTCTTTTTAGTGCAACGCCGCAGAACTCTTCTAGTACCGTAGATAATTTGTTAATATAATAATTATTATATACCCATTGTGTTTGATGCAGATCATACGAGTGTACTGTTCATCATAAGCAGATTATATGTTTCAGGGATGTGCGCTGCCAACTGTCTTTCTTGCTCGTTGAGTGGAGAGGACAAATGTGACATGTGTTTTCCTTGATACAAAAGAACACCAGATCGTACCTGCGTAAAACAAAACACAGGTGAAAATAATTAGTCCATTCTTATTGGTACACTGGTACTTTAGTGACCCTACTGTTCCTCGTTACCTATTTCTATTTAAAGTTTTTATACTAAAGGATTTTTGAGAGCCTTAATCGTACTTGTGCCTCTGTCATCCGTGCCGCGGATGCCGGGAAGAATGCCGGGTTTGCCGTGAATTCCATGCTGGCCGCCCGGTATTAATGTCGAGTCTGGGTCGATACTACGCCTATGATTAAACAGGTCTTATTGACACTTGGTTGTTTGGATAATACCTTTCATTTTAAAATTCGTACTATAAACATACATAGAATAACCAGACACTTAGCTATATCAATAATTATTTGCAAAACAAATTACTTTTGGTGATTTTGAGAGAATCGTTAACGTTTTCCATATTCTGTATATCATAATGGAGCGGTTTCCCTATGGTGCCTTTAGGATTATATATATATATATATATATATATATATATATATAAGGTAAACAGTTTTTTATACAAAAAACTGTGTCTTATGATTTTGACATGTTCTAGACACCACATAAATGACCTCACAACAATCGTTTCAAGTGCTTTTCACATGCAGTCCAATTATCTTTAAGTATTCTGCTCAATCACCTTCAACGGTCCAATTGTATCTGAGACATAGCCTCTGAAAAATTAGAAGTACCCCAAAAACGCGCGAGTCTTTTGAAATTTTCCGACTATTTTAAAATAATACCCATGGCTTTACAATCTTGTTTTGAGTATGAGTTTTATAGAAAATACATGAAATTGTCACATAAATAAATTCAATATAGGGAAATGTTGGGAATTGCTTTTTTCATAAATATTTGTAAAGACATAAGGTTTCTCCTATATGATGTAATACTCTTCTTATTTGTTACCAGCACCAGTTAATTTTGCTACAAGAAGTCAAATAAGACAAACCGTCACCTATCTGTGTCGCTATCTATGCCCATTAACCCAGCCATATACACTACAATGTTTATTACTGCATCGCCGTTTATTAAGACATCCGGATGTTGTGGTAGATTGTATGTGTCTCTTAGGGGTATTCATTTACCGCAGTAGTTGTGCTTTAAAATAATCACATGATTAGTGTCAGTGATGTTTCGAAGTAAAATATAAGTGTACATCTAGCTATTTTGGTTATAATCTTTAATAATACGCATGAATAAGGTATACACCCTATCCTATGAAAATAATCACATACATTTAGGACTTTGTCAAAAAAACTGTATAAATAATGTGACACCTACAAAACAATGATAGCTATCGTACTTACTTGCATATCATTTTTTTCGTGTTGTGTGGCACGTAAAGCTCGCACAAGGTCTCGACAGACCCCTCTCTCTTGAGTTCTCCTTGTTGCTGTGCCCAGGTCAGCCCAGACGTCTTCGTTTCTTCTTTTATTGTTCGTTGCCAAGTTGTTTTTGGTCTGTCTTTTGTTATATTTCCATCTGGAGTCCAGGGTAGTCCTGTTTAGCTGGCATGTCGCTGCTCATCTTGTATTCATGGATAAACCATGACCAGCTCCTCTTTTCAGGATGAGGCAGATATGTTGCTGATTTGTTGCTGGCTGGAGTCTGGTGTTGCAGAAAGTATCGGGTCAGTCAACTGTCTTTATCTTCCTTATGTAAGTGTTGTGGAAGCTGGAGAGTTTACTGGTGACCTGCTCATGCGCCAGCTCTCCGTGCAGTGCAGGAGCATACAAAGAACATTGCACTGCATGGCAGATTCTGAGTTTTCTTTTTTGGAGTATATTGAACATCTTCATAGTCGTTGTAGATTGAAAAATGCTGACATGGCTTTTCCCAGTCGTGTTTTGATATCTTCGTCTGCACCTCCTTCTCCTTATATACCGGTGATGCTGCCCAGGTTGGTAAACTTGCTTATACATTTTAGGCGATGGTTGTTGTTTATGATAGACTTACGAGTTCGGTTGTTGATGTCAATACATTTCTGTTTTTGCAATAAAATATATAATAATGAAACTGGCTGTTGTTCTATGTTGCATGCTTTCCTCTGTACTTGGTCTCGAGTGTGGGAGGCAGAACGAGACCATCTACACAGATTAGATATTGGAGTGAAGAGCACAGGTTCCACATCATGCCAGTCCCCTTTTGTGTGATCATGTTTTTTGTTGCAAAATCGATTGTTAGGGTAAATAGAAATTATGACATGACATACCCTGACGACGTTTGACGCCGGATTTTACAGTGACTTTGGCTGTTGAGTTTCCGACACCGCAGAAGGCGTTCTTTAAGAAGAGTCAAGATAAGCTTGTCTACTGTTGTTTTCATTCGTGCCATGTCGATCTTAGAGAAGATGTTGCTTGTTGTGGATAGTAGAGTAATTGCCCTCCAATTGCTGCAATCGAAGAAGGGAAGCATAGGTCCCTTCTTTTTCCCATATATCGACGAAGAGAGGGTGTTTTATCTCCGCTGCGGTTTGCAGGTCTGTCTTGAAAATGTCTACGCATATTTTGTCTGTTCCTGGAGCTTTGTTCTTCCCCAGCGTGAGTTTTGATGCTTTAACCTCTGCATTCGTTGGATGGTCACTGATGTGTTATGTTGTCTATATATTCAATAGTACGTTACTTATGTATAGAATTAACATATTGACGTAACGAGCCTTGTGAAATTGAAGACGATAATTTATTCCAAGATGGAGGATTACTGTGTTGGCGCCACTGCGCATGCACCAAGTATGGGCGTTGTATGGAGAGCCAAAGTGGTATGAATCACAACATCTCCCTTCGTTAAATAATAAACAAAAATTATTGTAACAATAACTATTAATTAGGGTTCATTCGATATGCAAGTGTGCGGTAATATGGCTGTAATTATAGGTCCAATCTGTTTAGCGGCTTGATCATTCGACTGGATCGCCTTGCCTCAACATGTCGCGTGTGGCTGGCTGTCACTGGCGATTCGGGTTGCAGGATCGCACTGGGATGTACAGCCACTTGATCATCTTCGACGCCGTCATCTACATAATCGTTCGAGGCTTGTTCTTTCCATGTTTCTTGTGTGTTACGCAAGTGTCGCCGAATACATCTGTATGCAGCGCCTTGTTCTGTCAGGATGTTGTACGATCTGGGCGATCTCGCCTTGTTGGTGACCTTAGCCAGGTCCCACGTTTTCCGAGTCGGATTCAGCATTCGCACAGTCTGTTGTGGGGATAGAGGTGCGAGTTCCGTCGCCGTGCGGTCATGGTATGCCTTATATCCATCTTGTCGTTGTTGCAGATATGCATTTACATCTCCATTCGAGCGTGATGAGACTGTAGGTAGATTTGACTTGTATCGTCTACCATTAAGAAGTTCGCACGGGGATGGCAGGTTGTGGTCGATTGGGGTTGTCCTGAGGCACAACATCGCCAAATGAGGGTCACTGCCGCTTTCCTTCGCCTTTGTGAAAAGTTTTTGACTGTTTGAACTGTCCGTTCTATGAACCCATTCGACTGTGGATACAATGGTGAGCTTGTGGCGTGCTCAAACCCGTATCTCGCACTAAAGACCCGGAACTCTTCAGAGCTGTATTGCGTACCGTTGTCAGAAATCAGTCTTTCCGGAATTCCATGCTCGTCGAAGATTCCTTTAAGTTGATTGTTGACAGTGTTAGAGCTGATGTTGCTCAGTTTTCGTACGATCGGGAACTTGCTGTAGCAGTCGGCGATTAGCAGATACTCTGTACCGTTCCAATGGAATAGATCGGTAGCCAGAGTGTGCCAGGCGTGTTTTGGCACGTCGTGTGGGATCAGTGTCTCTTTCGTGTTGTCAACTTGATATTGCTGGCATGGTGCACACGACTGGACCATTTCGTCAATGTCATGATTGATTCCACACCAGAAGATCGCTGTCTTTGCGCGAAGCTTGCATTTTTCGGCACCTTGGTGTGCGTAATGGATCTGTTCTAGTGCGGCGGCGTGTAGAGACCTTGGTAGGACAAAGCGTCGACCTTTCAGCACCAGCCCGTCTTCAACACTCAGTTCGTCTCGGGAATTCCAGAAGGGCGTCAGGTGCGCCGGGCATTGAGCTCTGTTCTCTGGCCAACCGAGTGATATGATTTCACGCAGCGCATGTAAGGTGTTGTCTTTCGTTGTTTCCTCGCGAATTTCCACGATTCGAGTTGGGCTCGCGTTCAGATGCATGAGTATTTCGTGCACAGATAGGTCGAGACCTTGGATAGGTCCTGTGTTACATGGGTTTACCCTGGAGAGTGCATCTGCTAGTTTGATATCACTACCAGGAACGTACTTGATGTTCACGTCGTACTGCTGTATGCGGAGTAGCATACGTGCCAACCTGGGCGGGGCAGCGATCAGATGTTTGCTGTAGATAGACTCCAGCGGTTTGTGGTCTGTGTGCACTTGCACGTGCCGTCCATAGACGTATTGGTGGAACCGCTCAAGTTCAAACACGATGCCCAGCATTTCGCGCTCAATGTTGGAGTAGCGACTTTCTGTTTCGGTGAGCGACTTGCTGGCGAATGCAATGGGGCCATTGTCTTGCAGCAGTGCAGCACCTAGTCCCCTCTGTGAAGCATCCACTTGAATGATGAGCGGCTTAGTACTGTCATAGTAACGGAGCACCTCACTGGAAGATATAGTCTTCTTCATGTCAGAAAAAGCAGCATCGTGTTCTGGTCCCCAGTCGTAGGGAACGTCCGTCTTGCACAAATCTCTGAGTGGCGCCGACAGTGCAGCTAGATGTGGGGTAAATCTTCCCAGATAGTTCGCCAATCCGAGAAAGGTTTGTAGTTCCTTGACATCTGTCGGTGCTGTCATGTTGCATATCGCGGTCACCTTCTCTGGGTCTGGTTCGATGCCCTCTGCACCAATGATATTTCCAAAGAACGGAATGCGTTTGCACGGGACGACCATCTTCTTCTCATTGAAACGTAAACCGGTGGCTCTTGCTCGTTCCAGTACTGCTGTCAGATTCGCATCGTGATCGCTGCCATCTGACTTGTAGCCCACAACGACGATGTAATCCAATATGCCGGTAACTCCGGGTATGTCGCTGAACGTTTCGTCAACCTTTGTTTGGAATACATATTGGGCGCAATTCAGCCCGAATGGCAACCTCATGAATCTGTGTCGCCCGTAAGGTGTGTTGAAGGTTGTGTGGTAGGAGCTTTCTTCGTCCAGCTTGATGTTCCAGTACCCACTCCGGGCGTCGAGGATAGTGAAGAACTGTGCCCCATTGAGCTTCGGGAGCACATCGTCGAGCGTTGGTGTGAAGTGGTGTGGTTTTTTTATTGCCTTGTTCAGGTCTTTTGGGTCCAAGCATAATCGAAGCTTTCCGTTTGGCTTGGTAACACTTACACACGAGTTCACCCAGTCTGTTGGGAGATCAACTTTGGCTATGATGCCCAGTTGGATAAGTGTATCAAGTTCCTCTTTCAGGGGTTCGCGTAGTGCTACTGGCACACGGCGTGGATAGTGCACTACTGGCGGCACAGTTGGGTCGAGTGTCACGTGATATTCCCCTTCGAAACACCCAATTCCATTGAACACATCTGCGTAGTCGTTCAGTATTCGTGCTTTTGCCGCTTCATCCCCTTTCAGCCGAGTAGTGCAGGCGGGCACAGGTGCTGTGGTGTCTGTGTGTCGTTCCGCAGTAGGGCCGATGTTCATGGCGTAGTTTAATGTTACTAGCTTCAGAGCTCTGCATGCCGGAAGACCAATGATAGTAGGTCCACTTTATTTCACAACATGAAACGTGCTTACTACTGATTCGTCTCGATGTGTAACTTGAAGCTTGCATGTGCCATAGTGTGTAACCGTATGTCCTCCGTATGCAGTGATCCGCATGTTAGATGGATGCAGATTCGTGGGAATGCCATCTTGCGTTACGTTGCAGCGTGGAGACATTGTCTTGTAAGTGGTGAGTGGTATGACGTTTCTTTCGGCACATGTGTCGAGCTTGCAAGTGAACTGATTTGTGCACTGAGGAGACTGAACTGTCAATTGCACTAGAGCCTGCGTACTTTCAGTGTTCCCAGCTTTCCCCAGTGTGTTTATTTCAAGCTTGTCGAAGTACAGTTCACTCTGGTTGTCACTGCCCTTCGTGTTTTCGAGGGTGTGTATGCCTTGCTTTTTTGCCATTGCCGGGCGGGTCGGCCTTCGTGTTCTGGCGTCTTTGGCACTGCCAATGCACATCTTTATCCAATGTTTTGCCTTTCCACAGCCACGGCACGTAGACCCGTATGCGGGACATTCTTCGAGGGCGTTTGTATAAAACCGCCCGCATTGTCTTCCGCAATGACCACAGTGACTGCTGTCGTACTGTTGTACTGTGCGCCCTGGGTTTTGCTTAGACCCCCCATCCTGTGTTGTGCTGTAGTTGGCTGCACTCTGCCATGGTTGTGCCTGTGGCCTACGGTTGCTCATTGCATGCATGTTCGATTCGGCTCTAAGCTTTTGTAGTTGTTGTTTTGTAGTTTCTTCCGTTCTGGCTATGTCAATGGCTTCGTCTAATGATAATGTTTCTTCTCGTTGGATGAGTTTTGACTGTACACGCTCCGAGTTAGTGCCAAATATGAGAGTGTCCAGCATGTGTTCATTGGTATCTGCATATTTGCATTCTCGTGCCAAAATGCGTACTGTTTTCATAAATGCATCAACACTTTTCCCATTTTCTTGTTTGATTGATCTCAATTTGAATCTAGCAATTCTGAAGTTGCTTTATGGTGCCACACATTTTTCGAACCGGTCCCAATACACCGATAGTGTGTTTGACTCGGTGTCAAATAGGTCCCATGTGCTAGAAATTTCAATACCTTCCTCCCCAGACCATAGAAGTAGGTATTTCACTTTCACAGTTTCAGTTTTTTCAACAAGGGGACCTTCAAACATGAGTTGGCACATGGTCTTGAATTTGTTTAATGCCTGTGGTACATCTGTCGACGCCCAGTCCATTGTTGGTGCGGACAATCCAGCCATTTCCGCCATGATGTCGGTACGTTGTATGCTTAGCCGTAGGCTTGAATCGTATCTTTATTTATTTTAATGTTCAATGACAATGACCATATTATGGTCTCATAAAGAATGAAATTCCTCTTACCTTATCTGCTGGCGTTGGCATATAGGGTTTACGTTACCGCACGACGCTGGTGATTGCATTCGAATTTCAATGACAATGTTTATACATTGTCTTCGCTTCTGTCAGTTTGGCGTTCGGTCTTGACACTTGTCGACTTGAGTTGAGTCGCTGCGCTACCATTGCGACGTCAATCTAAATTATGTAGGCCTTGTGTTTCGTCCGCGCTAACACCACGATGTGTTATGCTGTCTATATATTCAATAGTACGTTACTTATGTATAGAATTAACATATTGATGTAACGAGCCTTGTGAAATTGAATACGATAATTTATTCCAAGATGGAGGATTCCTGTGTTGGCGCCACTGCGCATGCACCAAGTATGGGCGTTGTATGGAGAGCCAAAGTGGTATGAATCACAACAGTCACTTCTATCTCCAGGTCTCTTTCTGCAGGCTAGATGAGATAGCAATCGCACTAATAGACAAATTCTGATAATTGTGAAAAGCCACTAGCATCAAACTGTTGCATCACCAATGCTTCTTATTGATATCTGCAAAACCAAATATTCGTACGACGCATTACTCTGTCGTGTTTTCTGGAAAATGTAGTCCACATTGTCAATCCTGCGCGAAAAATGGACCAGACAGGTGTGATTGGTGTGATAAAGGGTACACTGTGTCGCCACAGACAGGGTTGTGCCGTAAGTATTATTATTTACATTGTTCAAATTAATAGAGGATAAGTTATAACTGGGATGCTTGTGATTCTGAAGTTGCGTTATCAAAAACGCGTGTCTGTTGTGATTTTCTGACTATTTTAAGATAATACCCATGGATTTAAAATCTTGTTTTGTGTATGAGTTTTATAGAAAATACATGAATTTGTCACCTGTATAAATTCAATCTCGGAAAATGTTGGGAATTTTTTTCTGAAATATTTGTAAAGACATAAGGTTTCTCCTATATGATATACTACTCTTCTTATTTGTTACCAGCTCCAGTTAATTATGCTACAAGAAGTCAAATAAGACAAACCGTCTCTTATCTGTATTGTTATTTATGCCCATTAACCCAGGCATATAACAAAACACTACAATGTTTATTACGGCATCGCCGTTTATTAAGACATCCGGATATTGTGGTAGATGTTAGGTGTCTCTTAGGGTATGTCATGTCATGCAGTAGTTGTAATTAAAATAATCATATGATTAGCTAGTCAGTGATTTTTCGAAGTAAAATATCAGTGTCTTTTCCAAAGAAAGTATTGTACATCTAATTATTTTGGTTATAATCTTTAATAATACGCATGAATAAGGTATACACCCTATCCTATGAAAATAATCAAATACATTCAGGATTTTGTCCAAAAAACTGTATAAATAATGTGACACCTACAAAACAATGATAGCTATCGTACTTACTTGCATATCCTTTCCTTTTGTGTTGTGTGACACATAAAGCTCGCACAAGGTCTCGACAGACCCCTTTCTCTTGAGCTCTCCTTGCTGCTGTGCCCCAGTTCAGCCCAGCCGTCTTCATTTCTTCTTTTATTTTTCGTTGCCAAGTAGTTTTTGGTCTGTCTTTTGTTATATTTCCTTCTGGAGTCCAGGGTAGTCCTGTTTAGCTGGCATGTCGCTGCTCATCTTGTATTCATGGATAAACCATGACCAGCTCCTCTTTTCAGGATGAGGCAGATATGTTGCTGATTTGTTGCTGGCTGGAGTCTGATGTTGCAGAAAGTATCGGGTCAGTCAACTGTCTTTATCTTCCTTATGTAAATGTTGTGGAAGCTGGAGAGTTTACTGGTGACCTGCTGAGTCATGCGCCAGCTCTCCTAGCAGTACAGGAGCATACAGAGAACATTGCACTGCATGGTAGATTCTGAGTTATCTTTTTTTGGAGTATATTGAACATCTCCATAGTCGTTGTATATTGAAAAATGCTGACATGGCTTTTTCCAGTCGTGTTTTGACATCTTCGTCTGCACCTCCTTCTCCTTATATACCGATGATGCAGCCCAGGTTGGTAAACTTGCTTATATATTTTAGGCGATGGTTGTTGTTTATGATAGACTTACGAGTTCGGTTGTTGATGTCAATACTTTTTTGTTTTTGCAATAAAATATATAATAATGAAACTGGCTGTTGTTCTATGTTGCATGCTTTCCTCTGTACTTGGTCTCGAGTGTGGGTGGCAGAACGAGACCATCTACACAGATTAGATATTCGAGTGAAGAGCACAGGTTCCACATCATGCCAGTCCCCTTTTGTGTGATCATGTTTTTTGTTGCAAAATCGATTGTTAGGGTGAATAGAAATTATGACATGACATACCCTGACGACGTTTGACGCCGGATTTGACAGTGACTTTGGGTGTTGAGTTTCCGACACCGCAGAAGGCGTTCTTTAAGAAGAGACAAGATAAGTTTGCTTACTGTTGTTTTCATTCGTGCCATGTCGATCTTAGAGAAGATGTTGCTTGTTGTGGATAGTAGAGTAATTGCCCTCCAATTGCTGCAATCGAAGAAGGGAAGCATATGTCCCTTCTTTTTCCCATATATCGACGAAGAGAGGGTGTTTTATTTCCACTGCCGTTTGCAGGTCTGTCTTGAAAATTTCTACGTATAATATGTATGTTCCTGGAGGTTTGTTCTTCCCCAGCGTGGGTATTGATGCTTTAACTTCTGCATTCGTTGGATGGTCACTTCTATCTCCAGGTCTCTTTCTGCAGGCTAGATGAGATAGCAATCGTACTAATACACAAATTATGAAAATTTTGAAAAGCCACTAATATCAAACTGTTGCATCATCAATGCTTCTTATTGATATCGACAACACCAAATGTTCGTACGACGCATTACTCTGTCGTGTTTTCAGGAAGATGTAGTCCACATTGTGAATCATGCGAGCGTATAGAAAATGGCAGATGTCTTAGGTGTGCTAAAGGGTACGCACCGTCGCCACGGACAGGGATGTGCAGTAAGTATTATTATTTACATTGTACAAATTAATAGAGGGTAAGCAAGGACTGCGGTGATTGTGATTCTGAAACTACCTTGGCAAAAAAGCGTGTATTTTGTGATTTTACGATTATTTAAAAATAACATCCATGGCTTTGAAATCTTGTTTTGTGTATGAGTTTTATAGAAAATACATAAAATTGTCACATATATAAATTCAATCTAGGAAAATGTTGGGAATTTCTTTTTTCATAAATATTTGTAAAGACAAGGTTTCTCCTATATGATATACTACTCTTCTTATTTGTTACCAGCACCAGTTAATTATGCTACAAGAAGTCAAATAAGACAAACCGTCTCTTATCTGTATTGTTATTTATGCCCATTAACCCAGGCATATAACAAAATACTACAATGCTTATTACGGCATCGCCGTTTATTAAGACATCCGGATATTGTGGTAGATGGTAGGTGTCTCTTAGGGGTACTCGTTTACCGCAGTAGTTGTGCTTAAAGTAATCATATGATTAGCTAGTCAGTGATTTTTCGAAGTAAAATATCGGTGTGTTTTCCAAAGAAAGTATTGTCCATCTAATTATTTTGGTTATAATCTTTAATAATACGCATGAATAAGGTATACACCCTATCCTATGAAAATAATCAAATATATTTAGGACTTTGTCAAAAAAACTGTATAAATAATGTGACACCTACAAAACAATGATAGCTATCGTACTTACTTGCATATCATTTTCTTTTATTTTGTGTGACACATAAAGCTCGCACAAGGTCTCGACAGACCTCTTTCTCTTAAGCTCTCCTTGCTGCTGTGCCCCAGGTCAGCCCAGCCGTCTTCATTTCTTCTTTTATTTTTCGTTGCCAAGTAGTTTTTGGTCTGTCTTTTGTTATATTTCCTTCTGGAGTCCAGGGTTGTCCTGTTTAGCTGGCATGTTGCTGCTCATTTTGTATTCATGGATAAACCATGACCAGCTCCTCTTTTCAGGATAAGGCAGATATGTTGTTGATTTGTTGCTGGCTGGAGTCTGGTGTTGCAGAAAGTATCGGGTCAGTCAACTGTCTTTATCTTCCTTATGCAAGTGTTGTGGAAGCTGGAGAGTTTACTGGTGACCTGCTGAGTCATGCGCCAGCTCTTCGAGCAGTATAGGAACATACAGAGAACATTCCACTGCATAGTAGATTCTGCGTTTTCTTTTTTTGGAGTATATTGAACATCTCCATAGTCGTTGTAGATTGAAAAATGCTGACATGGCTTTTCCCAGTCGTGTTTTGATATCTTCGTCTGCACCTCCTTCTCCTTATATACCGATGATGCAGCCCAGGTTGGTAATCTTGTTTATATATTTTAGGCGATGGTTGTTGTTTATGATAGACTTACGAGTTCGGTTGTTGATGTCAATACATTTTTGTTTTTGCAATAACATATATAATAATGAAACTGGCTGTTGTTCTATGTTGCATGCTGTCCTCTGTACTTGGTCTCGAGTGTGGGAGGCAGAACGAGACTATCTACACAGATTATATATTCGAATGAAGAGCAAAGGTTCCACATCATGCCAGTCCCCTTTTGTGTGATCATGTCTTTTGTTGCAAAATCGATTGTTAGGGTGAATAGAAATTATGACATGACATACCCTGACGACGTTTGACGCCGGATTTGACAGTGACTTTGGGTGTTGAGTTTCCGACACCGCAGAAGGCGTTCTTTAAGAAGAGACAAGATAAGTTTGCTTACTGTTGTTTTCATTCGTGCCATGTCGATCTTAGAGAAGATGTTGCTTGTTGTGGATAGTAGAGTAATTGCCCTCCAATTGCTGCAATCGAAGAAGGGAAGCATATGTCCCTTCTTTTTCCCATATATCGACGAAGAGAGGTGTTTTATTTCCACTGCCGTTTGCAGGTGTGTCTTGACAATGTCTACGTATAATATGTATGTTCCTGGAGCTTTGTTCTTCCCCAGCGTGGGTATTGATGCTTTAACTTCTGCATTCGTTGGATGGTCACTTCTATCTCCAGGTCTCTTTCTGCAGGTTAGATGAGATAGCAATCGTACTAATACACAAATTATGAAAATTGTGAAAAGCCACTAATATCAAACTGTTGCATCATCAATGCTTCTTTTTGATATCGACAACAACAAATGTTCGTACGACGCATTACTCTGTCGTGTTTTCAGGAAGATGTAGTCCACATTGTGAATCATGCGAGCGTATAGAAAATGGCAGATGTCTTAGGTGTGCTAAAGGGTACGCACCGTCGCCACGGACAGGGATGTGCAGTAAGTATTATTATTTACATTGTACAAATTAATAGAGGGTAAGCAAGGACTGCGGTGATTGTGATTCTGAAACTACCTTGGCAAAAACGCATGTCTTTTGTGATTTTACGATTATTTTAAAATAACATCCATGGCTTTGACATCTTGTTTTGTGTATGAGTTTTATAGAAAATACATAAAATTGTCACATATATAAATTCAATCTAGGAAAATGTTGGGAATTGCTTTTTTCATAAATATTTGTAAAGACATAAGGTTTCTCCTATATGATATACTATTCTTCTTATTTGTTACCAGCACCAGTTAATTATGCTACAAGAAGTCAAATAAGACAAACCGTATCTTATCTGTATTGTTATTTATGCCCATTAACCCAGGCAAATAACAAAACACTACAATGTTTATTACTGCATCGTCGTTTATTAAGACATCCGGATATTGTGGTAGATGGTAGGTGTCTCTTAGGGGTACTCGTTTACCGCAGTAGTTGTGCTTAAAATAATCATATGATTAGCCAGTCAGTGATGTTTCGAAGTAAAATATCAGTGTATTTTCCAAAGAAAGTATTGTACATCTAATTATTTTGGTTATAATCTTTAATAATACGCATGAATAAGGTATACTCCCTATCCTATGAAAATAATAAAATACATTTAGGATATTGTCAAAAAAACTGTATAAACAATGTGACACTTACAAAACAATGATGGCTATCGTACTTACTTGCGTATCCTTTTCTTTTGTGTTGTGTACACATAAAGCTCGCACAAGGTCTCGACAGATCCCTTTCTCTTGAGCTCTCCTTGCTGCTCTGCCCCAGTTCAGCCCAGCCGTCTTCATTTCTTCTTTTATTGTTCGTTGCCAAGTTGTTTTTGGTCTGTCTTTTGTTATATTTCCTTCTGGAGTCCAGGGTAGTCCTGTTTAGCTGGCACGTCGCAGTTCATCTAGTATTCATGGATAAACCATGACCAG
>CM034534.1:52410793-52494843 GCA_020002185.1 Paraescarpia echinospica | reverse complement strand
TAACGATTTTCTTAACGCTATGTCAAAATTCGTGTTATCTACATGTTAACGTTATTGAATAGGCTCACTTACAGAATGTTATCAAAATACTTTATAGTACCTATGATGTGTTCTATAAAGCATTTGTTGTTTTTGATAAACGCTTTTGTGTTGACATTTACTCTTGAGGCAATGTTTATACATTACTTTTCACTACGTTTAGTTTTAGTAATTTTACATTTTTATTTTGGGGATAGTGAATTAGATACAGCATTTCCCCAAAGCTTAATGTCTACGCAATAATCATTTTGTATTTTGTTCAATATACTTACGTTATTCTCACTCTACGTTCATTCTCTTTTACAAAATGTATTTGTATTATGCTAAGGGTGTAGCTTGTGCAGCTCTTTCACAATGTCTAGTCCATCTTTACATGATGTGTCCTGTAAACATAGAGCACTATTGTTTATCCAATTTTCCAATATGGTTGATAACGATTATTTCTGTGCGCAATTTGGTGGTCTAGAGAACATATTTCTGTATCACATATTAAAAACGGGTTAAATCAGTAAAAATGGGGATATTGAACCATTTCAACATTTACCATACTTTGACGATGGTAATTTAATAAACCATTTAAAAACAAGCAAAGCAAATGTAACGTGCATAAACTGTCAGAGTTTAAATGCAAACATTTATTATATTAAAATAAAGCTAGATTCATGCAGTAGTAGTGGCTGTGATATACATTAATATGCCAAGGCAAAATCTGTAGTGTACATGCTGGTTTTGCAATCTCCCTCAGCAACAAATACAATTACAAATCTGTAAATATCCATGCTAATACAGCCACTTGGGAAGTTCAATTTCTTGAAATAACATGTTGTGCCATGAAGAAAAACAATTATTACAGGAAATTTATAGACCACCTAGAGACACAATTGAAACTTACTGTATATTATAAACGAATTTGCATCAAATTTAGTTGATTTACAAAAATCTAAAAGTGAAATAATAATTGCAGGAGATTACAATATTGATTTACTTAAAATTAACGAAAAACCAATAATATGTTAATATTTTGACACAATCGTTTCACATGGTTTCTTCCCTAAAATTACTATGCCAACATGACTTTCAAGAATAGCATGGAACACTCACTGATAATTTGTTATGCATTTTCTCAAAAGGATTCTTCGGCTCCAAAGCTGGTGTTTTAGTGAGCAATATTTCTGATCACTTTCCGTACTTTCTAAGTCCTGACTATGTCGAAACCACTAGTGCGATACCAAGGTTTATGCGAAGAAAACAACAAAATCCTGACTCACTCAAGACATATAATATAATAGATATAAATAATAAACTCAAATAATTTATGATAAACTTAACACAGATAATCATCCGGATCCGAATTAAAACTACAGTATCCTAAATGAAATTGTTACTGCAGCTATGGATAAATTTCTAAAGTAATTAAATTTAACAAATATAAACATAAGAAAACTCCTTGGATTACTAAGGGCATTATTATGTCAGTAGGGCGCAGTGGTCGAGTGGTTAGAGTACCGGACGCTCGACTGGAGGGCCGGCTGGGTGGTGATCCGGCACTGGTTCGGCTGCTGTGTCTAAACTTGGGCAATTTCGTTCACCCCATGCCGCCCCCCTCCCAACCCGCACCGGCCAGCGTGGAAGGGTAGGCCAACAACACCAGCATGCAAAGTATAATGAAGCATAGGCCCACAGTCCCCAGCAGCATCGAAAGATCCTATGAGCAAGGAGGCGGTTCGGGTCAACTACGGCTACGTGCAGGGGGTGCTAAGTCAACATCGGAAGTGACCACAGAATGTGTCAAGAAGAGCCACCGAGAGAAGGTAAGTAGACTGAAGAAAGCAACATATAAGGTAAGAACACTACTGAAAGATGAACAGATACAAGAACTGGAGCAAGAACTTAGGTAAACCAAGTTGGTATTGGATGTCACTGGGATCGGAGAAGTCCGAAGAAGAGAGGAATGCTTCACTACCTTACAAAGCGGTCATCTACTACACCATTCCACAGCGAACAACTGTCAAGCATGAAAGCATGAGTAGGCGTTCTAATAAACAAAAGATGGAAAGACAATATAGTGAGGGTTAACAGCATCAGCCCAGAGTAGCAGAATTTGTTCTATGCATAACAAAGCGCTACAAACTGAAGATAGTACAAGTATATGCATCAACAACATCATACCCAGAAGAAGACACAGACAACTTCTACAACGACGGGGATGAGACCTTAGAAAAGCCAACCCACTACACGATAGTGATGGGTGGCTTTAATGCGATAGTAGGGAAACGAACAGACATTTCGGAAACGGCCTATTTGGCCTAGGTGTGAGAAACGAAAGAGGCGACACCTTGGTAGAATGGGCAACATCAAGAAAGTACAAAATCATGAATACCATGTTCCAGAAGAAAGCAGGGAGGAGATGGACATGGAAAATCCCAAATGGAGAAACGAAGATCGAAGTTGACTAAATCCTGACGAACACGACAGACGTAACTGTCATCAACCAAGTCAACATCGGAAGAGACCACAGAATGGTAATGAGCAACATCAAACTGGACGTCAAGACTGAAAGGAAGAAATTGATAAACAAGAGACCACCGAATGTAGATACCACACAAATCGGAAGAAAAAAAATTGAATTCCAACTCGAACTGCGAAATCGATTCGAGACATTATAGGAACTAGACGACATCGACACCATGAGCGAAAACATCACTGAGATAATCCAATTAAGTGCGACAAATGTAGCCAAAGCAACCAACAGGCATGTAGTGACGAGAATATCACCACGAACACTAATGAAGAAACGACCAGAAATGGTGGATAACAGCGACCGTAAAAAAGACAAATAGAATACGCAGAAATACACAAGACCATCAAACAGAAATCGAAGGAGGACATGAGAAAGTATGAACAAGAGATCATACGAGAAACGATTATGTCATCAATGAGCCTGAACAAAGCAATAAGAACACAGGAACTAGGCCGAGACAGACTGATTACACTTCTAGACAAACAGAGTAAACAAATACAAGATCAAGATATATTCATGGAACGAATAGAGGAATTATACACCGAGCTATATGGCAGTGAACAGAGTACCATGAGTCACACCGACCCGATAGAAATACCAGAGATAACACCATGGGAGGTGGAAGCAGCGCTAAGAGATATGAAGAATGGGAAGACATCAGGCAAATAGCATGCTTATCAGAAAGACGAATACTCACAGCTTGGAAGAACGCAAAGATGGTGATTATCTTCAAGAAGGGAAATAACAATGACTTAAAGAACTACAGACCGATATGTATGTTATCAAACATCTACAAATTACTCACAAATATACTAATGAATAGGCTAGAGGAGACACTGGACGAAAACCTACCACGAGAGCAAGCAGGATTCAGAATAAGGTACTCATCGACAGACCACATTCACGTCGTAAACCAACCGAAAGAGAAGAGCCGACAATATAATATCCCGCTCTGCATCGCTTTCGTCGACTACGAGAAGGCTTTCGCCTCGGTGCAAACTCCCTTCAAGAACAGGGGATAGAAGATGTGTACATCGATCTCCTGAAAGACATCTACACTAACAGCTTGGTGACAATCCACACAAAAAATCCTACACAAAAAGAGCAACAAGATCAACATCAAGAGAGGAGTACGACAGGGTGACACCAATATATCAATATATATATATATATATATATATATATATCAACATGACGCAGATAAAGAACGTTGAAAGCAACGTATATCTGGGACAGCGATACTGTGTCAGAGACAAAAACCAAGACAAGGAGATTCAAAGAAGGATCACCGCCGGCTGGACAGCTTTCGCCATACAACTTATGGACACCTACTCATGGGCAATAGAACAGATGGAAACCGGAAAACGGAACACCAAATTGATATGGCACCGCTTTGGTGTCGAAGTTGCCCTTCCATTTTTTATTGAACAATTAACCTATACTGAAACGGCTCCTCAATGTTCCTGCCCGTCCGACCGATGCTGGTGATGATGGCAGCAGTCTGTAATATGAAATATTTACTAGCGCCAGCACAACAAGAAGTCGTTCACTTGCTGTAAGTCGTCATCTTGGTGAAGTCCAACATACATGTGGAGTCGTTGTTGCCGAGGTGCAAGACCCTCCTAGCGTCAAGGCTAGACCGATGTTCAATAATCCGTACCTATACATGTGTTGGCGAAAAGAGCCAAGTAAATCAGCATAGAATGAGATATATAAAAGATAGATGCTCCGTCAATCAAAGAGGTCAACCTGACTCCTTATATTTGTATTGACAGGTTATCGTACAAACGCGTTCTTATTCAGTGTGTCGTACCATGCCAGCAGAAAGAGACATGGAAATAGAAGTGACCATCCAACGAATGCAGAGATTAAAGCATCAGTACCTACACTGGGGAAGAACAAAGCTCCAGGAACATACATATTATACGTAGATATGTTCAAGACAGACCTGCAAACGGCAGCGGAGATAATGCACCCTCTCTTCGTCGATACATGGGAAACGAAGGGAAATATCTTTTTCTCTTTCGACTGCAGCAATTGGAGGGCAATTACTCTACTCTCCACATCAAACAACACTTTCTCTAAGATCATGGCACGAATGAAAACAACAGTAGAAAAGCTTCTCTTGTCTCTTCTTAAAGAACGCCCATAGCGGTGACGGAAACTCAACACCCAAACTCACTGTGAAATCCGGTATTTACCCTAACCATCGATTTGGCAACAAAAACATGATCACTCAAAAGTGGACTGGCATGATATGGAACCTGTGCTCTTCACTGAAAGATATAATCTGTGTAGATGACCTGTATTTGCCTTCCACACTCGAGACCAAGTACAGATGAAAGTATGCAACATAGAACAACAGTCAGTTTCATTTTTATAATGATATGTTAATGAAACAAAAACAGTATTGACATCAACAACCGAACTCGTAAATCTATCATAATTAACAACCATCGACTAAAATATGTAAACAAGTTTACCAACTGGGTAGCATCATCGGTATACAAGGAGAAGGAGGTGGAGACGAAGATATCAAAACACGACTTGGAAAAGCCAGGTCAGCATTTTTCAATCTACAACGACTTTGGAGATGTTCAGTATACTCCAGAAAGATAAAAAACATAATCTACCATGCAGTGCAATAGCCTCTCTTCGAAAAGGTGGGTAAAACTAAATTCGTCAAAAATGGTTCATGTTAAAAGATAGGAAATATCGCGGCAAGTTTTGTCCAATTTTACGGATTTGGGGCTTGGTATGGACTTGTATTACTACAGCCGCCAGATACTCTGCGTGAGACAATGAGCAAAGTCACTTAAAATGTAGTTTTATTTATTTTATGGTGATACCTACCCTAGCATTTCTAAAGTTTCACATATCCTGCTCACACCCACTCCCGGTAATCTGCGTATCGGACTGATTTATCTATACCGATCGCTATCACGTGACTTGTACAGTCAAGTTCGCAGGCTAAGCTGACACCTACCACAACAACGACATTGTTGACATTTTCAATTACTTTTTCCCTATTCTACTTTATTCGGGGCGCTTAAAAGCATCCGAGTGGTGGCCTATTTGTGAATACACGGTGACAGCCAGTACAAGTTAATTGCTTTGAGCACAGCACATCTTCTCCAAGTGTTACCACCACCTTGCCAGGAAAGGTTTAGGCAGTCATTCGTTCACACAGCAGTTGAAATGGTTTTGTCTTATAGTTCTGCGTTCTAAGGAACTCTGACCAATATGCACTGTGCAGGTGACGTCTTTCTTATGCATATGCCCGTCCTTCTTGTCTTCCTTGATATGGCCTTGAGGCTGCAGGCTCTGTATACTAAGAAGGCTTGAGGATGTTAAGGAGTTCAGGGATTCATATTTATTGTTGAATTTTTGTTAAGATTTGGGTTACGGGATTTCTTAATTCTTTTCATCTTTGTTAAACCGTGATACTTACCTAAAGGAATATATCATGTAATAAAGTTTATTCAGTTTCCCTCTTTCTTTGTTGCTTGGTACACGATAACCGCTCCTTTTCATATGTGTTGACCTAATCATATAAGAACCCTACTAGACCTGAGCCATCTAGTGTACGGAGACCTCGTTAATCCGTGACAATAACACGAATTTTGATATAGCGCTAAGAAAATCGTTAAAAAAGTTCACGTTTGGTTTTAAACAAATTAGCATTAAACGTTACTTTGATTAAATATAAGTGAAGAGTAAGAAGGATAATAAGGAAAAGAACAATTAAGGAAAAAACTAAAACATTTGACTAGGCATATTAGTCACACAGGAGTCTGACTCACAACGAAATCGATTATAATAATAAATGCAAATGCATTGACATACAAATCACACGAGTCACGTTATACAAATTCACGTAGACGTGATACATATGTGGTTATAGGCAGGTCTATGGAACTGTAAATATTTGTAGGCGTTCAAGATAGGATACCACACGACAGTCAGCGGCGATCTCTGACAACTAGTCTGTCGAACGATGTGTACGCGTACCTCCTTTCATCACGTAGTTCATCATCTTCGGAAGTAGGTCTTTACGTTTCTGTACGACCTTCAGTGAATAGTGTTCATTCACACAGACACACACACACACACACACGCACGCACGCACGCACGCACTCACTCACACAGACACACACACACACACACACACACACACACACACACACTCACACACACACACACACACACACACTATTCGGCTTCATGAGTCGGGCTTTGTTTAGCAGGTATTCGCGGTCCTTAAACGATGCAAATTTCACTACCACGGATCGTTGCTATCCAGGCACTAAGTAGGCCAAGAACACATATGCTTGCACATGCCGTAAACAGTGGAAACGTATCGAACACTCGCAGAATCACGATGACTTGAAAACACTTCCACACAACAACAGTACACAGTCAGGCGTGGGACGGTTCGGCCCAGATCGATTGCTGCGACTGTGTGGCATAACAAACAAATGAGAACATCATCAGGGGAGATTGCTCCGTCTAAGAAATACCCAGGAGCGTGCGTCATTCCAAAGACAAACGTGCACGAGATATTGTTGGACAATTGTGTATTCTGCTGGACATTTATCGCCCACCCATTGAAAACAGGTGATTGACCACCATGTACCAAGCAGTATCGCATGCTAGCAACCCCGGTGCTCAACTCGCCGTCTGTTATCGTTTAGAAGTGCCTAATTGACCGTCACCGTAAGCACTACCTGAACTGACCTCACTAACGCTACAACAATGGGCAAGACCACCAGTAAGACCAGGCCCAGTAGAGCGTCGCAGTCAAACACTGGGGCGGAACGTTTGGAGGAAACTGTGACGACGTCAACATCAACAGATGAGGCAACGTGCAACCGACTGCTGGAAATGCATCAACACATTTTCTAGAAGTGCTTGCAATCCTTCATGGAGAGCAAAAACTCTAGAATAGACAACTTCATGGCCGAGACAATAACATCTATGACTGACCTAAAGCACAGCCTGCAGTATTCTGAGCAGGAGGTGGCCGACATCAAGCGTGATTTATTAAACTTAGACACACACCTAGTGCCACTACCGTCGATCACCCGCAAAACAACTGCAGAAGCTTGACAAAAATGTCCACTATATAAATATAAATGTAAATGTTTATTGATTTCTATAGCACCATATGTATTCAATAATATTATATGGTGCTGTACAGTACAATAAATGGTATAGTAGAAAGTTAAAACAACAAAAAGAAACCAAACTAGATGAACGGACGCTAGGATCGACGGCATACCATCAATTGCGGACGAAACGTGGGAAAAACAGAAGAACTGGTAAAAAAAGCCTGTTGAATAAGTTCGTCATCACAGCGGACAAAGTCGAAACGATTAAGATTGAGCGCGCTGCGAGAATGGTGAACGGGGCGAAGAAGCAACGATCCGTGGTAGTGAAATTTGCATCGTTTAAGGACCGCGAATACCTGCTAAACAAAGCCCGACTCATGAAGCCGAACAGTGTGTGTGTGTGTGTGTGTGTGTGTGTGTGTGTGTCTGTGTGAGTGAGTGCGTGCGTGCGTGTGTGTGTGTGTGTGTCTGTGTGAATGAACACTATTCACTGAAGGTCGTACAGAAACGTAAAGACCTACTTCCGAAGATGATGAACTACGTGATGAAAGGAGGTACGCGTACACATCGTTCGACAGACTAGTTTTCAGAGATCGCCGCTGACTGTCGTGTGGTATGCTATCTTGAACGCCTACAAATATTTACAGTTCCATAGACCTACCTATAACCACATATGTATCACGTCTACGTGAATTTGTATAACGTGACTCGTGTGATTTGTATGTCAATGCATTTGCATTTATTATTATAATCGATTTTGTTGTGAGTCAGACTCCTGTGTGACTAATATGCCTAGTCAAATGTTTTAGTTTTTTCCTTAATTGTTCTTTTCCTTATTATCCTTCTTACCCTTCACTTATATTTAATCAAAGTAACGTTTAATGCTAATTTGTTTAAAACCAAACGTGAACTTTTTTAACGATTTTCTTAGCGCTATATCAAAATTCGTGTTATTGTCACGGATTAACGAGGTCTCCGTACACTAGATGGCTCAGGTCTAGTAGGGTTCTTATATGATTAGGTCAACACATATGAAAAGGAGCGGTTATCGTGTACCAAGCAACAAAGAAAGAGGGAAACTGAATAAACTTTATTACATGATATATTCCTTTAGGTATGTATCATTGTTTAACAAAGATGAAAAGAATTAAGAAATCCCGTAACCCAAATCTTAACAAACAATCAACAATAAATATGAATCCCTGAACTCCTTAACATCCTCAAGCCTTCTTAGTATACAGAGCCTGCAGCCTCAAGGCCATATCAAGGAAGACAAGAAGGACGGGCATATACATAAGAAAGACGTCACTTGCACAGTGCACATTGGTCAGAGTTCCTTAGAACGCAAAACAATAAGCCAAAACCATTTCAACTGCTGTGTGAACGAATGACTGCCTAAACCTTTCCTGGCAAGGTGGTGGTAACACTTGGAGAAGATGTGCTGTGCTCAAAGCAATAAACTTGTACTGGCTGTCACCGTGTATTCACAAACAGGCCACCACTCGGATGCTTTTAAGCGCCCCGAATAAAGTCGAATAGGGAAAAAGTAATTGAAAATGTCAACAATGTCGTTGTTGTGGTAGGTGTCAGCTTAGCCTGCGAACTTGACTGTACAAGTCACGTGATAGCGATCGGTATAGATAAATCAGTCCGATACGCAGATTACCGGGAGTGGGTGTGAGCAGGATATGTGAAACTTTAGAAATGCTAGGGTAGGTATCACCATAAAATAAATAAAACTACATTTTAAGTGACTTTGCTCATTGTCTCACGCAGAGTATCTGGCGGCTGTAGTAATACAAGTCCATACCAAGCCCCAAATCCGTAAAATTGGACAAAACTTGCCGCCATATTTCCTATCTTTTAACATGAACCATTTTTGACGAATTTAGTTTTACCCACCTTTTCGAAGGTTCATCTTACCCTATCTTATTTGTGTTTTATGAGATAGTACTGTGTGTGTGTTGGAAAGGGTAGTTTTTTTAAGTTGATGCCTTTTGGGGGTAAAACGTCTTGTGCCTATTCGTAGATTGACCAATCAGCGACGAGTATTAGTCTCGGTGGGAGAGCTCGAGGGGGACCACCTTATATGTTGGCGTGAGCGGTAGATCCGGCCCCCGTATGTGGGAAAGGTGTGGGTGTCGCCACCTACCGGCAATATAAATGAATAGGTAGGAATAGTATGTGTTTTTATAGCCGTGGGACTGGATTGTGGTAAAGGTGTGGGGTGTCGCAGCCTAACGGCAAGCTAAATTAATCAGTAGGAATATACGTTTCCAACGTTTTATTCAAGATTACAAAGCGTACAACATAAGAGAACGAAGTCTTTATACATATACATAATATATATGTAATACATATAAAATAACGCTTATTAGCACTATTCCATTAAGAACGACTTAAACTAAGATAAGAAGTATTCATTCTTAAATGGCATAACAAAGAAAAACCGATAAGTACGGTTGACTAGCACTGTTATCTTGTTACAACAAACAGCCAAACAGATAATACGGGCGCTAGTCTCGTAAAGTCCTTCTTCGACAGCAAGGTGGACGGGGAACGCTAATATCTCGTAGTTGGGTCCTCGTGCACGAATAGAGGGGCCGTGATGATATAGTCGTCGAGCAAGCGGCGCTTGGCGTAGAAGCACGTGAGCGTGGCTCGCTCCTGGATGTACGTGAGCACGTTCGAGACTTCCACTTGAAAGCACCGGTTCCGTCCGGTACCGTTCCGTCGGTCCATCAGTAACAGCGAGGAAGGTGTCTTTGTCGTTCTGTTGGTTACTCAATCCCTTCGTGCTGTACTTGTCGACCGAGCCGAAACAGTAGTATGTTTTGCTTCTGCGAGCGATCATCCCTCGATCGGACCACTCCTCCTTGAAAATTCCGGGAGTTCTCATTATCATACTTACAACGTGGCGCGTAGCACATCTTGTCGGCGGTGACCCACGGTCGTCCGGCGAGCCAACACTGTACGTAGGCTTCCTCTTGAACATCGCAGCGTTCCGACGGGAACTATGTCCCTCTGTGACGGAAGTAGTGTTCGCGCTTGGAGGGGTGCACGAGGTCGTCGACGTGCGGGCCGGCGAGTGCGATATAGGCGTTATCTGTATCTATACCGCAGTACACGAAGAGCGGTCGGGGTACGTACGCGTCGATGAAGTCGTAGGATAATTCCAGTATTCTTAGCTTGGCGAACTGGTATAGAAAGAAGCCTGTCTGGACTGGCAGATGTTATGTCACGGTTTTCTTGTTCAGCTGCACCTCGTAGATTAGGTCGTGGACGCAGACGTCGAGTTGCTGGAAGCGGCGGTCGTTGATCAGGGTCGACGCACCGACGTTCGTGCAGTACTTGACATCCCGGTGCCGGTCGACCTGTGTGATTGTGCGACCGTAGCCACTATTCCCAACAGTTTCATGGTGTCGGCGACGATGGCCTTGTCGGGGTCTGCGGCCCCCTCGCGCCGGGCCGAAGAAACCAAGTCTCTTCGGATCATACTCGACGTTTTGGTAAACGAGATCGACAACGAGCCAGTACACTAGGTACCATCGCCGCATCGGCGTGGCAAGGAGGATTCTACTGCCGAATAAAGTCCCCACGAGCGTGCGTTGAGGACTGTTGATCAGGTCGTGGTCTTCGGCAAGCACGGTCATAACTGAATTGATAAAAAAACTAAAGTTCACACTTATTGCGTTTCTCTTTGGTGGGTTGGTTCGCCGTCAGAAATTATTAATATTCCAAAATAACCGTACCAAATGATTATTGACTACCCCCTATTGTGTATAGTATAATTATGATTTTTAACCGGTTTATGCCCCTCTTTTGACTATTAAACTCTCGGGCACGTACCTGTCAATCACATCCACCTGACGAGACATTTCTACGTGACACCGAGCACGCACTTTGACTCCCTGCCGTCTCCTTCACGCAACGTGACAGCGAGCACGGTCATTCCGACTGTCTCCTGACATTCCGTAACAACACGCTCATTGTTAAATGATGCATCTCACCACGACGTTGGTTTTCTATTACCTCGGTTTACTGCTAAAGATGATAATGACAAGGGAGGCCGGCAAATTTGAGCAACGGTAGTTATTTAACAATTAATCTGATTAACCACAATTAATATGATTAATCACAATTGTCAACTTAGTATATGTCAGGAACCTATATAATTAGTTGATTGGATACCCGGTGTTATAGAAGTCTTTTACCCCTGCTTTGCCCGGGTGACCCAATGACCCGGTATTAAAGACATGGTACATATCTCCTCCTATTTCAAAACCCGTTCTAAACCTCTTGTTACCCTCTTGTTTCAGAGACTATGACCAGTTCCTTCATATCACCATATCATATTATCATTTGATGGTGGAACTGTACGATCACTTTCATCCTTAGGAAGCAATACCCGATCCCAGGGGCGACAGAGTGAACTAGGTAGAAGATGCGTGGGAGGACGACAGCAACTACGAAAGCTGCGCCTCCGAGATCAACTAGGTTATACAATGCACGTTCACGTTATCCAATATTTGCATCACGTACTATTTTGTTAAATATTATACGGATTATATATTTTTGGAAATAAAGAAAGAAAGTGTATGTACCTTTGTTTGTTACCTACCTCCAAAACGTATGCGTACTGGGCTTGAATATCACCCTCCTGTTTGTCGTTTTAAACCCGCCGTTTAAAATGTGCCAGCACCGTTAAAACATACAAGTTCTTAGCTGGTCGGCGTAGACGCCCTTTGGACGGGGGATCTCAAAAACAGCGGTGTGACGTTTAGTAGCCTAGCATACATGGCTTATCTTGTTCAGTCGGGGCGGTCTCAAAACAGCAGTATGCGTGACGTGACGGGGATACTACATTATCTCATTAGATGTGACTCAGCAGGCTTGACAATATCGTACTTTTAATAACTCCAGTAGGCATGCATTATACCCATACAACACCGCTGGGATAAGTATATATAGGCATATTTCCGAGCTCTCACAAACAATGATTCAGCAGTTGTCTTTTAGAACAACACAACAGAGTCGGATTCCTGCCCGACAGCCCCGCTACAGTGACGGTAAGTGAGTCTGATTTAACAAAATACCAAACACTGTTTGCATTCCCTGTCGCTTATAGGCTTACTTTACACAGCCTTGATAGTAAACACAATTGCCAGACTATTCTGGCAATTGTCCATCACATCACACAGTGCCATTAGCTGGCGTAAACAATAGTCGGGGAACCATTGGCAAACATAAACAATAGCCGATGCACCATTAGCCAACATAAACAATAGTCGAGGAACCATTTGTAAACATATATAATAGTCGAGGCAGTTGATATAGCAAAACTATATAACCCACTAAAAGTAAAAAATAGTTTAATATATCAGGAATAACAGAACGTTAATTGTTCATTTAATTATTGTGTTAATTAGTTAATTTGTACGAAGTTTTGATATTTTGCCTTGTTAAGTTACTTACTTACTTACGTAATTAATTAAAAGCCCTTTGATCTTTGATAATGAGTTATTTAGTAAAAACTTTTGATATTTTAGCCAATTTTTTGTATGACCAATCCTTTGATCTTTGGAATGTTAATTAAACAATTAATTAGTCGAAAACTTTGACCTTTTATTTATTTGTTTATGTGTTAGTTTTTTACGTCGCAAAATCCTTTGATCTTTCGATACATTTGGGTCCGAGCGTCCCTTATATACTACTGACTGTGCCACCAAGGTTGTGTTTGAGGAGCACATCTTTAGGTAGGGTTTTCTTGACATCCTCACCCTTGGATTCCTCGACACCAAACACTCTAATACCCCACTCACGTCTTCTTCTTTCCGTTCAGTTAATTCTATCCTCATAAATAGTCATCCTTGCCCTCGATTCCATTTCTCGTTTCGTTGTTTCTTTGAGCGACTTTTATAACTCACCGGTTTTGTCCCTGCTCTCTTTAATCGAGGCAGCATTGAATTAACAGGATGCCTCAATGACGTCCACTCTTTCAGCAATTGCACCACATTGTCGACGTATATCGCTCAGGTGATCTACCACGTCACTTTGAATGATTTTGTGTAGTTCATCTATTGTCACGCCGCCATGTTCATCAGCACTCGCGGCCACGTTTTCATCGCTCACCTGATCATGACATTCACTCCTCGTCACTGAGCCTTTTCTTGGGTTTTTTCGACATAGTACTGTTCTCCCTGGAATCCGGGAGTGATTGAACCCAGTGTTTGCTCAACGCTTACGTTTATAACCGAATAATTAAACAAAATTAGGAGCGCCACTTTGCCCACAAAAATCCTTAATCTATTGTCGCCATGTCATTGCAAAGTATAGAGATTGGGAACTGCTTTTCGGCTGCACTGCTTATTTGGTGTTCCCCAGGGTTCTGTTCTTGGGTCTTTGCTTTTTACTCTTTACTCCACGCCACTAAGTTGTGTTATACAAAGACATAACTTGAATCATAATCTTTATGCTGATGATATTCAGATCTACATTTCGTTGGCTACCCCGGATACAAATCGCTCCCTTAATAAACTTAATGATTGCCTCCAAGATATCTTCCACTGGGTGACTGAAAGCAAGTTGAAAATAAATGCAAATAAAACTGAAATGATAAATGTTGGTACTCCAATGCAGTATAGTAAACTTAATGTTTGTTTCCCTACGCGCATCTTAAATCAAAACATCACGCCAACAAACTCGGTGAGGAATCTAGGTGTCATCTTTAATAGTAACTTCAATTTCCGACAACACATATCTCAACAGTGTTGCTGCTGTTTTTATCATATTCGTGATCTTTGCCATATTCGCCGTATGTCATTTTCTGTTGCTGAAACTATTGGAACAGCGCTTGTTAGCAGCAGACTTGACTTTGTAATTCCCCCCTTTACAATATCGCTGGCAAGGATATTACACAACTTCAACGTGTTCAACATTGTCTGGCAATGGCAGTTGCAAGATCTCCTCTTTTTTTTTGCCCTGTAACACTTTTGAAGACTTTGCATTGGCTTCCTGTACGATATCGTATTATATTTAAGATCTCTACCATTGTCCAGTAAGGAACCATCTTATTCGCATCCACTGCTTACTCCTGTAAGAAAACGTATCCAGCTTCGATAATCTTGTTCTGACCTATTTTGTTGTTCCTAGAGTCAACACTAACATTGGAACTAGCGCTTTTTCTGTCGCTGCACCAACTCTTTGGAATATGCTTCATCTTAGTGTTAGATCACTTGAAAATATAACAAAAATTCCGCCGTCGTTTAAAAACTCTCCTTTACAACCTTGCTTATCCACCATAGCTCCCTAACGCCATGCCCCATATGTTGACAACTGGCATAATTATTAAGGATTTTGAGATTGAGCAATCCTTTTGTCTTGATGCGCCTCTGATAGTCCAGGAGTTTTAGGTCAAAATACCATCGAACTTCATAGTCTAAAACAAAAAGCTGATTTTTGCACCACAAATCTCGGAAGTTGTCTCGAATAACATAATAAAAGTCCCTAAGAATCCTCCTTGAGCTAACCGCAGAATTCAAGATGGCGTCCGAGAGGCCAGAAACCCGTTTTGAGCTGTAACTTCTTAAACACTATAGGTAGTAAGCAAGTGTTAGAGTCTATTGTAGAGTTTTCAACCATGCCCGATGTAATGAACATCACTGAAATATCATAAAATCATCAAAACATGCATTTATTTTTTTTCCTTTACTATAATCGGGTGATACCAGTCACTTGCAGAGGCTTCTCCAGTCAGCTTTGGACTCGCAGGACCAGACGGTAGTGGCAGGTGATGAGTAGGTGGTTGCATTCAGGAAACGTGTCCAAGAGATGTTAGCTGAGGATGCTGGGAGGGGCAGACCTGCCAAGCTGTGGGTGCAGTACATCATGTTGGTCGGCCTACTCAAACTCTTCATATTCTCCACGCGCATCGGGATTTTGTCTTGCACCTGGCTTGCATGTATAGCGGAAATGATTCCAGTATTCAATGCCGCTGGCCACTTCGCTTACGCCAAATGCGCCCGTCTCTATCTTCAGCAAATGGGAAATATGAAGCAGGTGATGCCTGAAGCTAAGGTTAAGACGTTTGCTGAGAAAACATTACCCACGGTCGAGGCAATACGGATTCTACTTTGGCAAAGTTCACAGGCGCATTACCCAAATGCATTCCGATATGTGCAGCTCTTGTGGAGTTTGCTGGTGTGAACCCATCAACGTCTGATCAGCGTCGGGATTTGAAACCTGAGTCCGTGCACCTCTCTCGAAAGCACCGCAAGCTGTTCACTGACTTCTTCGCTGCTCATCCACCTTTCCCATCTGACAACAACACTCTCATCCACATATCAACAGGAGAAGTCGCGTTTCCAAATGTCAACTGTGATGACACTTTTGAAGTCGAAAAGCTGCAGCAACAAAACTGGTTGGAGTGCCATTCACGTACATCACTATGAATATGGGTTACAGGGTCATCAACATGGCTGCCCAGGCTCATGAGCTTTAATGCAGGGGTCAGACGTGCGCAGTCAACCCAGATCTCCCATTTCAGCGAATAACAGTTGTTATTGACAACCACCAATAAATGCAGGAGTTCCTCACATATGAGCTCAACCAGCAGCCCCTGCTCTATTTCAGCTTGGTCTGCTCAGAAAGAACAACAAGAGTGATCTGTCCAGTGCCCTAAAGGAATCTGTGGAGGAATGCAGTCTGACTACTTCGGAAAAGACCACTGTGGTGGTTCATGGTGGTCATCTACTTAAGTGGCCGACAGACGCAACCTACCACGAGATTGCTGCCAACTACGTGAAACATGTCTGCATCCAATTCACAGGTATGCCAGTCATAGTGATGTTTGATGGCTGTTGTTCGGCAAAAACCTCCATAAAGAACACGGAGCACCAGCGTCGCTCGCAGAAAACAGCTTCTCGTGACATCCTGTTCGATACCGACATGAAAAGGTTCATCCCTCAGCAAAGCTTACTCAGGAATGCAACCAACAAGATGCGCCTTATTGCTATAATTATGCAATGTTTTGCAAACGAGTGTGTCCACTGCAAGCAGGCCGAAGGAGACGCAGACAGGCTTATTGTCTCAACAGCCCTGGAGATTTCCACCCCAGTCCTTGTTGTTGCCACAGACACTGACATCCTAGTAATGCTAGTGAACCAGGTGAGTGGCACAAGTGGAGTGTAAATGGGGCAATGTCTGTCTTCCTGTTTCAATGTTCTGGATATACAGGAAGAGATCGGAACTGCTACAACCCACCTGTTCTTCGTCCATGCTGTTTCTGGGTGTGACAGCGTGTGTGCATTCTTCGGCGGCAAGGGAAAAAAGATCGTGCTGAATAAGGTGATGGATAAAAAAAGTAGAGAACGTATGCTACCTGAAGGTGTTCAATCACACTAACCGAACACAAGAAGAAATCGCATATGCTAGTGACCGGTTTTTGAAAACCCTGTTTGGAGGTGACCAGAAACTACGCTGGGTGCCATTATATATAAGGTAAATCCTTATCATAACAGTGTGACTATTTATTATGGATAGGGAAGTTCATATGTAGTCCTGTATTAAGTTCTTGGGATTGCTCAAAGCGCTTTGTACTTACACACGTGTCCGTTCTTCAACATGGTACACATTGCAACATGTGTCTACGCACGTTTGTAAATGTGTTGGCAGCTCTACGGGAAAGCCATCAGGAAGTATACATTATCCTCGGTGTTCCGACTCGAGACGCTACCGCCGACAACTGCCGCTGCCCGGTAGCATTCATTCCGCACGTACCACACAGTGCAGCAGTGGAGTGGAGACACCCTGCCTCCCACTGACTAGGTAATGTTATCAGTTCTAATCCTACATGTTGCTGTACACATTTTAATTTGGAATTTTTGTTCAAATTGGGACGCCAAATGTATATTCGGTTACATAGGTTTGTCCTGGATGGTTCTACGGGGCTGGTAATTGCAAGATGACGGACTGTGCCCTCTAAGAAGCGAGAAAGCCCGAGCCTCAAGCAAACTCCACCGTATGGTATCGTGCAGATGCAAAGGCCATTGAGGAAAGGCCTGTGGCTGTCGGAAGGTGGGACTCTACTGATATGTGCATCCGGCAGTGGGCAGTCTTGCTCTTACATCTTCATACAGAACGAAGCATAGATGCAAACATAGACGGTCTGGGGTTGGTGCAGTTGCTTTCAAGTTTGTTTATATCAGTGTATATGAATGTGTATCACGCTGATGTTGCCTATACTATCTAGTGTCATAATTAAGTTAATATTTGAACCTTTAATGGCCCATTTGACCTTGAACAATGTGAAATATTGCTTTAAAAGCATGTTCTGTTGATTCAATTATATTTTAACTGTGTCCATTGGATAGATCATGATTGAAACCCCCACTAGATACCTTTGCATGCCTTCTATCTCTAATAGTTTGGCAGATACATCTGTTTTGTCGAATTTCATCAGTTTCGGGACGCCATCTTAAATTCTGCGGTTATCTCAAGGAGGATTCTTGGGGACTTTTAGTATGTTATTTAGGACACTTTCAGGGATCTGTGGTGCAAAAAATCAGCTTTTTGTTTTCGACTTTAAGGTTTAACCTTAATATTCTTGGACAATGATCTTAGTTTCCAAGGATTTACACGTAATAGAAATTATCTAATTATTATTATTTCTTTGTTACTAGTGCATTTGATTGTTTATTCGTTCTGAGCAACCGTTCAAGTTGCAATTGTGGCAAGCTTTTACGCGAGAGGGCCTTACTCGCATACTCACATAACAACAGTCGTTTTCATTAATTACTTATTTACACACCTACCTTCTCACAAACTATCACATTACTGTAGTTTTAAAATGTACTGTTTTTGTCAAATTATTTTAATATACGTACTTTAGGCAGGACTAATTGAATCTTTGCTGACCGAACAAACTGGAATCCTTCAAAGCAGTGGACGTCGTCGTTTGTCGCGGTGTTTGGTGTTTTTATAGATATTATGTCTTTTCTCGTCAACTTCTGCTATTGCGATAGAAGTATTTGGAGATTTTGCTTAATCATCTTCTATGACAAAGCGTGTTGATGAGAGTTTATGTCCGGGTCGATAATTCACCGTCATATATCATCAGGATCGGTTCAGCAGTACTCCTGAAGATACTTAGTTTGTGTGTGCCTGCATGTGGAAAATCTCCTTGTTAAGTTTGAATACAGCATGGTAACTTTGCGTATGCATTCTTCGTTTTGTTCGAATTGATAACTATACACACAAGTTAAATTAAAGAAACAGAATGTAATGAGAGCCATGTGCATTTGAAGTTGGAAACAGCTGCATTTTGTAAAATATTGAACTCATTGGAAAGATACATATCGTGTCACAATAATATTTGTTACTGTTACTCTTTTTGTATTACAAATATGTTTCGTTGTAACCATGCATGACACAGACTGATGATATCTACTACAATATGTGATATCAATTGTAAATGCAACATTTAATATTTGTTTTTTACTAACATATGTCTCGGCTATTTACCGTTATCAGCAGTTATTCTTCCTTTTTACGGGCAACATCAATATAAACCTTGCCTAAGTCGGATTCGCCTAAGCCGGATATTCGCTCAGCTCGGACACAATTCAGAGGAACGGTTGATTTGTAATGTATATCTGATAACAATATTTTTCTAAGTCGGATTACGTAAGTAGGATCTTCGCCTAACTCGGACTAACTGATTCGGTACGTTTAATCAGAGATAACATATTTTCTCGCCTAAGTCGGATAGCAGTATTCAACAAAAATCCCTTGATTGCTTGGAGTATATATGAACCAGAAGAACTAAAAATACAGACGGTTATTTCAAGAAAATCTTCCAGACAGCCACACCAACGTACGTAGGCGTCACATCTTCATTCACCTGATGCAACTAGCATCACCCAGCCGATGATCACTGGTATAACCAAGAACATGACGTTCCATTACAGGTACATCCTAGCCACCAAGAGACTAGTGGCATCAAAACCATTTTCTCAAGAAGTTGGACTATTTTGTATGCCGTCATTGCCCTGAAACAAATCGTGGAACAAAGTGAAATTGTAAACACTTCTAAACTGCAAACAACGGGGTCCGTCTACGGTGTTTAATGTCAAAACGATGGCGACGAACGAAGCAGCTGCTCCATTCAGAAACGCATGGGACAAGCGCCGGGAGGCATCTGGAGGTGTTGTATTTAAGATGGATGATTCTGTAGGTGTGGACGAGACCGGAGAAATTCCGGTTACTCGAAATAACGAGCATATCACCGAGCGCTACGACACTCCGACGCAGACGGTTTACTGAGCGATGATGAGGGCGACGAAGAATAGGTGTCAGAAAATAAGATAACAAAACTCAGTCACGCAAGTGCTTCTTTATGGACGTTAAGCCATTGTGGTGTCAAACCAAGTATGGCTTCACGCTCGGCAACAATGAGATCGATGAGTTGACCGACAAGTGCGAGGCCATTCTCAAGATATAGTCGCAACAAAGACTTACGCAGAGGATGGCGATCAAGGCACTAGTTGAGCAGATGTGTGAAGAAGAGGGCGTGGGATTCATAGATTTATGGGGGTACTTTGTTGGGAGAGAAGATATGTACATGAGAGATGGCCTCCATCTAAGTGGAAAGAGGCAGCAGTATTCTCAGAGAATCTGGAGCGATCTGTTGACAGTGGGACAGGTTGCATCTATTTAAACTAAATTCGCAGGGAGGACTCGCAGATAAGCCTGAAACTGGAGGCATAGATAAAGACAGCAAAACTAATTCAGCAAAGAACAGTCAGGAAAACTGTTCTGAAGCTGGATATAAATGTGTTTGTTTAAATGCAAGGAGTATAATAAAGAAAAGAAATGAACTAAACATTATGATAGAAGATATTGACCCTCACATAACCGAATCATGGGCAACCACCGATATATCAAATGCCGAATTGGGACTGACAGGATATGTAATGTTTAGAAAAGATAGAATAGGAAGAAGGGGAGGTGGAGTTATTTTATATATTAAAGAATCTATCCAGGCTGATTAAATAAAATTAGAAAGAGAAGCAGATTGCGAAGAAGCTGTTTGGTGTAACATAGTTACAGGAAACTCAACGTTAACGGTTGGATTAGTTTATCGAATTCCAAACAAAAGCATAGAAGATAATTAAAAAAGCAAACCGGACTGTGTTATTATGCCACTGGGGAATAGTGATCACAACAAGATACATTTTACCATCAAAGTAAAATCAGAAAAGAATAGTAAAAAGCAGTACAGGAGAAATTTCACAAAGGAAAATATAAAGACCTAAGGAAGTATTTAGCAAAGATAGACTGAAATAACACATTGAAGAATAAGACAGCAACAAAGTGCTGGAATTTCTTAAAGAGTGAAATTGAATGCATCATCGTCAAATGTGTTCCCTTAAAAAAACATGGGAAACTGTCCAAAAAGAAACACTTATTGAAAGAAGCCATTAGAAAAAATAAGTATAAACAAATGATGTGGAAGTCACATAGACGTAATGGAAAGACTACAACATTTATAAAGAAGCACTAAACCAAGTTACAGCTGAAATAAAAAATTCAAAGAGAAGCTATGAACAAAAATTAACTTGTAATATAAAACATGACAGCAAGAGTATTTATGCGTATGTTCGAAGCAAACAGAACGTTCAGGATAAGGTCGGTCCACTAGAAGATAGTGCTGGAAATATAATATCAGAAGGATTCTTAATGGCAGAAGACCTGAAAGAGTATTTTTGTTCAGTGTTTACCAGAGAAGACACTAGTTCACTGCCACTACCAGAGGCTAAGTTCAAGGGGGCAGAATCATACTATTTAGGACAGTTAATTGTAACACCAGAAATGGTAGCTAAGAAAATTAAGGCTATGAAAGATAATAAATCACCTGGAGTGGATGGTATTCCATCCAAACTACTATTGGAAATTGTAGAACAAATTAGCCTACCGCTTCCAAAAGTTTTCAAATTGTCATTAGAAGAGGGAGTGGTTCCTTTAGAATGGAAAGAAGCAAACATTATACCGTTATTTAAAAAAGGTTCGAGAAACAAGTCAAATAATTATAGACTAGTTAGTTTAACATCGGTGATTTATAAATTATTAGAAAGATTAATTAAAAATAGCATGGTGGATTTTCTTGTTAAATATAATTTGATAAACCCATCTCAACATGGGTTTCTAAAAGCGAGGTCATGCTTAACAAATATGTTATTTTTTTGGAAGATATCACTAAGTGGGTAGATGATGGATCACCAGTAGATATCATCTACTTAGATTTTCAAAAAGCTTTCGACAAAGTGCCACATCAAAGATTACTGCTTAAACTAAAGTCCCATGGCGTAGGAAATGATATAATTAACTGGATAGAAAAACGGCTGATTGACAGAAGACAACGGGTAGTTTTTGATGGGGAGGCTTCAAACTAGAAATCAGTTTTGAGTGGGATCCGGGGACTGGGACCTATATTATTCTTAATATATATAAACGATTTGGACGATGATATAGCTAGCAAGGTGTTAAAATTTGCACATGATACAAAAGTGTTTAGAAGGATTAAAAGTGATGGAGATAGACAGTATTTACAAGACGATCTTGACGGGTTGATCAAATGGTCTGAAAAGTGGCAAATGTTGTTCAATTTTGGGAAATGTAAATGCCTTCACACAGGACATGGGAACGAATATTTAGAATATACAATGGGGGGAACTGTACTAAGTACTACTGTAAAAGAAAAAGACTTAGGGCTGACAATTAGTGCTGACATGAAGGTTTCAGAGCAGTGTGGAATTGCAGCTTCAAAAGGAAATCAAATCCTTGGATTGATTAGGCGAAATATAGCATATAAAAAAAGAACTAGTAATACCGCTGTACAAAACAATAGTTAGGCTTCATTTAGAATATTTTGTATACAAGCGTGGCCGCCATACCGCAAGAAGGACATAGGTATGCTAGAAAGAGTACAGAGGAGAGCGACTAAAATGATACAAAAACAGAGGGATCTCAGTTATGAAAAACGCCTAAAAGAATGTGGTTTAACAACACTAGAGACCAGGAGATTGAGAGGAGATCAAATAGAAGTGTTTAAAATATTGAATGGTTATGAAAATATTGATAGAAATATGTTTTTTTTTCAGTTACGAAAGATAGAAAGACTAGAGGACATGAAGTTACATTAGTAAAGGAGCAGTGTAGATTAGACGTAAGAAAGTTCTCATTTTCACAAAGTACTGTGAATGAATGGAACAAATTATCTAATGATTGTGTGGGTGCTAGTAGTGTGAATAATGTTTAAAAATAAAATAGACACATACCTCAGAAGGGCTGGATATATGTAGATAAAAGGGTTGGACTTTCGATAAGACCAAGGGCTTCCTTGTCCACCTGCCATCTAGAGTTAATTCTCTGGATGGCAATCGTGTTAAATCTTGTTAAAGATGACTGACATTTACAATTAGTATTAATTATTAAGCTATAACCTTAAAGATTCGTACAAAAATGAAGTACAACTATGTTCTAATGGTAATACTGCGTAATGTTGTGTGCTGTTTGTGTACATCAATAGTGTAGAATTACCGCAGTATCCAATCACTTTTACAGGTACCTAAGGGCTCCTACAGGGCTGCCTTTGGTGTTAGCGCTGGAATATATAATATTCGGTTAAATCGGATTTTCGCATAACTCGGATTAAAACACTCGGTCCGATTGAATCCGACTTAGACGAGGTTTACTGATGATTATGTCGTATGGATGTTGCGAAGATGGCCAGTGCGGTTTTAAGATATCTTGAATGTGGGAAGGGGGTAGAGGGTATGGTATAATAGAGGTAGGGCAGGTATGATGGTAGGCAGAAGAAAGGGAGTAGGAGAAAGTGGAAGGGGAAGGGTGGGGGTGTTTTCGTTTCCAAAACCAGGGACGTCAATGGCAATTTCAAATTGTACATCTATTTTGTTTTATTTTACATGGCTACTGGTATGAGAAACTGAAATGTGAAAAACAACTCGTACGTGACTACATAAAATATATAGTTTGCAAAACAAATAGTTCAACTCACGCTTTGCTGCTTCTTTTTATATGTTTATGATATAAAAATAGTTTCTCGGAGGGTGCAAATTATGTTAGTGTTTATAAATAATTAATTGTTTATTGTTACGGACAGAGGAGTGTGTATAATTCTTCTTTAGGTACTAAATGTACTTTCGTTGTATAAATCTACAATACGATAACCTTTATTTGTTCACAAATGGAAATTCGTGTGGTAAAAAGTAACACTTTAAAACAAAAATATTAGTACATTTAAAGCTTATTGAATTTAGTGATGTACGTTTTGGTCAATCATGACGTTACTATCACAGTGTTACAAAATCATAATGTAAGTTTGCCATCACTGAGTACACAACAATGTTAGTCAAGGCTATGCTTGAAAGCTTCACCCAACGGTTTTACTGACTGACCGGATAACGCGAAATGCCTGAACCCAAGTTTCCACCATTGTAATCATTGTAATCGCTCCACCATCCCCGTTCACTTCCCACTCCTAGACCTCGCATTCAGCAGCCGGATGGAGGATGGCAGGAAGGTGTTTCGATATCGGTTGGTTCATGGCCTTTCCGATAGGTACCTACAGCCAGATTGAGCAACAGAATAGAACTCGTGCAGTGGGTGGGATGGGTCAGTTATAATTTATGATGTCTTCTTAATCACACATGTTTCATATAGTTCATCCACAGTTGGTACCGTCACTCCAGTGGTTTTACTGGCTGACCAGATACCGCGATTGAGCAGCACTTTGTTCTTCAGCGAGAAACTTCCACCCCAGAAAACTAAAGAGTAGCACACGACTGACTGGACAAAGGACTGGTAAAAAGATGTCTAATTATCCTACACATATTGAATTTTCTTAGCTTCCTCATAAAATAGTTCATTTGACAGCACTTTCTCTGGATGCGCTTGGTGTTCAGGGTCCACTCGAGCTGATTGGAGATTTCGATGCCTAGGTAGGAATATGAACGAACTCTCTACTACCTCTCCTTTGTTGACTAGTGGAGGCGAGTCGGATTGAATGTTACGGAGGTCAATGATCCATTTCTTCGTTTTCTTGGTGTTAAGGTGGAGACAGTTCGAATCGCACCACGAAACCAGGTTTTGAACTTCCTTCTCATAGATCAGGTGGTTATCTTCTTTTATCAAGCCAATTAGGGCCTTATCATCAGCATATTTGAAAAGATGGTCCTTGCTTCCTTCCCTGCTGAGAAAAGTTCTGGTGAACTCACACACCATTGAGGGATGCCGCTGTTTGTAGTGATGGTAGTAGAGATGGTATTATTGATCTTAACCCACTGTTTCCTATCTGTAACAAAGTTCCAAATCCACTTGCGCATAGATGTATTCGTAAGCATGGCTCTCAGTTTCAGGAGTAGTATATGTGGCTAAATGATGTTGAAGGCACTAGAAAAGTCCAAGAATAGAATGCGGGCAGAGGTGTTGGGTGTGTCCATATGTTTCTGAGCATGGTGAACAAGTGTGAGAATGGCATCTTCGGTACTTCTATACTGATGAGGTTCTTGAAACCGTAATGTTTCCAAGGAGATGCGAGGGAGGAGGAGTCGTTCCAGGCATTTCATCGCTAAGGAGGTAAGGGCCACGGGTCGATGGCCATTAATCTGGGATGGATGAGGCTTCTTAGGGATGGGAATGATGCAGGGTGATTTCCAGAGGCAAGGCACAGTGTGTGTGCCTAACGATTGTTGGAAGAGATCGTGGATAATAGGAGCCAGTACTCTATTGCACTCCCTCAGAGTTCTACAACTAATCTTGTCAGGACCCGGAGCTTTCTTTGGGTTGATTTTTGTTAGTTCTTTTCTTACTTCTTCTTCCTCTACAATGATTGGATTCTCCTTTTCTCTGTTGAGAATTTCTACTTCTTGTGCACGCTCTTGGGAGAAATCTGCAGTTTCAAACCGAGTAAAGCAGGTGTTCCTTTCGTTTGCTACATCGTTTTCATTTTCTACACATATTCTGTTTTCCTCTCCTTGTAACCAGTTATCATTTGCATCCATTGCATGCCACATTTGCTTAGAATATCCTGAGGCAAATCGATTTTCTAGTTTTATCTTGTACTGATCTCTCTTCTGCTCACTTGTTGCTTTAACTTTTATTTTCACGCCTTTCCACTGGCGTTCAGTTCCATTCTTTCAGATGTCTTATTTCTGACAAACGATATTCTTCATGTCAGTGTCCACCCAAGGCTTGTTGTTTGGAAAGCATTTAATTTGTTTCACTCGTACACACAAATATTCACAGAAAACGATGTATCCGCTGATTACATTTGTATCTGTAGCTTCGTTAATATTTGCAGTTGAATCTAGAAAAACATTCCAGTCCGTGCTGTCCATACAGGCTGTCAACATGTCTACAGATTCGGCATCCCATTTCGTTACCTGAATATGTTTCGCCTTCTCACGTCTTAATTTGTGTCGATACAAGGGAAACAACTGCATTATGGAGTGATCTGAGTTGCCAAGAGGTGGAAATCTTCTCGCGCGGTATGCTTCCGACACATTACGGTAGCAGAGATCAAGAGTTTTGTCTTTCCTCGTGGGGTCATTCACAAATTGAAGAAAGTTAGGAAGCGATGCGTTGAGCCTGCACTCATTAAAGTCACCCGTGATAATTATCGGCACATCTGGGGAGTTATTCTCAAGTTCATGAATGTGATCTATCAGTACACTATACGCATTGTCTACACTGGCAGTGAGGAATTCAATGTCTGGTAAACATACCTTGGCTCTCACGGAACCGTTGTTACACCAGCGTTCATTGATGAAGAAACACACATCCCCACCGGTCCTCTTTCCAGATTCTAAAGTCCGTCCTCCTCGGGACACATATTCTACTCTGGTCTTTGATAATTTGAAAATAAAGAATTGACAAGCATTTGTTGGCGATAACCGGCTATGTGACCGATACTTATCAATTGCGACAATCGATGGGTACATACATAAAGTGCGGATTTATGCACCCATATACACGTACATGTGCACGCGCACATACACGCACGAACCCACGCACGCACACGGTCATTGTGATTTTTCATTGATGTCTTGATATTTCACGCAGCTTACAAGAAGTTGCACTTGACGGTATCGCCTCCAAATCATCGACACACTTATCCAGTACAGCCTGGAAGGCCATCGACGGCAATGCTGACGGAATCTTCCGTCACGGCAGCTTCTCCATTACTTTCAGTGAAATGAATGCTTGATGGATCATCAGCTTCACAAAGTCCCAATATGTACAGAAAATGGACGTTGTAAATCGTCCTGACTGCTGTGGTACGTTGCTGTCGTTATGTTGGATACAGTCGCGTCCGTATGCGTAATGCGTCGCAGAAGAAGTTTTCGATGGGGAGCTATATAAGAAATATATTATTATTATTGTAAACTTGCGTTTACTGGAGGCCCATATTTACACTGAAATGAGAATGCAATTCTCCACATCGCATCATACCAACATCATGCACATCTAAGTTGTTGTCAAAATTGTCAAAATGAACAGTGTTTGGAAGAATCATTCTACAAACGTTATATTTGCCGGACCGATCGTAGAGGCTTCCATAGTGGAGGCTTCCATAGTGATTTCAGTCGTTCATCAAAGACTGCTTTGAACAACATCGTATACATTGAATCAGTGCAATAACATATACATAACTTAATACTGAGGCTGGCACAGATGATCCCTAGCAGCAGCACGTCTTTCTCGTATGAACGCAGCTCTTGTGTGTTCAGTCTGGAAAAAAGTTTACAATTTACTGTATACTAATATAGCTTATAATAATAAAAGAATAAAGACAGTGGTGCCACGCGGACTCAATCATCATTAATACAATATCGATACATTTGTCACATTACTACGGATAATTATAATTATTAATAGTTGAATATACAATTATGCAACAGTAAACTTTTGTATGCAGCCTATTATCATAGGCCTGCATAAAGTAATTATCTACTAAGATTTAACTGGGAAAATGTACATATATATGCATGTATTTATGGAGACATGGAGCGATGTGTATATGAATACACATGCTTTATACTAATTAAACATAGCATAACTAATAGACTCTTGATTTTTATCGTTGAAACGGAAAAATATCAAGGCTGACGATTGTGTAGCTTGCATACACAGTGGCATTTCTTCTGCGGTAGAGTGTACAGAACTGCTGTTGTGTGGAAGAGTTTTCAAATCGTTGTGATTCTGCGAGTTTTTTGGCACGTTTCCAATATGTGTTTGATATACAGCGTGTGCAAGCGTATAAGGTATGGGCCTGCATAGTGCCTAGATAGCGAGTCGTTCCAAAGATATACGTGCATGAGACATTGTTGGAATTTTTTTTATTATGCGGGTCATTTATCGCCCACCATTAACAACAGGTGATTGACCACCAGGTACCAATAGACTCTGCAGTATCGCTTGTTAGCAACCCAGGTGCCCATGTGACCGTGTGTTACCGTCGATCACCTGCAAAAACAACTGCAGAAGCTTGAAGAAAATGTCGACTATACAGAAAACCAAACGAACGTCAAGATCGTCGGCATGCCAGAGATCGCGGACGAAACGTGGGGAAAAACGGAAGAACTTGTGAAAAACAGCCTGTTGAATAAGTTCGCCATCACAGCAGACGAAGTTGAAACAATGAAGATTGAGCGCGCTCACCGAACGGGCGGAACGAGAATGGTGAACAGGGCGAAGAAGTCACGATCCGTGGTACTGAAATTTGCATCGTTTAAGGACCGCGAGTACCTTTTATACAAAGCCCGACTCGTGAAGCCGAACGGTGTGTATGTGAATGAAGACTATTCACTGAAGGTCGTGCAGAAACGTAAAGACCTACTTCCGAAGATGGTGTAGCTGAAGGGAAGTACGCTTACATCTCGTTCAACAGACTAGTTGCAGAGATCGCCGCTGACTGTCGTGTGGTATGCTATCTTGAACGCCTACACTTACATGTATTTCCTATACCATAGACCTGCCTATAACCAAATATGTATCACGTCTGACCCGTGTAATTTATATTTCAATGTATTTATGTTGCATTTATTATTGTAAACATTTATGCTGTGAGTCAGACTCCAGTGTGACTAACATGCCTAGTCACCATTTTTTCCTTACTTGTTCTTTTCCTTATTATCTTTCTTACCCTTCACTTGTGTTTAATCAAAGTAACGTTTAATGGTAATTTGCTTTTGAATGTCATCATTACAAAACCAAACGTGAACTTTTTTTAACGATTTACTTAACGCTATGTCAAAAATCGTTTTATATATGTTAACGTCATTGCATAGGCTCACTTACAAAATGTTATCAAAGAACTTTATAGTACCTATGATGTTTTCTATAAAGCATTTCATATTTTTGATAGATGCTTTTTTGCTGACATTTACTCTTGAGCGAACTGCTCCACATGAAACAGTTGTATTTAAATAGTGCAATTTCATATTATTTACATTTTAGTCTACATGTATATGGTGTGCATAGATATATATCGATATGCCGTCAATATTCACATTGTTTTCATTTTTTGGGGAGGGCAATGTTCCTCCAGTTTTTTTCTCTACGTTTAGTGTTAGTCATTTTTTCGTTTTTATTGTTGGGGCCATACAATATATATATTATTTCCCCAAAGTGTTATGTCTACGCAGTAATCATTTGATGTTTTGTTAACGTAACGTGGTATACTTACGTTATTCTCACTATACGTTCATTTTGTGGCAGTACGTATGCTGTCATTTATTTTCACACATTTTGTGATGATGCAATAAGTACGTTGTATTATATATGCATGCGGAATATTCGTAATAGTTTCTTTTACAAAATGTGTTGTATTATGCTCAGGGTATAATAATAATAATAGTATATTTAATTTGTTATAGCGCCAGATCCACAATTGTTTGTGGTGCTTTACAATACGTCATACGTCATGATCGTTAAAATTGTGACATAAAATAGTAATAAAAAAAAACTAATTAATATGTTAAGTAAAAGGCAACAAAATATTTGGAATATGTTAGTATGATGTTTACTTAAAATAAACGTGGTACAGTATAACGTAATTAATAAATTACAATGCATAAATTAATCACTAAAATATAGCAGTAAAAAAATCAAATGAATAAATAAATAGTTCTAAAATAATACTAATATAAATAAGTCCACCGGATCACTGAGGAAAGTCACAAACCAGCTACTAGCGTTCGTTTAGAATGATATTATAAATAAATGTGTTTTTAGTTTAGTTATCATTTAACATTGCCAAGAGTGTCCGAAGATTTAATGTAATTAGGTAGAGTGTTCGAGAGAGTTGCAGCGGCCACCGCGAATGAACTGTCACCAGCTTTGACGCGAGTACGCGTTACGGACATGTTGTTGTTAGCAGACCGCAGTGATCTAGCGGGTGTGTAAAGACACACGAGATCACGCAAGTAGACGGGCGCATTTTCATGCATAGTCTTGTACGTAAACACCAATATTTGCGAGCGATGTTGTTTGCAGATGTTCCGTATATGATTGAGTTGCAATTCTCCAGCCGCGATGTTATTATGGCGTTGTCTATGCGTTCCTTCGTTGTTTTAGGTAAAAATCGGCTGGTTTGATTAATGTGGCGTAGGTGGAATGCACACACACTAACAGATTGTCACACCTGTTTGTTCATGTTCATGTGTCTGTCCAGCTAGACGCCGCTATTCTGGACACATCGTGAAGCTGCAATCGTACAGTCACCAACGCGTATTACGCTGCCATTCACAAGTGCACCGGCGAATTAGGCACCACTGGAATGTCTTGCTGTCATTCATGCACATGTAATTCGGCGCCATCCAATGTTTTATGTCATCCAGGCACGCTTCCATTCGACGTAAAACAGCAGCGTAAGCGGTTGTACTGAGATCAAAGTGGGAGTAGAGTTGTAAGTCATCAGCGTAGTGGTGGTAGCAAATGTTTTCTGATGATATCGCCAATTGATTGCACGTACAACGAGAAGAGCAGTGGGCATAGGACGGAGCCTTGCGGGACACCTGACGTCAGAGGCGTTGTACCCAAAATGTGTCACCAATTACGACGCGCTGAGTCCGTCACTGCAGGAACAAGACCACGCAGTCTAATGTTTTGTCAACAAAGCCGAAGCCTTAATCGTTGTCGTCGAATTAAGATGGCATGGTTAATTGTCTCAAAAACTGCACTAAAATAGATGAGAACCAGTGAAGTGCCTTGTGTGTTGTCCATGGCTGATTCCATGGCTTTGGGAAAGTATAGTAAAGCCGTTTCCGTTGAATGGCGTTTTCGGTACGCCGATTGGTAGCAGTCATTCAATCCCTGATCAGAGACGTGTGTGGATATTCTAAGCACCACTACTTTCTCAACTACTTTAGACAAATGTATGAGATTACTCACTGGACGGTAGTTATTCTAGACGTCTTTGTTAAGCGATGGCTTCTTCAACAAAGGACTACAACAGCCTGCTTAAGCAGTGTTGGCATGACCTGGTCTTCAAGAGATACATTCGTGATCAGTGTTACAATGGACACAAGACTGGAGGCATTGTCTTTCAGCAGGTTGGCAGGTGGAGGATCTAGCACGCAAGTTTTGTTCGTGGTAGCAACAATTTTTGCGATTTCTTCGGCTGTTGTAGGATGGAAGACATATATAGGATCTGCGAAAGGTTGCTTCTCATCACATGTAGCCAGATCAGTTGCTGTGCAAGGTTGTAAGCTTGACAACAATTTATCGATTTAGTTGCTAAAGAAATTCGAAAAGTGTTCGCATACTTCCACTGCAGAGCTGAATTCCGGATGTAGCTGAGAATTGTGACCACCAAGAGATCTCACCAGAAGAAACATAGTGTTGTTATTAGCGTTTTCTAAACGATCTTGGTACTATAATGTTTTCTCTCCAGTATTCATTACGTGAAGTGACGTACAACTGGCGATGAATTTCAAGTTTTTTTTCCTCCAAAGATTTTCCAATTTCCGTTTCTTCTAACGGGCATCGTCAATGTCTGCGTTGTACCATGGGTGGGTTGAGTTGTTTCGTGTGCGTACAGTGCTCCATGGAGCGTTTTTAACCAGTCACTTCGTTAGGTTGGTGTTGTGCGACTAATTCACCCACTTGCATAGCTTTACAGCACGATGTCATATCAGCACAAACATATTTTAGTTCGTCTCTTAGTGCACAGTTATCAGTGTCCCGAAAGTTACGTTTGCAGTCGTCGATACCATCGAAGATGGCTCCAGTGCGTTTACTGCAATTTCAATACGATGATGATCAGAAATGGAGTCTGGAAGAACTGTGACGGCAGAGATGAGGCTGTTGTTACTATTACTGACCACAGGATCCAGGGAAAGTGCATGTTAAGTTAGGTTGAACGACTCAAGAAGATCACGTAGAGGTTCCGATTTAGTTTCGCTATCAAAGTGGATATTGAAATCCCCAACAATGTTGGTGGGTACGACAGATTTAGACGCTTTGCTGAATAAGTGTTCGAGCTCAATAAAAAGTCCGATGGTAACCCGGATGTCTTACGTGATACCGGGGGTTGGTAGACAACCCACACGTTCTATTTCATACAGTCCTGGATAACGAACTCAGTAGACCAATGGTTGTTAAAGATAACTTCGGTTGCAATTTTGTTTTGTATGTAGCGCCACGTACAATTGCCACTCATAATGATAATAATATATTGTATTTAATATAGTGCCAGATCCAATTATAAATTGTTCGTGGCGCTTTATAACATGTAGAACCCAGATAGAGGTAACAATGATGGCTAAATAAACATGCATTTTCTAAACAAAACAATTCTTATAAAATTAATATTAGTAAAATACAAATAAATACAGTAATTAAATAAATATACTAAAATAATGATCATAGCTACAGTTATATGTAGAAATAAAATATTGAAAATTCATTTAACTGAACTAATGTAAATGTAGGTATAAAATAAATATATAAATTGGTTAATTTCGAGATATCAGAGATATCAAACTAACCAATGCACATACTAAACTATGCCACATTGGACAAGAAAGAGAGTCTAAAAAATTAGTCTGTTCCTTGAAAGTAGAGAGACAATCAGACGTTTTAATGTCATTAGGCAGAGTATTCCACAAAGTCGCCGCGGCGGCCGCAAATGAACTGTCCCCAGCTTTGACATGAGTCCGCAGGACCGTTAACATGTTATTGTTGGCAGAGCGCAGTGCTCTTTTTGGTTTGTATTGGCATACAGGGTCGCACAAATAGTTCGGGGCATCGCCATGCACAGCTTTATATGTAAACACTAATAGCTTAAAGTCGATTCTGTGTGCTACAGGCAACCAGTGAAGAATGCTGCAGAGTTGTGCATTCTCTGCAGTCGAGCGATGTTGTTAATATAAGTGCTCTCCACCGCCACGACCAGAAGCATCGAGACAGTCCATGACTGGATGACTGCTATAGACAATAAGACACAAATAGATGCCATCCTACTTGATTTCGCCAAAGCCTTCGACAGAGTCCCCCAAAAAACGCCTCTTATCCAAATTAGCTTTCTATGGAATAATTTAAAACACACAAAACTGGAGCAAATCGTTTCTATCCAATTGCAAACAGAGAGTCTCAGTCAATGGAGCCCTGTTGGACAGAACATATATTACATCTGGTGTACCACAGGGTTCAGTCCTAGGAATTGTCCTATTTTTACTCTACATAAACAACATAAACGAAAGTATCCAATCTCCCGTACGTCTCTTTGCAGATGACAGCATTATATTTCGCAAAATCACTTCGAAACCGACTACGAAATTTTCCAATCTGACCTGATCAAACTCCAAACATGGTCTGATTAATGGCAAATGGAGCTTAACATATCTAAATGTATGCATCGCCCAATAACAAACAAAACAAAACCCATACTACATTCATATTCACTCTTTGGCGTGCCACTCTCTACCGTCTCTAGCCACCCATATATTACAGTAAAATTATATTCTAAACTAACCTGGGCAACCCATATCACTGACATACCTTACAAATCGTCAAAAGTTCTAGGCATGATCAAACGAACCCTCGGACCATGCAAACCCAAGGTAAAAGAAACAGGCTATAACATGCTAATCCGACCAAAAACTCGAGTATGCCTCTCCATGTGGAATCCACACACTGCTACCTAAATTAAACACCTTGAAAGAGTACAACACAGTGGAGCTAGATTTGTAAAAAATGATCATATACGCCAAACAAACTCAGCAGAACTAATAGCCACCCTTGGAAGGCCAACTCTTGAACGACGACGCATTATCAAACAAGCCATGACATTTTACAAAACATTAAATACTATAATCAACATCACACCCCTACCAGGTCTGCTAACACGGCCATTACGTAGCCCCTAGGTACCGCATCAATGCAGCAGTGTTCCCTTTTTATCCCTAGTATTGCCTATAAAATCAAAACCAAACAAACTACCCACAACGCATGCGCACAAACAATCACCACAAAACTCCTGCGTTAGCTCAATTAAGTTTGGGCAGTTTGGAGTAAATCGCCTAAGACCTAAGACATTTTGATGTATATATCCGGGCAGGGTTACGTCGGCTATTATCGCATCGTGTCCGTTTTTCTTAAGCCACGTCTCTGTGATTGCTAGCACATCCCAGTTATGCTCAATAATATATTCGCTTATAGTCGTCGCTTTATTGCGTAGGGATCTAGCGTTAACCAGAGCCACATTTGGAGTATAACGACTGGCGATGGATTTCGTACTGCAGTTTTCAAGTGTTACTTGGGTGAGATTTGCTTTGTTGACACCTCGCTGTTTACAGTTACCAGGTCTCACATTCAACGGCCCAAGCGTGGTTATTGGCCTGATACGCCTCGTTCCGGCTGATGTCCCGCGCCTGGTCGGTGGTCAGCACAAGTTCAGCGTCCGTATTGTTGTTGTCCGCGGTTGGCTAGGCTGTTGACGGCAGTGTCGTAGGCCGAGAAGAAACGTCCTGGACATCAACATGCTTCGCCGGTCGCTGGCAGCCTGAGCATAGACGTCCAGGTAATGTAGGTTAGAAACCGGTTCCGGTCAAGCTTGGTTAATCACAGTTTAACAAGATTTAACAAGATTGCCACCCAGAGAATTAACTCTAGGTGGCAGGTGGACAAGGAAGCCCTTTGGCTTATCGAGAGTCCGACCCTTTTATCTATGTGTATCCCGCCCGTCTGAGGTATGTGTCGATTTTATTTTTAAACATATTCACGCTACTAGCACCCACACAATCAGCAGGTAATCTGTTCCATTCATTTACAGTCCTTTGTGAAAATGAAAACTTTCTTATATCCAATCTACTCTGCTCCTTTGCCAATGTAAGTTCATGTCCTCTAGTCCTTCTATCTTTCTTAACTGAGAAAAAAATATTTCTATCAATATTTTCATAACCCAGTTGCCACGCCTCAAGAGTAAAAGTCATTATAAAAGTCGATACAAACTGAAGATCCACGGCACAAACAATTCGCAAATGCCCCGCACATATTCCTTGGATATTCACAATTCAGTGTATTGAAACACGAACACTTTATAAAATTAAAATCAATGACATTTTGATTATTTTACCGTCAAAGCCCGGCAGCAGCCACACTGCAACGCATCAACCGTATGTATGGCTTATGCATCTCTTTCACAACGTCTAGTCCATATGATGTGTCCTGTAAACATAGAACACTATAGTTTATATAATTTTCCAATATGATTGATAACAATTATTTTTTAGCCCAATTTGGTGGTCTAGAAAATAATTATCTCCATCACATATTAAAAACGGATGAAATAAATGAAGATGGGAATATTGAACCATTTCAACATTCACCATACTTTGATGATGTTAATTTAATAAACCATTTAACGAACAAGCAAAGCCTCTAAAACAATTACAAGTGGAGGTAAATCATATAAAGATTACCAGAAAAACCCGATATTTCACACCTTCAGCTTTAACCCAATTGACCTGGAAACTACTGTTAATATAACTAATCGTTTACCTCAAAAATCAAGTTGTGCAAAAACGGTATATCAACACAATTACTAAAATTGATTATAAAAAAAAGATATCAGCAATGCAGTCATTCTAATTATTAATCAATCAATAATAACTGGTATATTTCCAGACAAATAAAAAATTCCAAAATTCATACCCTTTTTAAAAAAAGTTATGTTTCTGACTTTAACAATTATCGTCCTATTTCTATCCTGCCAGTGATTACAATTTTTTTTTAAAGGGTATGTTTTATCAAATCCACGATTACTTCCATTATAATGCGTTACACTACAGTAGCCAATATGGGTTTAAAAAGAAACATTCTACTGGGCTTGCTATACTCGAAATTATAAACAGAATTACACAAGAACTTGATCAATTGGTTACTCCAATAAATACATACCTGGATTTCTCAAAAAGCATTTGACAAAATTGATCACAATATATTGGTACAGCAGTTAAATTACTACGTTTCAAATGACAAGGTTCTGGTCCTTTGTAAGAGTTATTTACAAAATCGTAAGCAGTACGTAGAAATTGAAAATGTTAAGTCTAAGGAAATAGTCATCAACACTGGTGTCCCTCAATGTTCAAGTATAGGGCCACTTTTATTTATTATATACATAAATGACATAGCTCTTTCTAGTGACTTTTTCAAATTCATAACGTATGCTGACGACACCACCCTTACTAGTACACTAAATACATGTAACGATTCAGAAGGCCAAATGCTAAGTGAAAATAATAACAAAGAACTATCAAATATTAGCAATTGGTTGAAAGCTAATAAACTGTCACTAAATGTCAAAAAGACTAAATTCATGATTTTTGATATGCCTCAAAAGAAAGTAGATGGGGCTGTGTTACAAATAGATGGGGCATACATTGAATGTGTAAATTATTTTCAAATTACTGAAAAAAAGAAATACAAATAATATCCTTAGTAAATATAATGCTCACACAAGTCCTATTTTTAAAAGACTTCAGTTGCTAAAGTTGAATTACATTTATAAAATTCAACAATTCAAAGTTTACTATAAATAAATTAACAATATTTTACCCCACTACTTCAATGTTTTTTTCAAATACACACATATATGATATTCCTCAGCACTGCACACGTGAAAGAAATAATCTGTATATGTCCAGATTCAAACATGAATTTGCAAAAAAATGCATTAGACACAACATAGTAGAGACAGTTAACAATACACCAAGTATTATCAAAAATTTAATTTCCACCCACAGACTACATGTTTTTTTCAATATACACAAAAAAATTGCTTTATTTTAAATTATTATTCATGTTGTCATATTCATAATTGGTTTATTTATAATTCGTAATAGGTATTGAAATGCATACCTAACTATCCATAAGTACGCCAATGTGTACACCAGTACATATAATCAGTCCTAGTATTATGTATATATGTTGATACATTGAGTGATTATCAACTATAAAAACAAGTAATATGCTGTTCTGATTTGTGTCATGCACATGATGTTGTTGATTATATTTATGGGGTGGCTCCTGTGTTAGCGATACTGTAAGTCTTAATAGGAGTCTCTCTTACGTTACTCATTGTATATGTATCGTATTTATAGGTCAAATAAATTGATTCTGAGTTCTACGGAATGTTAACACATTCAAACATGTTCGCTGCCCGATCCATCGCACCTTTTTCTTCGCGATGTCCGTCATCCGCGGCTGTCTCCTCGCGATCATAATTTAACAAAATTTAACAAGATTGCCACTCAGCGAATTAATTCTAGATGGCAGGTGGACAAGGAAGCCTTTTGGCATATCAAAAGTCCAGCCCTTTTTACCTACGTGTATCCCGCCCTTCTGAGGTATGTGTAAAAAATTTGTTTAAACATATTCACGCTACTAGCACCCACACAATCAGCAAATAATATGTTCCAATCATATACAGTCCTTTGTGAAAATGATAATTTTCTTGTATTTAATTTACACTGCTCCATTACTAATGTAACTACATGTCCCCTAGTCCTTCTATCTTTCTTAACTGAGAAACAAATATTTCTATCAAAATGTTTATAACCATTCAATATAAAAAAATAACTTATATCTGATCTCCTCTCAATCACCTGGGCTCTAGTGTTGTCAAACCACGTTCGTTTAGGCGTATTTCATAACTACGATTTCTCAGTTTTGGTATCATTTTAGTCACTCTCCTCTAGCATGTCTATGTCTTTCTTGCGATCAATAATTATATTCATATAAAGCTAAAAACTTGCTTGAATCCAATGCGCGATGCTAGACGTTGCAACGATGTTTAACTTGACACTCAAAACACTACCGCGCTGAAAACACTACGTTAATGTTTTGGGCGTACTTTCAAAACACTACCGTAGAGTTTTCAGCGTACCTTCAAAACGCTACTGTTAAGTTCAAAACACTACCCCACGTACGCTCAAAACACTATCCAATTTCAAAACACTACCGTCAGTATGTTTTAAAAGCGTAAATCAGTCACCTTTGGAAATAATTCTATACCCTAGGGTCAAATCAGTAATTGTTGGAACCAATTAGACAACGGGAATAAATAGTTAGTGTGAAATATCATAACACTATTAATTAAGCTGAATGTAAATATTATAAGTAGTTATGGTTATAGTTAATTATGGTAGGGGTTAGGGTTAGTCATAGCGTAATCGTTGGAATCAGACATACTACGGCAATAAATAGTTAGTGTGATAATCAGACGAGGTGAATAAAATAAGTATTCATTAGGGTTAACGTTATTATTATAGTTATATATATATATATATATATATATATATATATATAATCTAACCTTCATAACTAACTACAAATATAAATAATTATAATACTAACGTTAGCCCTAATGAATATATATGTGTGTGTGTGTGTATATATATATATATATATATAAACCTAACCTTCATAACTGACTACAAATATAACTAATTGTAATAATAACCCTAGTCCTAATGAATATACATATATATATATATATATATATATTTATATATATAGCATATATCCTTATTAATTAAGGTTACAATTATTATGAGTTATGGTTGGAGTCAGATGTGATTGGGTTTAGTGTAATTGTTGGAACCAATCATACGCGGGGAATAAATAGTTAGTGTTAAATGTAATTATCCAATGGGGTTAGGGTTATTGTTATTATTAGATAAGGTTGGAGTCAGTTATGGTTTGGGGTTATGGTAATTTCTGGAACCAATTTGACAACAATAATAAATACTTAGTGTGAAATGTTATTATTCATTATGGTTAAGATTATTATTATAGTTAGTTATGGTGTTGGAATGAGCAATAATTTGGTTTAGAGTATATATTCATATATATATATATATATATATATATATTGTTTATAAAATGGTGATACGCAATCACTCACGCAAATACACGCGCTCGCACGCACACGCACACAATCATAGGCTTCTGATTGGGCGTTCGAACATATCCTACTATGCTGCCAATATTTCCATAATTTCTGTAGAATCCATTCGCAGGATTGGTTCGGATATATGAGCCTCAAGTCCATCTCGGTAGCCATTAACTTCTCTCACCCACACAATATTTCAAAAATGCACATCACCCGGAGTTCCCCCCCACGTTCCCGCCGCCGGCGATAAAGAAATAAAAAATAGAATGACGTTAACGTCCTCGCACTCGTGCAATCAATGAACTAAACGACTAGGTTTATTAATAACATCAGTCTGGTTACAATAGCTTTGTTTTTAATTTTTACATAACCCATATTACCAAGATATCCTACCCCATATAAAGCTATTGATCGCTTGTCCGGTCACCCCGACTTCCCATCAAGCGAGACGTACTCTATTAAAAAAAATCGGGTGTAGAGTTAGCGTAGTGTTTTAACCTTCACAGTAATGTTTTGAGGGTACGCTCAAAACACAACCGTAGTGTTTTCGAGGGGTAGTGTTTTCAAGTTACTACACCGGGTCAACCTTGCTGTGATCACCATCAACATAAACTTCCGCAGTGCTAGCGGAAGCCACGGGAGTGGCACGGTCAGCACTTGTTGTTGTTGATATCGGGTTCAACACAAATTCATCGTCGCTGTCATTGCCCATGTCTCTTATTTCGACGTCGCTGTCAAGTTCAGAAGTTGGTAGACAGAAGTAACCTTCTATCACTTCCCGCACCGCTGATCTGTCACGAATACCACATTTCGAAGCTTTTTTCAACAGTTGTGTTATCTGCGAATCTCGACCCATAATTAGATTCATATCAAGCTAAAAACTTGCATGAATTCATTAGCTATGATTGTTTGACAACCTGAGATGAACTCGGAGATTCCGCGGCGTATAATGCTGCCTTCCAATGGGCTCGTTTATATATCGTAAACACGACTTGGCGAATTGGTAAATTCACGAGCACCTCCAGTTTACTTGTAAATAAGTTATGCAGCTGGGTCAAGTAGCTGCGTTCCAATCACCTCATGTAGATCGAGAATACGACTTCGTAACCCCTACTTGACACAGTTGCATAAAGGTACAAGTGGTAAACTCGAGGAGCCAGTGAACTTTCCAGTTCGTGTCGTGTTTACGATATAAACGAGCCCACTGGAACGCAGAATAACGCTCTCGGCGGCGCGCTCAAATCTTGCTAATTTTGTCATTCAGCTAGCTGGTCATTGTTTTACCAAAATGAGTGGTAGGTGTCGAATAAAACAACATTATGTTTTTGAGCTGCACACATTACAAAATAGAAAATTATATTAAACAATACAGTTCCACTTCCATCTCAAAATCGACGAAGTGACCCCCAAATTCATGTTTTGGTTGCTAGCGCGAAACCGATCTGTGCGACTTTCGCCTGCTTTTGTGAGAGCAGGCCAGAATTCGTCTGACGCCTGCGCACAGGCCGAACCGACGATCAATCTTAGAACTGATAACAGGCAGCACAGCATAGAAACCAGAAAAGGACCTGTAAGAAGATGTAAAAGATGAAAGGCGCCGTCCGGTTAGCTTATATCATAGCATGGGGATGTACATGCTTTGCTTATATTACCGAATTCGCCATCATTATGACGTCGCCAGAAATGCGGCGGCGACTCGCTAATGATGGTGCGTCGGCCGTCTCGTGGTGACGTCACAGTGCGTACGTCATCTCCCAAGTTGCAACCATCATCGCCGAGCGCTTTCGAGATACGGTGTCGCGCTTACATTTATCCGGGCGTTAAATTTTATCCGGGTGAAGTTTATGTGCATATGTAAGGCATAATATATGGCACCAGTAGATCACGTAGTGATGAATAATATCCAGTAGTTAAACATGTTTCGTTTGTTATCGTAATACGAGCGTTATAGTTAGAGTACATAATTATAATTTGCTGTTTCAGATTTATGACAAGTATAACAGGAAGTCAAGTCCCGTGTGCGTGGAAAGGAAACCGTTTTACGACAGAAATTGTCTATGTCTGTGGGAAGAAAACATTTTATAATTTATGTATATATATATAGACATATATATATATATAAATATATATATATATATAATATGTATATATATATTATATAAACATACATAACACCCAGATAAATGAAATCGCGACAATTGTAGCTGTATTCCCCTACATACGCGCACGCGGAGAAACGTCACCCGGATATTATTTAACGCCCGGATTTGTACCGCGTCGTTTTGATAGTAGCGCTATGTCAATGGTACCAAGCACGTGCATTGGTCCGGGCATGCGTGCGTGCGTGCGTGCGTGCGTGCGTGCGTGTATGTTTGTAAGACATAAGACAGCTCGTTTGAGTGTGGGTGATCGCCTACATTTCTAATTATGTATACATTGCAACCCTCTTTTTAAAGACGCAGACGCCAGTTCGCGGTTCATTTCTAAAAGCGACATCGGCCAAGCAAACAGGGCCAATGTCGTAAACGATGAATGAGAACAACAAAAACAACTTCGCCACAGTTAAATGTCCGTTGTAGCGATTACGCGATTTTCCTGTTTGGATTCCTTTCAACGCTCAGAAGGTCAGCTATATTAACGAAGCTAGCGTCGGGATATATTAAACAGTTGTGGTGACAGCAGTATTCAAGGAGCACCCGAGGAGCATTTTAATCTACAAAGGTTTTAACCTGATTTAGGATATCCGGCGCAGAAGCCGCTGCGCCACAATACAGCTGTGTATCTGTGTCTGTCGAATAATCGTCAAATCCCTCTGGGCATCGCGCCAATGGCTGGTGGTTGCTCTATGAGCATTGGACACGGCCCAGTAGTATCTTAAAGTTTCAGGAGTCCTTTGCCTCCTGCCAATTCCCCGGGGATTTCCGGGAACCTCCTTTAGTTTTGGTGTATCTCCCGGTCTCCCGGAATATGGGCAGATCTTCCGGACTTTCGCTTAAAATCTCCAACAACCCACCCCCGTCTTCCGATGTCATCATCCGAGACAGTGCGATACCACGGAAGATGTGCTGAGACACTCTGAACCGCTGAAGTTCCAGGTCCAAAATATCCAACATCACACCCCGTCTTCCGATGTCATCGTCCGTGACAGCGCGATACGAGAAACGTGCTGAACCACTGATGAATCTCCCGGAATTAAAAAAAAGTTGGCAGGTATACAAATTTCAGTATTAACAAAATAACACTATGGGGGTGGCTCGAATTAAGCTCCCCCTATGATAATGTGTCACAATGTTCGGCTGGACTTTGTAATGGGAATTTAAACGACGACCACAATAATGTATTAATGAGAACGAATGGCGCTGATATTTTGCTCCCGGCCGCGCCTTTGCATTTCACATATGAAAAAAACAGGCGCTGTTGAGCCATGCCCAGCGCGCTCGCGATTGTTTATTAGGAGCAGGGCGCGTCTGTCGCTTGTGTCATTTTGTCGTGTATCAAACTATAGTGCTTTATAAAAACAAGTATTGTTTATTTGTCATAGTGCATAACAGCAGTGGTAGTGTTACCGTATTTGGATTAAATTTAAACATTAGTTAAATGCTCCGTGGACACACTCGTTGCACTAATTAACATGCATGAAGTTTTGATAATGGACCTCTAATGTAATTTAAGGGCGAGTTAGGTGATTTAGTGTGACTTAATTGATGTAGCACCACAGAATGCGTATTATTTAGCTGTCGTGGACAAAAAATAATTATTAACTTATATAAATCAGGTTGTCATGCTTTATATATCTGTCTTAGTTGATGAATATGTTTTATACTCATGTACTGGTAGATATGTGTAACATTATCAGAACGAAGCCTGGCGAATAGAGGACACAACATTGTCATGGACGTAGTGGTTTGTCCGTGCACAGAAAAAAAAAGCAATCACAAATATTTAATGGTGAAATGGAAATGTGAATCTTTCAGGCACAAATGGAATCTCAAGTGTTATTAGTTATTCACACTTATATTCAATTCACTTATTTACTTCAGACCAAACTACACATGGCGAAACATATATTGGTTCATATATTAATAATACACATGTAACAGTTAAAAAAACCGATATTAATATTAGAAAACATATTATAATTAAACTAAAAGTGGGACATATAATATGACCTAGGTATTTTTTTGTTATACTAACTTAGCTAAGTTCCCCCCATTTAGCTTAGATGCAAGAGGGCATACATTCTTCATACTTTTACCGTCTTCTGCTTATCAGTATCATGCTTCTCTCATAGTTCAATTTAATTAAATAACCACAACAGTTTCACAAACTAATAACAACTCCCTCAGGATTACATTGGAGAGATAGAAAACCACCAAGTCATCTGTATACAAGTATATGACTTTTGTTAACATTTTGGGTCAATTTTCTTAAAAGCATGGCGTATTTATCATCGCTAAGGAAACTAAAGTATTAAAACGTCAGAGTTTTTTTTTAAAGAGTGTAGGCTGTAGTGTAGCGCATACCAAAATATTATGAATGCACGACGCACATAATAAGTCATACATATACATAATGTGTAGTGATACAAAGGCGGTGCCTGCATTAGACAAACAAATCACTCCAGTGCATAATTCGCTATCCGACAATGTTCTTAATATTTGTTAAATATTCAACATTCGACTTCGCAAATGGGCGACCAACGAAAAGCAAACGTACATATACACGCGCATCCGTGTTGATTTTTGGACGAACCAATGACCAGCAAATGGGGCGTGGCTTAAAACCGCCTGTTAGTTTTTCATAAGTGAAAAAGAAGCCTCCCGGTCAAAGCTACATGCGGTGTCTCTACCTTGCGGAGTTTGGTTATCTTAGTCGAGATTTGTGACAAACAGTGGCGCCACGTCACGGTGCGTAGACGATCGAGGTAGTTTCGCAGACCAGTGAGTACAATTAATGTTTAATCGTTCGACTCCGCATAGCGCATTGTTGGGCTTGCATATTTAACTTTGGCGTTGGTCAATATGTAACTGTGTGGCTTATATTTACATGGTGACCCTTTATATTACTGGGATATGTTAGTTGAGTGAACCTTTGGCTTTACTTTTTTCAGATGTGCCAAGTGGGCGATAAACGAGTGATATCATCTTACATGTACAGAACACAATATTTTACTGCAGTGCAGATGCCACTTTGAGATCCAGTGTCACATTTATCATGCAGCGTGGTTTGTTGGTAAGTGATAATTGTATATTTGTACAACAAACAATCATGTAGATCATTGAAGATGGAAATACAATTATAACCAATGTTGATGAGGTGAACATTGTCATTGACATTGGCAATCATTGGTCATTGACATTGCAAAACAAACTCCTGGTTATTTTTACAAACATGTATCTAGAGTCGAAGTTGGCCTAGTCAATTATTAGGCATTATTTAAGCCTATGCAATTATTTATTATATAATATTGACACCAGTTATTATCCAAATATACACATTAGTCAATTACCTAAAATATTTGTGAAATGTATGTCAATTTCAACTAATTGTTCAAAGAAGATTGAACAAAAATCACCCAGTCTGTTCTACCCTCTCCAGAGCATAGACGCGGGAACATGGGTGGCAAGGGAGACTGGTGCCCCCTTGGAATTTAGCTGCAAAGGTAGACATATGATTCTGCTCTTACGGTTAGACATGGGGTCAAATACATTTAAAAGTATTTAACTGCAAATACATTTTGTTTATGCCAGATGCAAATATTTTCACAAGTATTTCAAATACTTTTCTAATTCTCTTGACGTCCTCGTGCCCGTGCACAATAAATAATGATAAATGGGTGACAGATGCCACTTTGAGATCCAGTGTCATACTTTTCATGCGTGGTTTGTTGGTAAGTTATAATTCTATATTTATATAACAGACAATCATAGATTATTAAAGATGGAAATACAATTATAACCAATGTTAAGAACCTGCAAAATATAAATAATAGCTTTTATCTTTACCATATTTATAATGGTGGGCAATTCCACCATCACTCATGTTATATTTATACTTTTTTGGGTCTTTCAGCACATCATATCTGAAAATATTATTGATCAACATAAAACATTTGAATTTAGTGGTCGTCACTCACGTTATGAAAAACAGACCAATGTTTTTCCATCAACTTTGCAGATAAATTCTCCTAAAACTATTGGCCTTAGTATAAAAGCACCTAACAATTTGTTTAGGTGTGAATTTAAGCTAAACGACAAGTACAGTTTAACTTCATTCTGTGTTATATTTTAGACACCAACTGCACATCAGAGAGAAAAATTCATGTTATGTCACTCACGTTACATCACTCACGTTACGTCACTCACGTTACATCACTCACGTTACATCACTCACGTTACATCATTCACGTTACATCACTCACGTTACATCACTCATGTTACATCACTCACGTTACAACCTCACAACAATATGATTATGGATGAGCACATTAATTAATATGATTACCATAGGTTACTAGTTTCAAGCTGCATGTACCTATATATTCAGAATCACCTGATCACCAACCAGAACTGGTATGATTCTAAGGACGTCACTCATGTTACACATTGTCACTCACGTTACACATTGTCACTCATGTTACACATTTTAAGCTCAGACTGCATAAATTCCATAAGGCATAGCTGTGAATTTTGTTTTGTTTTACTTAAAACTAAGCTAGTTGAAGGAGAATCAAAACTTTCTGTGAATACCCTTCATGCTTTCAAGTATGAGATTAAAATATTCACTTATTCGTCACTCACCAGTTACGTGATGGCCACCTGTAGCACATCTGACAAGATGCACAAATTTGGATAACATATAGATGAATATTAGCGGTGCACTTCTAATTGCCACTATCCTCTTCATCAAAATATATATTACTTAACTTGGTTCACTATAATTCTAAAATGGAAATGGGCCTAGTGTTTGTGGTAAGTTTCAGAGATACAATTTTAAAATAAAAGCTTTATGATTCCAAATGCTCCTATTCATAATTACCAAGTAGCATTTGTGTGTAATTTTCATTTTTATAACACCCGACATGTATATAATACAATACAAGTAATAAATTGTCAATATGGGAAGATTTATTTGTCAGTGTCATGTCCAAAGTTACATGGAATTGCCCTGGTGCACGTCGATTGTAGGTTGAATAATAAGAACTAAGATACCATTTACATAATTTAAATATCTTCATTCAGTCAAAAATTATGACAATTAAAATTTTTAGAAAATTAAAAAAAAAATTGTGACCTGCTGTGCAGCATACATTCCTATTAGGGGCTGGAGCACTGCATTGAAATGCAGTTAAAAACTGCGATAACAACTTGTCAAAAATATTTGTAAAAATACTTCTCCCCAAAGTTGACCTCAATATGGCGTGACCTTGAGATGGATATGACCACGAGATGACATTTTATGTCTGATGTTAGAATTAGACTAGATTTAGTCTATTTACGGAATTATTTTTCCGAAATTTAAGTATTTTTCTATTCTACTGTCTTTGAGGGCCCAGTACATATTTGTATGCACCCAGGAGGGAGGTGTACCCTTAACATTTACCATTTTCATGTGAAACCTTTCAGTAACCTAATTATTTGACTATATTTACTGGTTGGTTTTATAACTTTTTTTTCTCATTTTATTGAATGTTTATTAAATACATATGTGGAGTTGCACAATACTGGGCCAAATTGGTGTCCTGTAACTTACACTATATTTACTCCATAACCAGCTTCTTTGTGGACAGTTCCTATTGATAACATTTGTGCTGTATCTTAGGCCCAAGAAGAAAGAAGAGACACCAAAACACATCCTACCTGATTACTGTTGTTGTTGTAGAAAAGTGTGGTTGTGGTGGATAACATAAATTATGGTGTCCACCATTTCATGCAAATTTTTATTTCTGAAAGGTTTTTCATTCTCATTTTATTTTAGTTAAAAAACAATGTAACTTACATCATGAACTTTGACTACTTACATTATGCCACATAACTTGAGTAAAGAGATCTTATATTCTTCTTTAATTTTAGGTGTAGATGTTACTTGGCTTAGGCGTAGGTGTATCTCGACTACCATCTAAGACAGTTTTTCATTTATTTTAAGCACTTTTTGTTTGTGGTGCTCATGTCCTCTTTTGATATGTCATAGCACTAGCAGGAAATGGAAATATATTCTGGACCAATGTAAGTCTATATTTGGGTAATACATTATATATATATATATTATTACAGTGTATAGACTAAACTTATATACGGTAATTGTTTAATAGCCCCGTTTTGGTAAAATGTCATAATTTTGTATTTACTTCAATTATTTGTTTAGTGTTTACAGACAGATTAATTATGGTCATGAATAATACAAACAAGTCATATATTATTAAAAGTAAATAAATGCATAAGTTATCATTAGCTGATTAACACAAACAAATCAACATAAACATCTCAGTGAATGACCATACTTCTATCATTGTGAAGATGTTTGCATATTTGATACAGATGCTCTCACTCTCTCCCTCCCTCCCTCTCTCCCTCCATACCTCCCTCCATACCTCCCTCCCTCAGCGCAATCGTGAAGAAATGGGTGGTAATTTCAAAGCGACTTTGGCGCAAAGTCAGCCATCCAATTTGTATGAAACGTTCAGGGTAATTTGGTTAAATACACATCTGACTACTACCCAAACTTCAGAAAACTTCATTAAGCTACAACAAAGATATTTATGCAAGCACCAACACAAGTCATGAATAGTGATGAAATAAGGCCAAATGAATGACGTTTATTCAAGAGATTAAGTTAAAGAGAGAGAAATGTGGGCTCTACATCCCAAGGCCAGGCCTGTGACTGAGCCCATACTAGTCTCCTGTACCTCTGGATGACAGAGCCCACATTTCGGCATATACAACATTAGCAGTATTGTTATAGATATGTAAAACAACAGCATTACTACTGTAATCACAGTAGACCTTATGCACTGTACCGTACTAACCAAGCACACCATTCATTCACACTAACTATAATCCCAACTACCTGCTGAAGAGTTACACTATATCAAGATTTAGCCTAAACCTATAAGTGGGGCCATTACGCCACCGGTCACCGAAACATGTGACCACCCCACTACCAATGTGAAAATATGCCATTACTGAATCGATAGAAACAATAGATGCTGAGGCTAAGCCTCCAACATGCATGTGTGTCACAAAAAGCATAACCATTTCCACCAAGATTGGCAGACGAGGATACATGCCTCGTTACTGCTCATAGAGGGCTCTCGTAACAAGACTCAAAAATTCCCCAAGCTGATTGGGGAGACACAACAACTGAGGAGCCGTGTAAGAGACCTGTCGAATTCACTCCGCAAAATTGGCAAACCATTCAGGGACGCAAACAGGATACCCTGTACTGGGCCCCCGACATGAATAAATTCCCTTAACTCTGCTGCTTAGTAATTGACAGAACCTTATTAACATCCACCCCTCTCCTGCAAAGATTATGGGCCGTGTTGTGCACTGTGCTTAAAACAACCCAAGGATACTGTAATAATTAAGGTCACCAGATAGATAGTATAACATCTCCTAAATACAAACTTCCTTTGAATTCCAACACCAAGATACAGCTTCTGGTGTGTGTCATGAATGTGTTGAAGCCATTATTAACCTCTCCAATGGTGTATCCCAATAATTAGTAACCAGCTTGCTAATCATGCAATGTTTCCCTTAGCAGATATTCGTTATGCAATCTTTGACAGCCATTTTGTCCAAAAAAAATATTGTTCTTCTGTTCTGCATTTGGAAACGGGATATCTCTGGGAATAATTACGCTATATAATAATGTTTTCAGTGATGCATTCAGCACATTCTACTGTGTGTAATGATCAGACACTGTTATAAAATCGTGAATAGTTTGAAAGATATAGCCATATTTGGTGCAAAAAAAAAGATTTGTTTTTGTATTTTACCAAAAATTATTTTAAAATAAAAAAAATAAAAATAAAATGTCTGGTCATTGCACAACAGAATCTGTAGAGAACATGGATTTGCAATAATTATAATTATATATGTGTTCAATTACAAATGGCAGGTTTCCAGATTTGCCAATATTTGCTCAAAATGGTGGCCATTTTGTTTGTTACCATGGAAACGGGGGGTCTGGCTGAACAAGTTCAATATATGTTTTACTCAGTAAGACCCATTTCATGCATTGGACAGAAAACAAACACAAAATTGAACTGTTTGCACCAATTAAAAAATAATCATATCCACCAGCCGTGTCTGGCCTTAAAATCACTATTATCTACACTGTCACACAATGTCTGATCATAGGTCGTGCGTTGCATAGCTAAAGTACTCGACCTGTAACATAAAATATGGTGTGTACCCTTGATTAAAGCATCGCATTGGTGCTGCCCCAACTCCAGTTAAGTGTCAGTTTCTGGACTGAAACCACTTTCAACTGCCATAAGTGTAGCAGGATGGATTGCTGTTACAAAAGCATGTGTCCTGTGCAGCAGCTTCTCAAAAGATGCCATACTGTGTTCTATATCCTGCTCCCACAAATGCCAAATGTATCCTTGCATTCGACTAACTGTCCACCACCACCTGGAGTCTGAGTGCACAGTCATGCCTCCTGTGTTGAGCAGTCACTGGCTCCGACGTAGGAACTCTCGTTGTCGCAGCAGCAATCTGCCAATGTCCCTACCAGGCAACCAAATATGTCCAAGTGTATTTTGTCGAGTGTAACCGATCCTGCCTCTGACTGGCTGACTCAAGGTTGAATTTCAAGAGAAATTCTACAAAAATAAATACACAGCAGGACAGTACTCGAACTACTACACAGAAATTCACTCTCATCGACATGCACGATAATCAACAATGTTGCATCTGTCAAACATGTTAAGCATGTCTGAAAAACCAGAAACATGACCATGATGCCAACTAAACACATGGCAGTAATAAATGTGTGTGTTGGCATATGTGGGTGTTGTTAATGTTGGTATCTGTACTATCTGTACAACATAATATTATACATTTGCATGTTTATGTTTATATTTGTAACTGAATGTGCTGCACAGACAGAAACACAAGTGCTATGCGAGGATCTTTAATTATATTATGCCACATGCCTCCAGTAATGCATGGCGGTAATCATATTATTTCACATCCCTCCAGTAACGCATGACGGTGTGTTGCCATACAAAACACTGCACCAGCAGCAAAACAGTGACATAAACACTATAATGCATGTAAGCACTGACCCGACAAAGAGGAATTTAGAAAACCCAACAATGTGTTGACATGCAAAAAAACTGCCCCAGCAGCAAAACAGTGACACAAGCACTACAATGCATGTAAACACATGTCGGTGTGTTGACATGCAAAAAACTGCCCCAGCAGCAAAACAGTGACACAAGCACTACAATGCATGTAAAAACATGTCGGTGTGTTGACATGCAAAAAAACTGCACCAGCAGCAAAACAGTGACATAAACACTACAATGCATGTAAACACTGACCCGACAAAGAGGAATTTAGAAAACCCAACAATGTGTTGACATGCAAAAAACTGCCCCAGCAGCAAAACAGTGACACAAGCACTACAATGCATGTAAAATGTCGGTGTGTTGACATGCAAAAAACTGCACCAGCAGCAAGACAGTGACATAAGCACTACAATGCATGTAAACACTGACCCGACAAAGAGGAATTTAGAAAAACCCAACAATGTGTTGACATGCAAAAAAACTGCCCCAGCAGCAAAACAGTGACACAAGCACTACAATGCATGTAAACACATGTCGGTGTGTTGACATGCAAAAAACTGCACCAGCAGCAAAACAGTGACATAAGCACTACAATGCATGTAAACACCAACCCGACAATTAATGAATATACACAAACCCACCATAATGCATTGACATGCAAAGAAACTGCCACAGCAGCAAACAGTGACACCAGCACTATAATACATGTAAACGCACAGACCTGACAAAGCAGGAATGTAGAAAAAACTGAACATAATGTGTTGATCTGGAACAAAAAACTGCCCCAGCAGCAAACAGTGACATACGCACTACAACGCATGGCAGTAACCATATTGTAGTGAAAAGAGAAATTGTTAATGGATCCAGTTTTTTACAAACATGTAGTCTCGAGTCGAGGTAGGCCCAGTCTCTACCTGTCTGTTTTGTCATACGTACGTACATACAAAAAATGTTGTTACAAAAGTATATGTTTTTGTTGTAGTCATACTGAATGGATATTACCTGGATTTTCCCTACAACACAGTTTCTTACAGTTTATTGCTGCATGCTGGTGGAATTGTCCAATCTATTCAGTTAGTCCCTTTCAAAGGACTGGACCCATGTGACGTCTGATTGTGTCACTGACTGCATATGTAATAGTAATTATTAATTAATAACAGTAATTACTCTTATGTTGTTACAGGACACTGCGTTGAGGGTTGAAAGCTGTTTGTGAGAGAAGTGTCAACAATGAAGTGACAACGCTGCAAAGACTCAAACACATTGGCAACAACAACTGTCAAGTTGTGTGCACCAACACGACGGAGCACATCGAGCCAAGTCGTTCAATTTCAACATCTCTAACGTTAACAATGAAGTGACAACGCTGCAAAGACTCAACCACATTGGCAACAACAACTGTCAAATTGTGTGCATCAACGCGACGTAGGACTCCGAGCCAAGTCAACATCTCTAACGTCAAGAACAAGTGAAAACGTGACCCAGTCAATCGTGAGATAATATTTACATTTAAAGAGACAACTACTTTCTCTGGCGTGGAGCCATTCAAAAGTGACACTTCTGCTGCAGATGCAAATATTAATTTGCGTTCACAGGCAGATGGAAACGCGATGTGACACACGTGGAATATATTCTTATCTGATTAGTGCTTTAAAGCTGCAATTGCACACTGACGCATGTGACACACCTTCTGTATAAGACATAACGTGAAAACTGTAACAGGATGGTGTTTTGAGGCTATATATCAACAAAAAGATTTGTAAAAAAAGCCTTCAAAGTTGATGCACGCATATGTAATGCATGTATGGTGATTATTGTGCTTACTACGCTCAAACACATCGATATGTTTATAAGCATTATTGCTTTGAAAACGCAAGTATGACATCGTACAAAATGTGATTTATGTGTAAACAGGTTAGAAACAAATAGTTTCAATATGTCTGCGAATGTGCACACGTGTAACGTTGAGAAACGATTTAACTGTGACACTTATGGGAAACGTTTAAGAAACAGTGATGACATAACGCTACATGTTCGGAAGCACATTGGTGAAAAACCGTTCAAATGTCAAACCTGTGGTTCAAAATTCTCACAAAGTGGTCATTTGAAGATCCATGTCCGAATTCATACTGGGGAGAAACCCTACAAATGTGATACTTGTGGAGCACAGTTCTCGGAAAGTGGTACTTTGAAAACCCATGTCCGTATACATACTGGGGAGAAACCCTACAAATGTGATATCTGTGGTGCACAGTTCTCAACAAATGGCAAATTGAAAATACATATTCGAGTTCATACTGGTGAGAAACCCTACAAGTGTGATACTTGTGGAGCAAAATTCTCTGTAAGTGGTCATTTAAAAACGCACATCCGTATCCATACAGGAGAAAAACCCTACACATGTGACACCTGTGGTATGCAATTCTCAAAAAATAATCAATTGACGTCACATACCCGAATCCATACGGGGGAGAAACCGTACAAATGTGATACCTGTGGTGCAAAATTCTCACAAAGTGGTCATTTGAAGACCCATGTCCGAATTCATACTGGGGAGAAACCCTTCAAATGTGATACCTGTGGTTCACAGTTCTCAAAATGGAGCACTTTGCATAGCCATACCCGGATCCATACTGGGGAGAAACCCTACAAATGTGATACCTGTGGTGCACAATTCTCCCAAAAGAGTATTTTGAGCACGCATGTCCGTATCCACACTGGGGAGAAACCCTACAAATGTGACACATGTGGGGCACATTTCACAACATGTGGTCAGTTGAATGCACATGTCAGTAGAATGCACACTGGGGAGAAACCATACAAATGTGATACTTGTGGTGCGCAGTTTGTGTATTGTTATGAACTGAAGACACATGTCCGTACCCACACTGGGGAAAAACCCTACAAATGTGATACCTGTGGTGCACAATTCTCCCAAAAGGGTACTTTGGTCACTCATGAACGTATCCACACTGGGGAGAAACCATACAGATGCGATACTTGTGGTGCACGATTCTCAAAACATGGTCATTTGATCACACATGTCCGTATACACACTGGTGAGAAACCCTACAAATGTGATACGTGTGGGGCAGAGTTCTCAACAACTGGTAATTTGAAATCACATATTCGAGTTCATACTGGGGAGAAACCATACAAATGTGACACATGTGGGGCACATTTCGCAACATGTGGTCAGTTGAAGTCACATGTCAGTAGACTACACACTGGGAAGAAACCATACAAATGTCATACCTGTGGTGTACAGTTCTCAAGAAGTGGTGGTTTGAAGTCACATATCCGCATCCACACGGGTGAGAAATCTGTGTGATACGTGAACATCACAATTTTCAGTACGTGGTAATTTAAGATCATATATTCGTATTCACGTTGGTAAGAAATCCTTGAGATATGATATGCGGGGGTCAGTGCTTTTTATAGAACATTTTGATCAACAAAGTAGTGTGTTCGCTTTCACAACGTAACGAACGCCTAAGATGTGACACACGAGGTAAATAATGTAGAAACATACACGCGATAGGAGGTCTAGCTTACATATACATGTGCTTAGTTGTACTTAGGAGAAATTATTCAAATGCGATAAATGTGTGTGTGTGTGTGTGTGTGTGTGTGTGTGTGTGTGTGTGTGTGTGTGTGTGTGTGTGTGTGTGTGTGTGTGTGTGTAGAAACGGTTTTCAGGGCTGTTGTCAAATTATAAATACATATTTGGAAAATTAATACGTGGTACTCGTCAATGTTTCTGGGTGTTGTCTGACGAACGTTCTGACTTCCCATTACCAGTATTTCTTAGGCAAGAGATTCTTAAATAAATCAGGGCAGTTGCTAACAGTTAATTAGGCCTTCAAATATATTTATTTCATATTATGCAGAAACAAATGTTAAACATGTTGATTTCGTGACGCGCTAATTATAATGGGAATTGAAACAGCGACCAGAATATTACAAATTGGGACCCCAACGACACGTTCACAACTGGTGGGTTAGAATGAAAATTCCCGAATATTTATTCAGATCTTTGCCAACATCGCGCTTCCTTCATTTCCGTGATGGAGCGTACTTGGAAATTCGTGTTGAAACCAGTCGGTTGGGAAAGCGGCTCTGCCTCTATTGTAGGTATTAAGATACTTTTTTTCATTATACTGGGGATGGTATTGAATCTCGATGTGTGTAATTAAGAAACCGTTGTTCTCTATACTGTGGATGGTATAGATTCCCGATATATGTAGTTAAGAGACTGTTTTCCCTATACTTGGGATGGTATAGATTCTTCTATGCTACTTACCTTAGTCCGGGCGGACCTGAACTTGTAATTCATTGACATTTGAAGTTTCCTTGAGAGTGTTAATAGTACATAGTTATTTTTGAACGGGCCATACTACTATTATTTTTGTTAAGTGTCCGTGATGGTCAAATTGCATTAGTGCAGACCACGAGGGTCTTGATGGTCCGAACAGGAGCGACTTTTGCCACAGCGTATCTAAATTTATCGTAGGATCCTGGACTGTCTGCATAGTCACGGTCTGCTACGTCAGCTCTGCCAAAGCCCGGTTGTCTACTTGGTGTTACTGGATGTATATATGCCCAGTTGTCAATTTCTCCTTCGTATTCACTTGGGCTCTAGGGATTGGGCGACTCGCTTTTGTTCCTGGTGTAACAATCGCTATAATGCCCATGCCATGGAATGTGTCATTCCCACTTACAGTCCTGAAGTTGTGGTCGACATTATCAACTGCATACTGAACAAACTCTGTGGTGTAGTTGGTTATGTCAGTGCCTTGATCTACAGCCGCATTCTGTCCAAACCGTTTGACCTCTTTGAACGAACTGCAGAATCCGTAATTGTGAAGTGAGTCAATGAGAACACGATATGCAAAATGATGGTGTAGTTGCACTGCTAATGCAATCTGAAGTGGGGCAAACAACACCCGGGGTCGCTGCTTGCATGATGGCTTGTCCACTGGATGCTACCTTTATACCAACACCTCTTCCCTTCACGATTCCTTCAAGCAACATCCTCAAACTAGAAGGTAATTAGCTGAAACAAGCTTCTTCAGAATCGATTTCATTTGACGCTGGGTGCGATTCACATGATGTGTCTACTGCCTCGATGTCCTCCAGGATTAACTTTCTAGCAGCTTGTGTTATGCGAATTCTCTCGCTCTTTGGATGATCCGATTGACTAGCATGACACTCAAGCAGTACATTTTCAGCCGTCTGCCACATAGTCACCACATTTGATTTGTGATTTATAGTAATGATAATCACTTGGTAACCAAAATGTTCGCTCAGTCTAGCCTTCATATATTTTACAGAATATGGCTCAGTGATAGATCCTGTCAGGTACTCGGTCATTTTGTTAACCAGATCTGATACAGTTGTTTGTTCGTCGTCTTTATCTTGCAGACATTGAATGACCTGAAGAAATGCTTCAGCTTTGACTTCACAGACAGGACGGCCTGTGTTTGTTGATTTGTTTGGTCTCCCAACGTTCAGCTTTTTCTGGACGTCTTGATCACGCACAATCACTAGAGGGACAACTTTTCCGGTGCGGAAGTTGACCCTGCATGTTTGGTGATATACGGCGTCAGCTGCAGGCAGATCATGCACAGCGAGCAACCGGACCCGAACACGATCAGCCCAGGCGTCTCTTCTTGTAGAACATTGTTCCAGCAATGTTTCCTTGCATTCTCTTGTAGCCATAGTATACACATCTCCTTGTCTTTTCTTTCTGTCAAAACATACTGTCGTCTCACAGAATAAGCAATCAGTTAGTGTTAGTGTTACTGAAGTTAAACGTCTGCTCTGCTGATCGCAACAGCGCAGTCTGGATAATTGGTCCGGGTTTCTCATAATCTCTAATGGATTGCGCAATTTTCGTCGTATTACAGTACGAATAACGGCATTTCTGATGCACCACTTTTCCGGGAACAGTCTCAATGGAGTCTCTCCGTTGTTTGCTAGCTTTATTGATGCCTTAGCTACCCTGCTCGCGAAGGGATACTATTGCATGGCCATTACTTAGGGGTTCCTGGCAGAACATATAGGAATCCGTTTTTGGTTCTGCCACGCTTCAAGCAACAACGAGATCGTCTGAAAAAAACACCAAATATGTTTATAAATATGTTGTATATATATGTTATTAATATACATTACGTATATTACATACATATATTATTACTTTATATTATACTATTACATGAAAGCATTCAACGTGACAACCCTTTATCATCGCTCACTTTTGACCATACTTTGCAAATATGTATAAATATTAGTGCGTTGTTGCTATTCGTTAATATGATATCATGAGAGAATGTGTTAACATCGATTTGACTATACATAAACTATTTAATTGAAGCGTGGGCGCCTACATAAAATGTGAAAGTACCGCTATGCAAGCCTACTTACTTTTGAGCGTTTTTGCATGCGTTCTCTGGGTTGGTTCAGCAGATGACACCCATGTAGTGTGTTTAGATACATTCATATGTATATTATGAATACCCAGTTTCAATCACCATGAAATTAAATAGACGCTATATCGAATATTAGCAAAATATGCACTTTCAAATATAGGTATTAATGCTGTTTAACATGGGGTAAATGGGAAATGTTGATTCCTCGTTTTAAGTCACTTCCCCAATTTTCATCGCTGAAGACTTTTGATATGTTTTATAGGTACCTTCAATGTTGCCAAAACAGTTGAAATTGCTTCTGTTGCAATTTGTTCCAGGTCCAACCATAAAAGTCCTGGACTATACATGTATACCTATATCTCAATAAGCCTCCAACAAATCATGCCACAATATAAATATTTACCATGGGTACCATCGTGCAAAAGAGACATTGTTGAGTTGCTTGTGACCTGAGACAAGATTAAATATATTCGCAATATTAATGTTGCAATGGTTTTCCAGCTTATTGATGAAAACTAAATTTAATTTATTGATTAATTTCATTGCAATGCTGAGTTTTTAATGACATTGTTGCAGATTAAGTTGTATCTTTTTTGTAATTGTTGTGAAAATGTACTAACTTTTATATGTTGTTATCATAATATTTATTTTATGATTGAAATATGTGTATTGCATAAGTTTGAAGGTAATCTTGTATTTGGTCTTGGGTTAATTATATTAACTGTTTGTTTATTGTAGAATACATTGCCTGTTGGGTATGACAGTCACGTCTGTTCATTCGGACGTATTGGCGAGCATACGCTTTTGCCGGCATGGATTGGTTCGACTGCGAAGTGTTTGCCATCATGACACACAGTGCTGCTGGAGGCATTCCACTGGGAATTCTCATCACGACGTCATCATCCCGTTCGACAGTCTTGGCAGCTTTGCGCCTTTTCACCGAACTCTTGTCTCCAAATGCATTTTTGGAAGAGGTGTGCGACAAGTATTCATGACAGACGATTGCGACACGGAAAGACAACCTCTTTCCTCCATGTTTCCAGAATCAGCACTGCTCTTGTGCATATTCCATCTTCTGCAAGCAGTTTGGCGATTCTTGTGGAACTCGTTCGCATCTAATGCCGAAAAGAAGGCCTGCAAGAGCGCCACACAGATAGAGCCAATGCGTGGCCAGCAATACATCCCTGGGCAAGAACCACTCACCCACGCACATATACCTCACCAAACCACACCACACACGCGCACACACGCGCACACACGCACACACGCACACACGCGCACACGCACACATACACTCTAAGAGAAACGCTCACCCATATGTAGAAATTTGATACATATTCTCCCCTTCCTCTGAATTTAATATCCTCCTTGTAGGTTAGTGGGCAGTATCCCTTTCATATTAGTGGGCAGTATACCTTGCGTGTTAGTGGGCCGTGTACATTGCATGTTAGTGGGCAGTGTACCTTGCATGTTAGTGGACAGTATCCCTTTCATATTAGTGGGCAGTATACCTTGCATGTTAGTGGGCAGTGTACATTGCATGTTAGTGGGCAGTGTACATTGCATGTTAGTGGGCAGTGTACATTGCATGTTAGTGGGCAGTACACCTTGCATGTTAGTGGGCAGCTCACCTTGAATGTTAGTGGGCAATATACCTTTCAGCTTAGTGGGCAGTATACCTTGCATGTTAGTGGGCAGTACACCTTGCATGTTAGTGGGCAGTGTACATTGCATGTTAGTGGGCAGTGTACATTGCATGTTAGTGGGCAGTATACCTTGCATGTTAGTGGGCAGCTCACCTTGAATGTTAGTGGGCAATATACCTTTCAGCTTAGTGGGCAGTATACCTTGCATGTTAGTGGGCAGTATACCTTGCATGTTAGTGGGCAGCTCACCTTGAATGTTAGTGGGCAGTATACCTTTCAGCTTAGTGGGCAGTATGCCTTGCATGTTTGTGGGCAGTATACCTTGCATGTTAGTGGGCAGTATACCTTGCATGTTAGTGGGCAGTATACCTTGCATGTTAGTGGGCAGTATACCTTGCATGTTAGTGGGCAGCTCACCTTGAATGTTAGTGGGCAGTATACCTTTCAGCTTAGTGGGCAGTATGCCTTGCATGTTTGTGGGCAGTATACCTTGCATGTTAGTGGGCAGTATACCTTTCAGATTAGTGGGCAGTATGCCTTGCATGTTTGTGGGCAGTACACCTTGCATGTTAGTGGGCAGCTCACCTTGAATGTTAGTGGGCAGTATACCTTTCAGCTTAGTGGGCAGTATGCCTTGCATGTTAGTGGGCAGCTCACCTTGAATGTTAGTGGGCAATATACCTTTCAGCTTAGTGGGCAGTATGCCTTGCATGTTTGTGGGCAGTATACCTTGCATGTTAGTGGGCAGCTCACCTTGAATGTTAGTGGGCAGTATACCTTTCAGCTTAGTGGGCAGTATGCCTTGCATGTTTGTGGGCAGTACACCTTGCATGTTAGTGGGCAGCTCACCTTGAATGTTAGTGGGCAGTATACCTTTCAGCTTAGTGGGCAGTATGCCTTGCATGTTAGTGGGCAGCTCACCTTGAATGTTAGTGGGCAATATACCTTTCAGCTTAGTGGGCAGTATGCCTTGCATGTTTGTGGGCAGTATACCTTGCATGTTAGTGGGCAGCTCACCTTGAATGTTAGTGGGCAGTATACCTTTCAGCTTAGTGGGCAGTATGCCTTGCATGTTTGTGGGCAGTACACCTTGCATGTTAGTGGGCAGCTCACATTGAATGTTAGTGGGCAGTATACCTTTCAGCTTAGTGGGCAGTATACCTTGCATGTTAGTGGGCAGTATACCTGGCAGTTTAGTAGGCAGTACACCTTGCAGGTTAGTGGGCAGTACATCTTGTAGTCACCAATGCGTGTGGACATATATTCATGCGCGTTTGGACATGAAGACATGCGCGAACATGGGATGAAGGAACCAATGAATGGTAGGTGTACATGTTTATGTGTGAACGTGACATGAGTCTGAAGGCGAGTGACGGAACACACATACAAGGCTAAACACCTACAATCCAGCTAATGCAATAAGTTCAATGGACAAACATGTTACTTAGACGAAACCCCAAACTAGCACGAAAAGTCACTAGGTGGCGCTTCTTGGTAGGTTAATAGGTCAAACTATGACACGAATGATGGGTAACATTATAACATGTATGCACACGAGGTGCAAAATCAGCACGTTCAAAAAACAAACATCTAGAAAAAGTGCAACGCTCAACATATATGAAACACGAAACAATAGACATACAGTTAACAATTGACAACATCGCGCTAATATTGCCAGTCAATCAAAGGAAATTGTTACGCTTGCACAAAGCGTTAGTATATTTGTACAGACGTTTTGCCAGCTGCACCCAGACAACAAAGAAACGAGTGTTGAGTAATGCACATTGATTAAGTGTTTTCTAAAAGACACCGGGCAAATAATGCCTCTTATCTCGTCGGAAGGTCATTAGTAACCTCGCCTCGCATTGCGTTAGAACAGCTGCAACTGATTACAGGGGTAAACCATTGAGTTGTGCAGCAATAATGACATTTGTGTGACAAACACATCACTGACGCTTGCGTGAGCACGTTTTCCCGATAAACTGTTGTACCTGCATATTTTGTCCTGGGTTACCGTTTCTCTGCAAGCCCCAAAAAACATGAAATATAACTTTTCGATATTGATGTGCGCATTCTACAGTTGAGAAAACATGACACCATGCTTTGATTTTACACGGATACAAAATTAAATTAGACAAAAAATGTTGTCCACCTTTGAAGTATAACATACTATTACGAGGACATTTCAACGTGACTATTCATGTGTATAGATTGCTTTCTGACAATGTCAAATAAAATGATGTCTCATCTATTTGATACGTAATAATAACGATGGTGGTATGATTCTGCGTGCTATTTCAAGTGCCTGTACTTTGAACTCCACCCGGAGTTCGTTGTCATAGCAACTTGGTTTCTACTACAGCATTCGACACAAAGACTTCAGTGGCTGTTAGCGTCGGTTCTAACTAACGAAAAACAGATGTGTAAATGAATCAGAGGGCGAGTCGACAGCGTGCGTACTCGCTCTGGTGGTCGAATTCATATCAACACGGTTTAAAGGGACACTGCATAATGTTTAGAATACTTCATACCAACATAGTATAAAGGAACACAGTTTCACAACATGCACACAATTACGCGCACGCCTGTACGCACGCACGCACGCACACAAGCATAGATATTTTAAAACAAAATAAGTATTTAGTTTGGTCTATATTGTTTCAGACGGGGCACTTGGTACGCGGTTATGCGAGAGTTAATGATGCATTTCTACGATCTGCCACCGCCCACATCTCCTGCACAACTGTGGAGACTGATCGGTGAAGAGGATGAGGGATATTGTTCAGATGATGAGTGAAAAGGACTGTCAAAAAAACAATGAGATAATTAAACAATAATAAATGTTTAACTTTAAAATATGGTATTTCGTTGGTTCCTTTCATACACGCACATGTATACAATAACACACACAATTATGTACTAACAGGCTCCCATGATACCCACTGAAATGTTTATGCCAGGGGGACCCTGATAGGTGACCGTTAGATACACACACGCACACACACACACACACCTACCCATCAACCCGCCCAACCCGCCCGTTCTATCCGACCTACCCGCCCGCGCCGCCAGGAGGTGCTAGCTACTTCCCGTCATATGACCAGAACTGTGTCAACAGTCTCTAGGGGCCCTCTAGAAACAGGAATACGTCAGCATTTTAATCTCCCTGATTTCATGGCTCCTGATTTGAGTATCATAACCCCCTATCCCACTACTGCCGATGACATAAAGTTATTTAGAACTATAACCAATAAAGATGGCCACGATATTCTGCAACAAGACTTAAGCATTCTTGAACAATGGTGCGACAAGTGGTTATTAAAGTTCCATCCCGATAACTGTCTACACATGGACATTGGAAAAAATAATATTGGAGAAAATAAATACTTCATGGCACCACATACTGTTAAACATGCTCTTGTCACCACATATAAACAAAACAGATTTACGAGTAATTATTGATTCAAAACATTAATTTGACGATCACATCAACCAAGCAATCATAATTACCAAAAAAAATCACAAGAACTTTTAAATTCTTAGATAAACTTTTGCCACTATATAAGATTACGGTTAGATCCCATCTAGATTATGCATTAGCAGCATAGTACCCAGGTAAGATGAAACATAAAATACCCACAGAAAATGTCCAGAGAAGAGCCGCAAAAGAACTACCTTGGATGAGGGACTTATACATTGAAAGACTTAAATTACCCACACTCACTGGCATGTTTAGAGGGGGGGGGGCGAGGGGGCGACCGCCCCCAATGGTGGCAGCTGACACCCCCCCCCCAAAGTCGCACGGCAGCTGTCAGCAGTTGTGCACTGGACAGGGCATTATTCGCCTGATTTTGCCCACCATGAAACATCCTGGATACGCCACTGCCCATACATTGAAAGACTTAAAGTACCCACGTTAGCATATCGTACATTAAGAGGAGACATGATTGAAGTATATAAAATAATGCATAACCTATATGATAACAAATCCGCACCAAACCTCCTTAATAGATGGTTAAATGGGAGGATGTGGCATTACGATCCGGTAACAGAGGACACTCTCTCAAACTATTCAACCAAAGAGCAAAACTAAACGTAAGAAACAATGCATTCCCGCTTAGAGTAGCTGATCCGCGGAATAGTTTACGTGATTCGGTAATATGAGCTCAATAAATTAATTTAAAAACTGCCACGACAAATTCTGGTCAACCCAGGAGATACTATACTAATATGGATCCCCATTAACATTTAATACTGGAACCGGAAATCACAAACTTTTAATAGTCAAAGAAGAAGATCTGATCGTTGAGGAACCGAGAGCATCCTGCGATCAGAACAGTCCTAATATATCCTAAGGTAAGATAAGGTATTGCACGACAACTACACTTGCTGTAGGCACGCTCCCCGTTGTTGATTGACAGCCAGCCGAACTGTACACAGTGCTGTATACCAGCATCCTTTACACAGCATATAGGCGCACGTCGCCAAAATGTTAAACTCGTTTGATAAAAATGTGAGCCATTTGTAATTAATTACCTTAATTCTTTCAGGAAATGTGTCGCTTACAGATGGTTTCATCAGCGACTGTATATATGGGTATCGGCATCACATAGACGTTGCTGAGAGAATATGTTCCAATGGGCTATCAATCCATGTAGGCAGCATAGCGCAGACGATTCGCGTCGCTATTCAGTGAGCTTGCCATACGGCGTACGCCATATAACCGCGTACAATTTCACACGGATTCATTCACTTGACAAGTCGCGTCAATAGAACCGAGTAGGCATATGAGTAAGAAAATGTACTGGATGTCCGCAGATATATGTAAGTTGTATAACATGTTATGGTAACCGCACCCTACGGTGAAGTGAACCGTAGGAATGTGGAGCACAAATGATGGAACCCGCAGCGACCACATTGCTCATACGCAGCGCCATTTCAAAGTTTTCAAACAGGGGTTTAAAGGGGCTTTAAAGGCCACTGTATAGATATAGATTGCGCTATTCTACCGAAGGGGCCAAGAGGGTTGAAAAGACATGGAATACTGTAAAAGGTTTGCCTCCCAAAAACATGTCTATATATTTATTTAGGATCACAACCTAGTTGGATAACCTTGAAAAAAGTTACTGGAAAAAAGTTATTAGCCCCTAAAGACGTCCGTCCAAACCCACAACGAACTAGCGTTGTAACAATTTCCGTTTAGATATTTTGCCCTTTTTGAGCGATAAAACCGGTTTGTTTACGCTCGAAAATTAACAGGTTCGTATCACAAACATGTCAAAAAGTAATGTCAACCGTACGTGGATGTTTACAGTCTTCTTAACATAAATAGGAAGACTTAGCATATGAGACTGAGGTTCTAGCAAGTAGATGTGTTGTTGCGTGCCCTAAGTTTGTGCATCATCCAATTAAGATGTTACGGCAATGTTTTGAATCTGGGCCCACCTCGATTCCGTCATTATATAACTACATTTTGCCTAAATTTAATATCGCAGTGCACTCGTTCAGTAATTCCACATCATTTCAGGCATATGACGTTTAACAAATATTATTTGCGTCTAATAGCACGTTTGAGGCCCCGGTTTGTGCGAAACGCCTCGCTGTATTACACTAAACACAACGAATTAAACGTGTAAACTTCATGGGGCTATTTTTATATTTTTTTGGTGATCAATTACATTAGGAATTGTAATTATTTAACATTAATTGGGGTAGTTGTTTTATGACGCTGTTCTTTTAATACGTAGGGTTTGTGATGCAGATAACTGTACAAAACAATAGTGAGGCCTCATTTAGAATATTGTATACAAGCATGGAGGCCATATCGCAAGAAGGACATAGATATGCTAGAAAGAGTACAGAGGAGAGCGACTAAAATGATACCAAATCTGAGGGATCTTAGTTACGAAATACGCCTAAAAGAATGTGGTTTAACAACACTAGAGACCAGGAGATTGAGAGGAGATCACATAGAAGTGTTTAAAATATTGAATGGTTATGAAAATATTGATAGAAACATTTTTTTCTCAGTTAAGAAAGATAAAAGGACCAGAGGACATGAAGCTACATTAGTAAAGGAGCAGTGTAGATTAGATATAAGAAAGTTCTCATTCTCACAAAGGACTGTAAATGAATGGAACAGATTATCTCCTGATTGTGTTGGTGCTAGTAGCGTGAATATGTTTAAAAATAAAATCGACACACACCTAAAAAAGGCGGGATACATGTAGATAAAAAGTATTGGACTCTCGATAAGCCAAAAGGCTTCCTTGTCCACCTGCCATCCAGAGTAATTTTCTGGATGGCAATCTTGTTAAACTGAGCCGAGATGAGTAGCCAGTCAGGACAATAGGTGATTGATGGAGTCGTGTCACTGCAACACTCAAAGAAATGACGCGAAGACAAAATTACAGTTGAATACACAAAGTGTGTAATATGCCATGAACAAGTGACCAAAGGACTATTTGATGTGCAGGTCAAAACAACACCAACATTGTTTTGGCAATGACAGCTAGGCAGAACGAAACCTTCCGCAGGCTGCGAGATGACGTTGCCGTGGAAACATGGGTGGCTGACAAATCACCAAAACGGCATGCAAAATGTAGGAATGTGTACCTGAAAGAAGAGTTTTAAACTCGCAGAAAAAAGCATCAACGAGTGGATACCTCAACATCGGCAGAGAATGAGTGCAGCACTTCATCCGTAACAGCAAACATTTCTACTAGGCAAAGCACACCAACATTTGATGCAAACATGAATGCAGCAAGATTCCCAAGTCACTGTTCAATGGAGACGGAACTATGGTCTACCAAAGCTAGAGATGCGGAAGACGGCTGTGGTGGTGGATACCATGCATGTGTGCTGTTCGCCGTTGGTCATTCCACAAAGACGAACCATTTTGAGCCATTGCAACACGCTACAAGAGGAATCTTGCTCAAGATGTACCTGCTGGTACAAGTATCATACACTTCTGCTGTGACCGATACAAAACCAAAGCCTAAAGTCATCCGTGATATGACAGACACATATGCCCGGTCACCACCAGGAAGGCTGTTTGAGGTCAGTGAGCAGTACAGGTCTCTCGATCCACAGGAGTTCCTCTCTGTGTCGGCCAACAAAGCAGTAATGCTGAACTTTCTATGTGAGACATGGAGAAAGGAAGAGCCGCTAGCACCAACGATGGGCTTGACGCGACTGTACCTGGGTGGCGGTTTCAAGGAAGAAACCAAGAGCGTGTTGGTTACGCAGAGTTCAGTTACAGATGTGTCTGACCTGGAGTCAACTCAACTGGAGGCCGACACCAGGGTAATTATTCGCTCCATATACAGTACCGGAATGAAGGTGTCGACCGAATGATTATCCACGCCAATGACACAGACATCATTGTCATTGGAGGTAAATGTTTTCAGACACTCATAAACTAGTGCTACCTAAAGCAATGTTATTTAATATGTTAGAGTAAAATATAAAATAACTGTTAACATTTGAACACAGCGATTTTTATATGTTTTATTTTGCTTGACGGTTGTGTTTAAGGGGTACAGAAAGGAAATCGCCTACATTTTGGTTTAAAAGACATGGGTTATAATACCTTTCGTTCCTCTGTAAAGTAGATTCACAGGAGAAACCAATTTAGTACAAACGGGACAGATGGGACTCATTTTAAGAAACATGTGCGAATGACATTCGAAAAATACCAAAAAATAACCTGAAAGGCAATGCATTTTGAACCACTATTTCTTATCTTGCAAAGTCGATTTAATTATCATTTTGGGCACACTTTAGCTGCATTAGTAACACTGATTTAACTGGTACATATACAGATTGTACGAACGCCACCAAACTTTCAGTCAATTCAGAGGAAGTATAAATAACACATTTGATGATGACCACAAAAATCTCCTTTTAGCGTAGAGGATCATGTTGTTTAAGTGCTGTTTACATGTTTCCAGTAACTTTTTTTCAAGGTTGTCCAACTAGGTTACGATCCTAGATATATGTAGATATCATTTTTTGGGGCAAACCTTTTACAGCATTCCATGTCTACTTTCACACAAAAATGCATTTGGCCCCTGGGTATTCCACGGCAGAAGTATTTTGTTGGTCGACGATTGGCGTCTGCGGCTATTTATAGAGCAATGTGGTGCAGGCAATATGTTTGTCGTCGTTAGGTTTCGGGGACATAAGACAAGCTTGCGCTGAATCTATATGGTGATTGTGTTATTGATATAAGGATTTATTTATTTAGTGTTGTTTGGTTTGCAACAGCATATGTCATAAATAAATCCTTATCAACAGCACAATCACTATAGATTCAGCACACGCTTGTCTTGTGTCCTAGAAAACTCACGACGGCAAACATGTCGCCTGCACACGACTGTTATATAAATAGCCGCGGATGCCACGCGTCGGCCCAGTGGCGTATCCACAATTTTTTCATTGGGGGGGCCAAAATTGGGCCAGCTAATACTGTCCTGTCCAGCGCAGAAGAGCTGACAGCTGCCGTAACAGCGACTTTTTTTTGGGGGGCATCTGCCAACATTGGAGGACCGCCCCCCCTCGCCCCCTCTAAATACGCCACTATTGCGTCGGCCGATAACATATTTTTGCCGTGGAATGGCGCAATATATACAGAGCCCCTTTAAATGCCACTCATTAATTCAACTGGCGCGATTGGCTGGCGGCAACGCAAATTAAGCCACGTATTTTGGTTGGCTTGGTATTTATTAGTAGTTAATGTGTATGCTGTGCATGCTGGGTATGCCTGACGGATTGTCAGCTTTTTGCTTTAAATCGTCATTACATTTTGGCTCCCCACATGCTCGCCATTAGACGAAGCTTGTAGACATTCTGGTTAATATACTATTCATTATTATATACATTTTATATAAGAGCAGTTGTCCGCTTGTAAGCAGGGGCGAACATTTCTGTGGACACAGTGAATTGCGACATCGGGCAAGCACACATCATGTGTACGCGTAAGTATGCCTCAAAGACGTCTTTTTATTAATCTTTTTATGTGTTAATTATGTTACCCTTTCCATGAATATTTGTTCTAATGATCTGCCACTGCAGCCTATGTTCATTATTTGTTAATACATTAATGCGTGTTATATGTGATAGTCTTTGAGTTTGAGTTAGACTTTGATCACCGAGCAATGATAGGTACATCACATTCCGCTAGGGGCAGCACCGTAAATTTGTCCTCGCATTTTAGACCAGAAACCTGTGAAGCTTTTGGACGCCATTGCTACGGCTCCCGCCGAGATTGGGGGATTCCCCAAAATCGCTTGGCAACATTATGCAAATGAATTTACGTCGTATTTTGATGATCACATGAACCAATGAAAGACTGATCTACGTCATAGCCAGTTTCGCGGGAGTTTTCCGAGCACAACAAACGAGGTAGGTGAATTTAAACTTTGATGTCGTGAACAATCGTTTAAAAATATGGTATAATATATCTCCATCCCGTTAGTAGCCTGTGTTAGCCATTTTAAAATATATATGCCTTCATATGATATGCATTTTATGGTTGTGGACCGCCGTGGGAGTGTGCAATCGCCCATGGAAAAGCAGGCCTGTCGCACGCTGTTTGCAATGCTGTTGTGTTTCTTCAATGGTTGTGTCGGGGACACCTCAATGTTTACAAATGTAAATAAGTCAAATATGTCATAGCAATGTAACAATAGTCAACAGTTAATATGTGAACTTTCATTTTGATCAACATACCATCATTATTCAGTAAAATAAATTGGACATTAATAATAGACAATTAGGTTAGAGGTCAAGTTTTTTTTTACAAATTAATGGTTCACACTTTAATATGCCATTTTATGCCCAAAATTATGGTCAGTATGTATATGTGATCAATTACAATGATTTATAAAGTTACGAAGTCCATGTGTTACAATAAATAATTTAAGTAAGTAATTTGTCAACATAATTAAATCAGTGCTCATTCAAGGTCAATTATCTAGGTCGTATTAAGGTCAGATGTTATTCTGGTCAAGGTTAAATATTTAGTTACTTTTAATTTGCTAGCACAACATACCATAATTATTAATTTAAAATAAATTTCATATTCATACATGCAATTAGGTCAAAGGTCATTTTTTTAAAACAAGTTAGCCTTAATTTAATTAAACAAGTTCATGCTTTAATATGCTACTTTATGGTCAAAGTGTACATAAATGTTCCATTCCAACACTTTATAAACATACCAAGCCCATGTGTCACACATAATCATTTAATTAGGTCACTTGTCAACATATATAGGTCAACGGTCATTAAAGGTCAAATAACTAGGTCATGTCAAGGTCACAGTACAAGGTCAACATTTTTGGGTCATAACATTTTACTTTACTTAGTATCTTCATTAGAACAGATTATGTAATGCTTTGCCTATATTCAGTGGCACATGGTGGCAGCACAGTCTGCACAAGCTCCAGATCACAAGAAACGGACATGAAACCTATAGACACAATGACCCTTTTTTCAGACACTAAAAAGTTAATTTACTTTGTTAATAATAGAGATATTTCAAAAAGGGTTGTAAACTACATAGCATACACTATCACATAGAAGTGTTTAAATGATTATATATCAATTTTGAATTTGTTGGTAATGTACCTAACAATGACCGATGTCAACGAAATGAAAGACTTAGTCTTAATCATGAGTTAGTCTTAGACTTAGTTAGTAGACAGTAGATGTGTGTCTTGAAATGTGTTATCTTGTTAGCTTATTTTTCGATGCATTGATTTAGCAGTTGAATAATTTGATTATTGTTTCAGATTTTACGAGAATGCACGAATAAAGAAGTTATGCACACAGACACAGTGACAGTGTCAGTCATGGCTATATATTAGTGCTGACATGAAGGTTTCAGAGCAGTGTGGAATTGCAGCTTCAAAGGGAAATCAAATCCTTGGATTGATTAGGCGAAATATAGCATATAAAGAAAAAGAACTAATAATACCGCTGTACAAAACAATAGTTAGGCCTCATTTAGAATATTGTATACAAGCGTGGAGGCCATACCGCAAGAAGGACATAGATATGCTAAAAGAGTACAGAGAAGAGCGACTAAAATGATACCAAAACTGAGGGATCTTAGTTATGAAAAACGCCTAAAATAATGTGGATTAACAACACCAGAGATTGAGAGGAGATCAGATAGAAGTGTTTAAAATATTGAATGGTTATGAAAATATTGATAAAAATATGTTTTTTTCAGTTAAGAAAGATTGAAAGACTAGAGGACATGAAGTTACATTAGTAAAGGAGCAGTGTAAATTAGACGTAAGAAAGTTCTCATTTTCACAAAGGACTGTGAATGAATGGAACAGATTATCTGATGATTGTGTGGGTGCTACTAGTGTGAATATGTTTAAAAATAAAATCGGCACATACCTCAGAAGGGCTGGATATATATAGATAAAAGGGTTGGACTCTCGATAAGCCAAAGGGCTTCCTTGTCCACCTGCCATCTAGAGTTAATTCTCTGGATGGCAATCTTGTTAAATCTTGTTAAATCTAAATCATCTAAATATAGGCCAGAGTAAATCAGTTACGCCCATCTAGCGGACTATGTCTGTGGTGTAGTTAATAATAATGCGTTCGTGTCGAAAGTTAGTAATATGTTAATTTCTTATTTAACATGTGCCAAAAACTTCGGATCCCCTCCATCGGCACAGTTAGTACATTCTAAATTATTTATTTTACGTCTGTTTTTCACCAGCCTTTTTTGAGGCTGTCATTTCTTGTGTTATAATTATATCGGTTGGGATATGTGCTATCCATCCTCGCGCGCCAGGGGTCGCTGCTGCTGATTACATCAGTGCCAGCCAGCAGTACTTCCTGGCTGATCGCTTTGCGAAACTCTGAATTTAAGCTCGACCAATGAAATCGCTCACTAGATCAGTGGATCTCGGCAGGTCAGGTAGTCATAATAAAACTAATTCCAACCAACCGTGGCTCGTGTTACATGCAATGTTTAGAAATAAAGTAGTATGTTTGGTAGTTTTTTCGGTATGTTTGGTAGTTTTTTCGAGATGCTGGATCGGATTAGTGCAAGAGCAATAACGTTATTTCTAGGTCATTATCAAATATCAAAAGGTCACTTTCAAATGTAAAGTGGCGCCCCATGGCTAATAAGTCAATGTCAAATAGCCCCGCTGGCAGGTAAGTGGTGAACTAAATAACTAGGTCAAAATAGGTCAAAATATGTCAAATAACGTTATTAAATAGGTCAATGCGCATGCGCAATAGTGTCTTCTGTTATATCGGATAGGTGGTGGACCTTTTTCGGGTACAGCGCCCCCTTGCGTATACTTTTACGACCATCATAATCGTCCTGACGAATAGGTAGTGAACTAGAAAAATATGTCAAATTATGCCATTTTCGGTTACCCTACATGTCTACGACCTTCCCACCACCCTACTTCCGGCTACCGTACAGTTTCACGATGTATTTCAACCACACGTCCGTTTACCGTACAGGTCTACGACCTTCCCATCGCTCAACTTCCGTTTACCGTACAAATATACGACCTTCCCATAACACTACTTCCGGTTACCGTATAGTTTCATGACCTTCCCATCAGGAAATTGGTGAAAATGGCGGGAATTTGAAGAACAATGGCGGGAAATTTATGCGGCCATGTCATTTTTTTATTGGTAGCAATTGTCACATAACTCGCATGGATACGGTTTTAATTAGTCTATCGGTACAGTATTACATGATGCTCACAAACCTATATAAGACTGAGGAGGCGACCTGGTCGCCATTCGACATCGTCATGGCAAACTACATTCGTCGTGAATTTTCATATGCAAAGGCAGCTGGAGCACCGCCCCTCTCCTTCATCACCGAGGTTTATGAGCCACGCGTGGTAAGTCTTTATTAATATTATTTCCATTTCACTACTTTTCCTATATGTAATTATATAGCATTAAGTCACGTATGAAAATACGACATCTAATAACAATCGTTCGTACTTTTAGAAGGTCGTGCGTCAGATCACTACGGCCCAACTTGTCGTTGCTGCCCGTGAGGAGCCAAAGGCCCCGCTGCCAGTGAAATCGTCGGTATTTACCTGCCCGTAGTGTAAGACCCATGTAACGCGTCGGGACAACTTGAAGTGACACGTCGCCAGCGGATGTTTTGACCGCCTGAAGAGGACGGCCGAGGAAGCCAATTTGTATACTCTGTTGGTGAATCATACTTTATATTGTTTTACTATATATTTTTCCCTAAAGGTGCGTCCAATGTGTATTTACTTCTTCTAAAATGACGTCCCCGTATCTTCAATACCTATATGGTCGGGTCCGTTTATTTCTTGTCAACATCCGGGTAAACATTATTCTGTCACGTGTTTACTTCCAACATAATCGCCCCCTACGTGGTCCATCATATGAATATCCGGCAAAGTCTTTACTTCCTATATGATCTCGTCCACGGTTAGTTATTGTCAACAATGTATCTTTATGTCCATACAATTTTTCACCTTACATCCTTTCATTTAACTTCTTATCATCGTATCCTACCTGTCGTTATGCCACGATACTCTACCAACGGTGTATTCTTCCCGTAATATCTTTAATATTCTAAATATTATTCAAATAGTCTTGCAGAACTACATTGAAGGCTCGCTACCACCAAAGCGGCAACGAATGGTTTCTGTGTCGACAGAGACGACTAATGACAACAGAATATCATCAACGCCAACTTCCGCTCCTGCCAATGTCACAACTTCTACTCAGGCCCCAATTTCTACCGATGCCGCCAATGTCACAACTTCCGCTCCTGCCTTTTCTGGTCCGAACTTTACCATTGAATTTCTTGTGACCGAAACGAAGAAGTCGCTTGCACGTCATGTAGCATGTAGTGTCTTTGAACTCTCAATACGACAATGCCTAGGTAGCGAGATAAACTATCCTAGTCAATTTCATCACACTTGTATGTTGCCTGATGAAATTCTAATTTGCATGCACTTTGACGACGCTGTGGATGCCATTAGTTCAACTTCTTTGATGAAAGACTGTTTGAAAGTTTTGTTAAATGCAGATGTGAAGCTATCCGAAGTGCAATACGAACATTAAGGTGGTAATCACTACTTCCATTTACGATACCTTTCCATCGTAGTATAACGCTTTACTTTAGCCCTACTTCCGCTTACCATACATGTCTACGACATTCATATCGTGGTATAGCGCATTAATAGAATTAACATTAAGGTGGTAAGAAAGGTGACTATAATATTACACAGGTCATTGCACAGTTACATTTTAAAGGTCGAGCATTAAGTTAAGGTTTAGGAAACGTCAATTTGTTAGTGCGGTATTTGAAATTCAATGGTAAAGTTCGGACCAGAAAAGGCAGGAGCGGAAGTTGTGACATTGGCGGCATCTGTCGAAATTGTGACATGGGCGCCTGGGTAGAAGTTGTGACATCGGCAGGAGCGGAAGTTGGTATTGATGGTGTTGTCATTGATCATCTCTGTCGACACAGAGACCACTCGTTGCCGCTTTGGTGGTAGCGGGCCTTCAATGTAGTTCTGCAAGAATATTTGAATAATATTTAGAATATTAAAAATTATATTCAGTTGCTAGAGTACGGCGGAATAACAGCAGGTAGGAAAAGATGATGAGAAGGTAAATGAAAGGAAGTCAAGTGACAAGTTGTATGGACATAAAGATAAATTGTTGATAATAATTACTCGTGGACGAGACCGTATAGGAAATAAAGACGTTGCCGGATGTTGATATGAAGGACCACGTAGGGGGCGATTACGTTTGAAGTAAACACGGGACAGAATAGTGTGTACACGGATGTTGACAAGAGATAAACGGACCCAACCATATAGGAATTAAAGTTACGGGGACGTCATTTTAGAAGAAATAAAGACAAGGTGGACGACTTTTTTATGGGAAAATATATAGTAAAATAATATAAAGTATGATTCACCACCAGCGTTTACAAATTGGTTTCCTCGGCCGTCTTTTTCATGCTGCAACAACATTCGCTGGCGAAGTGTCGCTTCCAGTTGTCCTGACGGGTGAAATGGGTCTTACACAACGGTTTCACAGGCAGCGGGGCCGTGGGCTCCTCACCGGCAGAAACGGGAGGTTGGGCCTGAGCGATATGACGCACGATCTTCTAAAAGTACGAACAATTATCATTAGACGTCGTATTTTCATAAGTGTCTTAATGTTAGATAATTACACACAGGAAAAGTAGTGAAATGAAAATAATATTAATAAAGACTTACAACGCGTGGCTCTTAAAACTCGACGATGAATGAGCTGGGCGGTGCTCCAGCTGTCTCTGCAAATGAAAATCCACGAAGAAAGTAGTTTGCCATGACGATGTCGAATGGTGACCAGGTTGCCTTCACGGTTTTTTATAGGATTGTGAGAATCACGTAAAATGTACCGATTGACCAATCAAAATCGTATCCAAGCGCGATATATAAAATTGACTACCAATCCAAAATTGATCGAATTCCCGCCATTTTCCCCAATATCCCGCCATTTTAAATGAACCAATGAAAAGCGTACGTCAGTCTGTAATACATTATTGGAAGATTGCTGGATTTAGTACCACCAACCATGTCTACTGTCGGGAATGTAACAAGTTTGCTGAAAAAAATAGAGGGCACCGAATGCAATTTTCGTTGGCCATGGTAAGATAACTCCTACTTTCCCACGATAGAAGTATTGTTTCGGGGTCTAGTTTTCAAGGTCTAAATATGTTTTGGTTATAATATTTGTGTTTTAAAGTTTGTTGGAAGTAGGGTGGTGGGAAGATCGTAGTCCTGTACGGGAAGCAGACGTAGTGATAAAAAGACGTCGTGAAACTGTACGGTAACTGGAAGAAGGGTCATGGGAAGGTAATGGGAAGGTCGTGAAACTATATGGTAACCAGAAGTAGGGTTATGGGAAAGTCGTGAAACTGTACGGTAACCGGACGTATGGTTATGGGAAGTTCATAGACCTGTATGGTAAACGGAAGTAGGGTGATTGGAAGGTCGGATACCTGTACGATATACGGAAGTAGGGTTAAATATACATCGTGAAACTGTAGGAGGGTGATGGAAAGTTGGTAAACCTGTAGGGTAACCGGAAATGACATAATTTGACCTATCTTTCTAGTTCACTACCTAGTCGTCAGGATGTCATCTATTATTATGGTTGTAAGTGTATACGCCAGGGGGCGCTATACCCGAAAAAAGGTCCTATACCCGAAAAAAGGTCCTATACCTGAAAAAAGGTCCACCAAAGGGCGCTATGACCTATTTAATAACTTCATGTGACCTTTTGTGACCTAGTTATTTAATTCACCGCTTTAGTTCATCGCTATTTGACATTGGCATATTCGCCAGGGGGCGCCCCTTAACCTTGACCTTTTGACCTATATATATATACATATATATATATATATATTGATATATACGTGATATTATCTAGAAAATGCCTTTTAACCCGTGCGAAGCCGCACGAATCAGACAGTTAGGTCCAATATAGGTTTTGGACACATCAGCAATCTATTACGTTGACATTCACCTACTTCGACAATGCACTGCTTTGTGTGCCAAGTCTACTACATTGCTATAGCGTATATTTCACACACACGCACGCACGCGCACACATACACACGCACTCGTTTATTCTGGTGGCCCAATACTATCGTCATAAAGTATCACTTTCTAAATCTATATTTAACAGTTTTTTATAGTTAATTGCTATTAACAAGTTGTCTAACTACAGGTATGTCAATGACGACCTTATATTGTTTACTGTTGTACAATAGTCTCATATCTGACGCTGCATTTACACAATTTAAGTACTAAAAATAAGATACGTCTACAAAAGTTGTTGTCGTTAACAGGCTTGCGCTGGTATAATTAAAGCTTTGCTCACTAGTTTTTGCTAAATTCAGCAATGTATTCTCCCTCGTATTCTATTTCATGCTAGCCATTGTATTTTCACTAGATGAATATAATATATTATATATATTATATATATATATAATATGTATATATATATATGTATAATATATATTTATATATATATATATATAATATATATATATACATATAATATTGGAGGCAACCACCTCATCTACGATGTTCAACACACCTACTTAAATTCTTCTCATGTCTCGCATATTGTTCCTTCAGTTTGGCTATCCCTTGCTGCTGTTGCTCCACTACTCTCTGGTTGCGTTCTTCCTTTGTGTTTAGTTCAGTAAACTCTTGTTTCAGCCGCCTATGCTCTAAACTTACATACCTTATGTCTTGATGCAGTTGCTCAGTTATCTCCAGGCTGTGTAAACTCACTGACATCAGTTCTATGTTGGCAGGATCGTCGCAGTTCCTCGTTATGTATTGTGATGCTATGAGATCCGGATATAATACGCACAGTACTACCAACGCTACCAGTCGATCAACAATTCCGTTAAATATGGTTGCATAATATTGCCCTGGTCGCGACAACAGTGCAGATGAGTGGATGTTTTGCGCTTCGAAGTAATCGGTTGTATTGTGTTTTGACCGTGCAGTGGTTTGTAAACCGCATGGCTGATAAGCGCCCTCTAGTTAGTAAGGCTTACCCGGTGCGCTGCGTGTCGCCCTATACACTAGGGTCAAGTGCGTAATCATTGGAACCAATTGAATTACGTGGATTAATGGTTAGTGCCAATCTCAATATTGAGTTGAGTTCAGGGTAGCGTAAAGTATAGTTAGGCTCAGAGGACTCTCATATACGTGACAAGTCTGTACGACGCAGCCTGGCCTGTCTTCTGTGTGGCGTAGTACGAGAGTAGATGTAGACGAGTCCATTATTGTGTTGTCCAATCTAGTCTTATTCCGATGTCGCCGTCATATTTTGCTCTCTACTCTGGCTTGCATGATATTTTGAACGTATACCAGTGTATTTGTATCCACTGTTATCACCGTTAGTAATTTTACAAGTAATACATGTAGCCATCGTGTGTTAAACAGCTATAAGGCCCATATTTTCTTTTCCTGCACTTTTACTTTTACATTTACATCTGCACTTCCTTCGGTAAAATTGAATTGAAACATATTATTTACTGTGGCTCCTATGAGAGCGACTGTTATTGTCTTAATAGGAGTCACAGACCCCATCTAATTTGAAATTACACTGCATTTGTATATATATGCCTGTTCATGTTACGTTAATTTCATATTATACACATATTGTAATTGGGGTCTAAATAAAACTTTCTTGTTCTTGTATGTTGATAAATAATCTTCAGTCTGCTAATGTTTTGGAAATTCCGACAAGACCAGGACTTGTCTCAAGACATCCTGACGGGACGAAAAACCGGTTAGTGTGCTGCGGGCTAAAGGTGATATTTTGTTGTTGGGGACAGTATTACACCGTATTTAAAATTCATAAAACAGTAGAGGACATTGACATATACCGTCGTATATTTTTGTAACGAATATGCGTTGACCGAAATAAATTAATATGTTATATCACTATGCAGTTTATTATATATATTCCAGATGCACACATAAACAACAATGTCATACGACCTTTCGTGTTTGATCCCGAATAATAATATAATTATCTAATATGAATATTGTAATTATTGATTAATTTTACACATGATTTCGTTGTATCCATATGACTCCTTTACGGGATTACAGAACGGTCCGAATTCATTCCAGTGACCCACAATCGACCCAGCCAGTTCAGCTGTAAAGCAATGAGAACAATTTATAAACCCTACGTCATTAAGTTATTGCTAAAATGCAAAACATTGGTTTATGAAGCAGGGACATTGATTGTTATTGATTGTGTACGGAACATGTAGCCTTCCTTTGTGTTGACATAGTTGCACATTTATGTGTGGGAAATAGATCGCAGAATGTCTAATAACTTGGAGTTCATGCACTGTCCTAAATGCGACACCGTTTGTAGCCGTATGCGTAATCACGTGATGCCTAGTGGGTAAACGTAATTGACCTATCCATCACGTGACCTGCTTCCTAGCAAAATCTCCGTTAAACCATGAGATAACACGTAGTGGGTTCGGACATTCCGTCGAATATTTTATTCAAATTCTGGGCACAAAAGTGTTTCATTATAGCAAAACACTATGCAAAGTTTTTCAAGTGTCAACTGATTTGGGGGAATGTTTGATTTGTGAGATGTCGTGCAGCTATAGTAATGTAATTCACGTATATAATCGTTATCAATATGGTTAACAAAGATAGAGCTTGACGGAGGTCACGCGCAAAACTTCGATTGTGACGTACGCAAACGGCGACATAAAGGATAGGCCTACATTGAGCGCATACAAGTCGAGAACAACATAATACACATTGTGGATAATATTATATAACACCTATATTAAAATGTTGACGACAGCAGTGACAGTGGGGGCCGTCAGTGGTAGGTAAACAGTTAACTATGCCTTGCGAAATAATGCAATAATTTCGCCTTCTTTTAGCTTAGGCAACTCGTTTTTGTTAATTAAGCAAAGCACCCGCTTTGTTTCACTGCACTAAATTTGTCGCTCACAAGCTGTTCTCTCCCAACAGTCATGGTCTATACTGAAATTCTTGAAGGATGTCTTTAATGTGTCCTTATATCGTTTATTTTGTCGTCCACGAGTGCGGGTCCCATGTGCCAGCTCACAATAGAGCATTTTCTTTAGCAGATGACTATATGGCCAGCTTATCTCAGTTGTGTATGCTTCAGAATGACGTATACACTTGGCTAGCCAATTTGGGTGAGCATTTCGGTGTCGGGTATTTTGTGTTGCCACTCGATCTCCAGCAACTTTTAGCTCATGTGAAAGTGGTTTAGCTTTTTGGCATCACGCTGGTAAACATTCCATGTTTCTTTCGCGAAGAAGTGATGTAATGACAACCTCTCTGTATTCCAAACTTTACCATATAAGCGGATATCCAACAGACGACGTGAAAAATAAAAAAATTAAATTAAACATGAATCTATGAAATATTTTAATGCAGTCAACTAGCATGCTTACACAACGTCAATACTATACGTGCGAAATTAACGGATATATGTCATGCTATACTAAAAAGATAATCAAACAAACATACAAAAACCCATTTCATAATAACAATTGCATAGTTGATCTACATCGTCTTATACGGATAGAAAATGAGGTAATAATTCCGGTTTTACGAAACATTTGGAATTTAACCATAATATGTTAAATATAACTGGACTATAGCATAGCTATATTTAATCCTAACTGAGTTGACTGGCTTTGCACAAGACATTTTTGTTAGCAGATAAAGCCACGTCTATGCCAATTGATAGCTTTAAATTTGATGTTAGGAAGCGCTTTCACAATCTTGTGCAGTGGAATGAGACCCATCCTCCAGTCATTTGTACTGGAATCTAACCAACATGTTGTACACAACCTTATTGCTGGCATATTTCTGAACATTGAAATTATACCCAACCACAAATGTCGTGCACTTGAATTCTTGTCACTCCTAAAATTCGTGTAACTGGTCATCAAACTTAGCCCCTACCTGTACATAAACATATTGAAAAGCTATTTTGTTTCAAATAACACGCGCTCACTGGGCCGGTTACTGCTAAATGTTGATGCGACAGGCATATTTGGTACAACGCCATGCGTTCAGGATTTCCAAACGCCAATAAGATAAGAGGAAAACTAATCATAATTATGTACACATCCAGTACACATTTGTAGGTGACACTATTATTTTTACGATAATATAGAAATCATTAGATTCCGCCGCTGTAACTCCACATATAGCCTTTTGAAATGTTAAGGCCCCCAATATCGCCACACCTTCGGACGAATATCAAACAAACCTAAATCTACGATCCATCCAAATGTGCCCGCTAGATCACATATGAAATGTCAGCACCATACATGCAAAACTAACGGAGATACAGATCCACAGAGAACACTTTGTTTCTACTGTAGACAAATAGGAAATTCGCCGTCGAAAATGCAGGTTTTATCGTTTTAGTAATGCGTTGCTAAGATATTTCTGTTAAATTGGTATAGGACTACGGGGAAGATTAATAGAAACGTATAGTTTCAATGGTTTTAGTAGAGGTTAGAAAATTCCCCATGCTAATGATTTGCTACCCGTGTGACAAAGTTCCGAACAATAGTGCAATGATCGTTTGTAATTGCAATTCTTTTGCAGGCCATCTGATGTCGGCCTATACACATATCAATCATCAAGACAATACACGATGATTTCCAATCCATGGTGGCAAATAACTGGATTTCATATTTATATGAAAATAGGGTCCTAAAACGCGTAGTGACAAACACTTTCTAGGTGGAAGTTTCACCAATATGATAGAAGTATAACATATGTATTTGTTATTAAATACTAAGCGAGTTTAGGGAAGGATTTGTGGCTGCCATGCAAAGCCGGTGCTAGTATGGTATATTACGTCAACAAATGTTGGCCATCAACATTTACACGATTGACGTATTTTTCCTGGTGACATCTATCACTTCGATCCTCTCTCTCTCTCTCTCTCTCTCTCTCTCTCTCTCTCTCTCTCTCTCTCTCTCTCTCTCTCTCTCTCTCTCTCTCTCTCTCTCTCTCTCTCTCTCTCTCCCGGCACCACGTAATAATGGTTGTTACCGTAAGCTTCAGCTAACTTCCTGTGGTCGTATTTGTCCTTGTAATGTATTCGGCAATGTCCGTTTAGGAAGTCTACAGCCACACAACCTCTTATAACTTGCACGCACCCCTCTTCGTACTTCTTCAGTGTTTACGCGTTCGACCACACTTCGCCTCCGTGATGTTCTTTGTTACGAATCTTCTTCAATACCCTAACACACCCTGCAAAGGGAACATGATAATATTTTATTACTTTTTCTGTTTCCTTCAGTCGTCAGTAGCATCCAATTTATGTAACTCCTGTCGCATTCCGTCCTGTCGACCTATTAAAGGTCTCCTTATCTCTCATTGCACTACCAACCCCCGTCCTATATGGGAAACAGATTCTTGTTTACCCACAACGTCTGATTCCTCTCCGGTGTGCTATTAAAATAAATAGGTAGCTCCAGGGGGCCTGGGGCACGTGCCCCCTAAACCTTTTGAATTTGTCCGCACTATGCCTGCGCTAGAGGGAGGGACCCCCCTAAACCAATTATTATGGCGGCGACATAGAATTGTGTTCAGTGATTTCAAATGTGTTACACGTGACGTTTGTTGATATTCATATATCCATCATTTTTAAAGATGGCGCCCGTCAAATCCAATTATCGCTATCGCTAAAGAACTACCTAGCGCAATAACGTTGATGTCAAAATAGAGATTTGCAGGTACGATGATTATAAATATGTTACTTTAGACTTTCACCGGTATTCAAATGTCCACCGTCTTTAAAGATGACGCCTATCAACGCTTAGTATCCCGATATCATAAGAACTATATCACCTATTCCCATAATGTTGATGTCCAACTAAGGGTTTTCAGGTGCGACGATTTCAAATATGTTGCTGTTATCCTTCTTCGACTTTCATACCCTCCATTTTCAGTACATCATGTGGCCGCCAGATATTCCCCAGTGTGATACCACGAAAAAGTCACTTGAAGCTTTGTCTGATTGATTTGTGGTGATACTTACCCTCCTAAATACGCAAGAAGGATTTGCAAACGGTTCACATGTCATGGTCAGATCCACATCCAATCATTGGGATATCGGAATGATTTCTCTATACCGATTGCTACAACAATACTTTCTCAGCCAAGTTCGCGAGCAAAGCTGACGGCTAGCACAAAAACCTCAGTGTCAAAAGGTATTATGAAGATGTTCTTTTTTTCTTCGTTTGATCGACACTATCCGCGGTATGCAAAAACATCTGAATGTCAGCCACATCCGCCAGATATTTGGTCATGTCTACGGGGGAGGTGGTCAATCCTTTCTCGGATACCGGTAGGGAAAATGATGGAGAACGCCAACGTATTGTATTTCTTCAGTCGATATCTTAAAAAATGAAATTATTCACATGTACGCACATGTCAAAATCCGCCAGGTGAAGCGAACTTGTATATATATTTCGATTCAGGGATAGTATAAAACGCGACAGAATCAAGGCAAGGTACAGATTTCCATAATTTATTCACCCCCACAGAACACAAAAAATAAATGTTCATAAATCACCTTAGGGAGAATATTAACTTCTCATACCACATTTAAAATACTACTTATTGAGACTCGTCAGCCTCATACACACTGTTATCATCGAAAGTATAAAAACATAAACATATCTTTCAAGTTAACACTTATATATACAAATTGTAACAAATCCCTCCACCATAGTCAGCACAAACTATCATGACAAACAAATACACCCTTCTGCGACCACAATAATGACAAGTCTGGGTACTGCTACATTCGAGGCCATCGTAATGTAAATATAAGTCGATTCAACTCAATTTGAGGGAACTTCCCTCTTCTCGCAGGAATTCAATCATGACGCTGATACCGCCTATTCGCGTGTAGCATCGCTATAGGTCTCTCGGCCTCACGAACAAACGTGTAGACGTTGCTCTGACCCGACACTACAATAAATGATAACTACAATAATACAATATTCCTACTCAATGGTAACCATTGAGTAGGAATTGGTGTGAACGATACACCCCTCAGAATATATGTCATTTCCATCAAAACAAAACACAATCATAATACCTATATATATATATATATATATATCTTCGACGTATACATGTCTGAGCAAACTATTCAATTTGTCTTCACCAAACAGTCCCACCGCCAAAAATAGTCCACGTTTTATAAATCTATGCACCTGTGAATATCATCCGTTACAAACAACAATATTACAATCCACATTCGACTGTCATTACTACATAACAATCGCATAACTAAGCGATGATCCACTATCCGGTATAATATGCGCGACAACAGTATTGTCGCACTAAAAAAGGTTCATTTATCCTCGGCCACACCCTTTTTCAACCTTAACAATATAAACCAGATAACCAATACAATATAAATACGCTGACATTCACTCAGGTGCATACAGAACATGTATTTTACATACCTCCAGCTTTCTGTTTAGAATGGGTATGGATGTAAGACTTCTTGTCTATTTACGCAAACGCTTGGTATGACTTCTCTGTCTTGGTTTGATAACCACACAGTAATAATATTTGGTTACAATGGAGAACAGTCAGTGAACAATATCCTTCTCATCTGTCATATGACCTCTGCTGATACTGACATTACACCGCCCCGTAGGTAATACATGTATGTAAATCCTCATTATAGCGACATTCCATTACGTTGTGAAATTATTCTACATAAGTCTCCACCCACACCACAGTTCCTATTCATATAAAGCTGTCTACCATTCTATAATCATTACATATTAGATTCAACTATTGTACCTGTCTACCCTAACTCTAATGTAATGTTCCCCCGGGTCTTTGCCAATCTGACCTTGTGCCTCCTCCCCTGTACATTCACACTATTGCGTAAGCACTAGCCATCAGTCAATACCCGTACAAAGTAAACCCTATTTTAGTATTTCACAGTAAATATCTACCTACGTTAAGTTGTTAATACCAAATCATGACAGCACAACAACAGCTGTTGTCATGAAAAATGACCGCAAGTTGTTTTCAACATTATGTTTCGCTTGCCATATTTGCAGAATTGGCCTCGGTGTTTTTTCTGGTATGATAATTAGTCACGGTCACAGTCAAACAACGACACCACGATAATCGGTACAAAATCTGAACAGTTTCAGTGCCTAGACGATCTGGTGTATCACAATGACTGTGCCAGCAAAGGAAGCTCACGTAATCACCATTGACGGCACATAGCTCCTTAACATCCTCAAGCCTTCTTACTTCTTGGCTGCCTCAAGGCCACGACAAGGAAGAAAAGAAGGGTGGGCACATACAGACGAAAGACGTCATCTGCACAGTGCACACTGGTTATAGTTCCTTAGAACGCAAAACAATAAGACAAAACCATTTCAACTGCTGTGTGAACGAGTGACTGCCTAAACATTTCCTGGCAAGGTGGTGGTAACACTTGGAGAAGATGTGCTGTGCTCTAAACAATTAACTTGGACTGGCTGTCACCGTGTATTCACAAACAGGCTACCACTAGGATGCTTTTAAGCGCCCCGAATAAAGTCGAATAGGGAAAAAAAAATTAAAAATGTCAACACTGACGTTGTTGTGGTAGGTGTCAGCTTAGCCCGCGAACTTCACTGTACAAGTCACGTGATAGCGATCGGTATAGATAAATCAGTCCGATACGCAGATTACCGGGAGTGGATGTGAGCAGGATATGGGAAACTTTAGAGATCCTAGGGTAGGTATCACCGTAACATAAATAAAATTACGTGTCTAGTGACTTTGCTCTGTGTCTCACACAGAGTATCTGGCGGCTGTAGTAATACAAGTCCATATCAAGCCCCAAATCCTAGGGTAGGTATCACCGTAACATAAATAAAACAACGTGTCAAG
>CM034534.1:52375418-52409793 GCA_020002185.1 Paraescarpia echinospica | reverse complement strand
AAACAGAGGGCAAGTTTGACTCTTGTGGAATCCCTGTATTGTCAGGCCATCCACCGAGACTGAATGTGACCTACTGCCAGTGAGGTAGCTCTAAAACCCCTGTATTGTCAGGTCATCCACCGAGACTGAATGTGACCTACTGCCAGTGATGTAGCTCTAAAACCCCATATGTTCTACGCCAGTAATTGAGCATGATTTCTTCGGGAAATTTATGTGTAGTAATTTCCGAAATTTACAATCCAATATACATCAGCTTTAGGTTCCAAAACGGACAAAAGTAACTCACCTGTGGCTTGCCGTTTGCAGCCAAACTTCTTTCAAGCTGTGGACGAAACATGAGACAATTTGATCAAATATTGGTCTCCGACAAGCGAGGCTGGCTCAAATAGGGAAAACGGCGTATAGGCAAAAGCACGGTGTAATATTCTAGCTGTACAGCGTATCTGTTTTTGCACAAAACATAAGCGAAGCATATAATTGACAATAATTGGTTACTCTATTCATTTACGTATAATAATTATCATTTCAATGAATATTATGGTCAGAATCGTTTTCTAAACATATTTGCAAATAATCGTAATCGTCCGCTGAAGCCACATTTTTATAATTATACAAAGTGGCGAAAGGTCGTTGTGAACCATTTTTTTTACACTGATATGTAGGGAAACGATTTATTTAAGCTATTCAATTATCTATAATAAATATAACGCCCATGACTGGCATGGCCATAATAGTCTTCTAAACATATTTGCCAATAATCGTATTTTTTCTGGCCGTGTGTGCACATAGTAGACCGTAAAATGCCACAAAACTTACTAGTGCAATTTGTTTGAGGTTGTACCACAGATTGACTGGACTAAAACTATATATGAAAGATGTAACCTCCGTCACGGACCGGGCTGAAGCATTTGCAAGAAAATGGCACCTGGAAAACGGGAACGCCGCAGCTGATATGGGAGGTGAAGGGAGGTTTAGAAAATCGGAAGAATAGGGCATATGGAAAGAGGTGACAGCTAATAGCAAACAAAGTACAATTGTTAACAACATGATTACTGTAAACGATGTTAAGACTGCCTAACACTTTGGTTTGACTCACTGCTGGTTAAGACCACTCAACTATATAATCCATGGTAGGACTTAATGTAAACATGCAATTGGACTTACCATTCGCTTGCCACGACTTAAAGCTGCCATTTCTCAATTTCTTCGTGGATTCGCATTGACACACCTCTGTTCGGTCAGCTACTGTGAAGGTACGCTTACCACTGCTATATGCAATCTTCAAGACAGGGCAAGAACTTTTATACGAAGAAGACTACGTTGTCATTGTTCTAATTGGCTCACATTTTTATCCAATAAGTAAACTTTCTGACATGAGCAATTTACGCACGCATGGTAGTCACACGTACTAGGAACACTAAAAATATAAGATTTGGGAGGAGTGGGATACTTGAGTGACATATTTTTGCAACCAATTGGGTGCCCAATACTGGCAGTGAAAACAAGATGAATATCCACACTATGTGCACAAAATTAATGATTTACATACCCTCCCCACTACCAATAAATCCCTAGATGGAATGTACCAGCTAGCCTGATTAGTTTTATTGCATCTTCCGGTGCAACTCCGATGGTACTCAGAACAGCCTTCATCGCTCTACAGGAGGCTGCTGACAGCCAGTCTGATTAGATCTTGACTCTCGGGGTTAACTGACTGCAATTCACATAAGCCACAGTTCTTGTTCTGTCGGTCGTGCGCAGTCAAGAGTTACCCATTCCACAAAGCGCGCGGTATTCTTTGATGTTGTAGTGGCCGCGCGCTTTGGCCAATGCACGTTATGGGGTATGCACAAATGAAACTTCTTTGGCAAAAGTTGAAAATGCGTTAGCAAAACAATAATTTAATGTGCTCGCATAAAACACTTGCTTTCAGACACCAATTGTTTTTTTTTTACCAGAAACCCTTGTTTTATCTTTTTTGTTTAAAATTACTGTTGTCTGAAAACATAACACAGATAGGAGATACATTCGACAACAATTGGTTGGCAGTTCACTAGCGGGCGCACTGTCCAAAAATCGGGAGTCAAGAAGACGAGGTGTGGACAAAAACAACCATCTACAACCACCTAAAACTGTTTTAGCTGAGCCCACATAATATCATCTCAGGCAGACACTTAATTTGGATGTTTCGTGAATGAAACTAAAAAACATTCTAAACAGTATAAGGTGTTATGCCAAGTAGAGTTAAATTTAAATTGTGGATTCGCTGTCGTCCACGTGCGTTCAACTGCAACTACATGTGTTTTGGGCAAGCTCTTACAACGTTCAGCCAGTGAGTTGTGTGCTGACAGTTGAAAGAAATAAATGTATTTAACTACGGTGTGAGATTGCCTGGCGTTACGTATGACACAGTCCTCTTTGAATAATTAATAAATATTGCATGATTAATTTAAATGTGGATGTTTGTGTGTGTGTGTGTGTGTGTGTGTGCGTGCGTGCGTGCGTGTGTGTGTGTGTGTGGTGTGTACGTGTGTGTGTGTCGTTGATGTTTTATTTGTGTGGTTTCAAATATTCGTAAGCCTTTAAATGTTGTTGCAGGTGAATGTGTTCAACGATTGTTGTGGCAGGGGGGTAATGTCACGTTATGTAACAAAGAGCTAAAGATATCCTCCATACATATCAACAACTTGGGAATTGCATAATTAATTAATGTGTGGTTGTCAAGCTAATGAGATGTTCTAGTTACGATTAAAAATTTCCCACAATTTTGAGTTATCCAAAACAAGTTTGAAAACAACAATTAAAGCATTTCAGTTTAACTTTTATTGGACGAATTATCAGCGGTCCACACAAATCTATGTCTGAAATTACCCACAAGGTTAAATCATATCACAGTAATGAATCAATAAATTCAATGATGCTATTTTAAAGTTGTAGTTTCCTCAGTCATGTAATGAAACAGTAACGTTTCACCTCAAGTTCACTTAATTCAACACATCACTAGACATATCAAAATATACATATCCGTTTGCAATATCATATTGATTTGGAACCTTAACAAAATTATCTCATGCTCTCCCTGTGGTTTGGTGATTTCCTGTAACATCCAGCTGGTCATCAGTGATACCAGACAGTTTATTGGTCTTGTGTCTCTGTTGGTTATTTCTCCTGGATACAATCAATCCCAATCACCCACCATGACTTCAAAATCTAGTTAATTTGGGGGTGGGAACTCCCAAGCCCAATCCTGGCTTGACTAGTTAGAATTAGATCCTGGACATTACATCTTTATGCAGGATGTGATTCAATTGGCCATCATCAAAGAAGACTTCCAACCAGTTCCAGGCTGTGTTACTGCCCATAGTTAGATCAATGCTCTGGGCTAATAGTGGGAACAACAGCTTCATTGTGTTAGATTAAACAAAACACATTAACATGAAAGAAAGAGTCCCAGTTACCACAGTCAGCAAATAAGCTGAACTACTATAAACCATGTTATGAAATCCAACCCTCCTGACAAAGAGTGAGATTAATGCATAACTGTGACATTTCTCAACCTGCCTGTAATAGGTAAGTTATTTACATTACCTGTAATTTATACCTCTTACTGATGTTAAATGGTACCTATCTAGTTTGTTTTCTTGTTGACCCAACATTTACTCTGCAATCCTTTACTATAATGGTGACCAGCAGTCTATCTCACCAGTAGATTACATAAGGGATAGCAGCAACATCTGTAATTAATTAAGGTCAAAGAGCCAGGGGAAAGCTGGGTATGGTCAATTACCCAGTGGTCACTTGTCCAGTGGTCATTTTCCCAGCTTCCAAGTGTAAAAAGGGCCATTTGTCCAGTTGTGAAAAATATGGTGTATGACTCATAGGTTCTACAAATACTAGTTACTTGTTACTCTTGTTATGTTACACTTTTATGCTGGCAATTATCTCAAGATTATGTCAATATATCCACTGTGAAGTGTTTGTTTGTAAATATTTGGTTACCAAATAAACAATATATTGTTTATATAACAATAAATTCAATGAAAGTGGCAAACATATACATATATATGTTTGCCACTTTAATTTAATTTATTGTTATTTTTCTCACAACTGGACAACTGACCACTATGTAAATGAGCTACATCCAGAAAAGCAGTCCGTCCAGTCAACGGGCACTCTTTGCCACAAATGGTAATGCTTAATACATAGAAATGGAATGAATGACAAGTGGATTTGTAGTCACTGTGTTCCAAATGTTATATTATAACATCAAACTGAACGACAAACAACCTGTTACGCTACAGTTGAACCGAGTAATTAGCGCACTCTGAGCCCAGGATGTAGTTAAATTATGACCTGATGAGTATTTTAAATAATAAGTAGACAGGTTGTAATGGCAGCGAGAATTAGTGCAAGGTTCTGGTGATTATAACCAACCAGGAATGTTGTAATGGTAGCGAGAATTAGTGCAAGGTTCTGGTGATTATACCCAACCAGGAATGTTTTGTGCAGTAATTGCAACACAGCAGGATTTGAACCTGTTCAAATCACCAAAAAATTACATATACCTTTTTTAACCTACTTTAGTTATACTATTTAGATTATGCTGTACTTTTGATCTAGTTTGTTTTCTTAATAATTTTTTTTTGACTTTGTAGGCCCTTTACTGTAAGGGTGGGCAGCAGTCTATCTCACTAGTAGATTACACCAAGGGTAACAGCAAGGTCTGTAAGTAATTAAGGTCAATGAGTCAGAGGGATGCAGTACCCAGTCAAAGGGCACTGTTTGACACAGATCTGTGGCAGTGAACTGTGAATTGGAACAGGGTTTCTATCATGGTTTAAACCTTGGTTTCTATTGTCTCTGCAGAAATACCTTGCTGACATTAAAATGTCAGAAACTCCTTTTTGGAAAAAGTCCAATTTTATTTAATGTGTAGATAGTATTTTACATCAAAGTTGTAATGAATTAGTAACCTAGCATTATTCACAGCTTTTTGTGTAGTCCACATGAATGCAGAATTAATTGTAGCAACATGTTTATTCTTGGCAGCTGGCTTTTAAAACGGTGAGCATAAATACAGTGACAGGAAAAAGTCACGGAAATAAATTCATAGTTTTGCCTATGAAAATAAGTCACAGGAAATAAAGTTACAACAAAATGTAATGTTCAAAGAAAATACACTAAATACAAAGTGTTGCAATTATCGACTGATAATTTAACAAAATAAAGTTTGATGATTAATATGATTATTCTGAAGAAACTCTGTCACAATATTGCAAATTCTCAATCATAATTGAACACAACAAAGTATGACGCATCATTGTAACAAATATTTTCGAAGAAACTCTTACATAGTTTTGCACATATTTATTAACATTTGAACACAATTTATATTTATCAGTTTCATATTATTAAATTATATATGATTTACAACTTAAATATATTAGGCTACACATCAGAATCTAAGCCTCTACATGTTGTACATTGTCAAGTGTTCAGTTGGAAATATTCCCAATGGGTAGGTTGGGGATTGTGTTATTTTGAGCCTTCATAGCTTCATACTAGGATATAATAACAAAAAAGCTAGATTGTAAAATAATTATGGAACATGTTATTATTTTATAACACTGTCAATATTATTGTTCAGGCAACAAATAATTACCTAAACAAAGTAAGTGCTAGTTTTATTCAAAAATAAATGTTAGATTTCAAAACAAATTTAATGCACTTAGAATCACTTTTGCACATGTCATTATGTTATCATTAAAACCATTGAATTTACATGTTCATAATAATATTTTGCTCTGCCAATAAACACCTTCAGCCTTCAGGCTCTCCAAAAACCCTCCACTGGCACCCTCTTTGAGGCTTGCCAAAAACTCCATTTTCAGGCTCTCCAAAATGCACACAAAAATGAATCCCTTCCATAAATATTGGGGGGATAATCCTATCTCAGATCCTCACTAAAATATTCAAGGGGCTCAGCCTCCAAGCCGCCCCAGTTCCAACGCTTAGAATCCTACAGTACAACCACTGGGGACAGTTCAAGAAGCCTGGATGTTTGGGAAATTGGGTGTTTATTTGTTAATAAAATAATGTAATTAGGTTGGGTTTTTTCGAGCAAAAATCTTCGTTTTTTTGTACGAAGAGGAAGATCTTGTTTCTTTTTAATAAAATCTTGGAAGGTCTGCTACATATCACATACAGCATATATTATATGAAGTCAATATTAGATAACGTTAATGTTTATAATAATTATCTATCATGTGGTATTCAGGTTTTATGTAAAAATGGTATGTTGTATTACATATAACAGAACTGGTATTGCTACATGGAACTGTTCCATGGTTGAACCATGGAACAGTTTACCTGATTCAGTAATACAAGCTAAATCAATAAACTCATTTAAAAACCGCCTTGATAAATTCTGTTCAACCCAGGAGATATGATACGACTATGAAGCCCCACTAACATTAAACACTGGAACCGGAAAACACAAATTCTTAATACTAGACCCCGAAGAAGAAGATCTGATCATTGAGGAACCGAGAGGATCCTGCGATCAGAACAGTCCTAAGGTATCCTAAGGTAAGGTATTATCGCTCGCAAGAAGCACTTATTGATAAGAACACTCTCTGTACTACTGTAGCATATTGTGGCACGAACACTGTATGGCTATAGGGGACAACCTTACACCAACGCTTATACAGCCCTGTCTAACATAAAGTTGTTATATTTGGAACAACAGCGACTAAGCTACGTAGTATTACACGACCACGCCAAACCGAAATTTGATGTTGACAGACCGAGCTGAGACTCCGATTTTTCGCGTTCACATACGTCCAATGTCACTAGTATAAGTCACGGCAAACATGCAACCTTTCGTCGTCACCTTGTTGTTGTTGTTGCTATGAACGGTAACATGGCCATAGCTGAGTTTAGGTCAATGTAATTATTTTTGGATCACAAATGCCTACTTGGTCTTGCCATGTTTACACAGCGTGTGCGGGATAATTCCAGCAGGTGGCCCCACCAGATGTACTCTGGACTCCGTTATAATGGCAATATGGCCGATTCGTGACTAGTATGAATGATACATACAAACACGATAAATGTATATTTTATTGTTTGTGTGTATTTCATGCTAAAAATTACAGTACATATGGCCGTATTCAACGTAATTATAATGTAGAAATTTCATACAGAATATATATGTTAAAAAAAAAGTTATTGACGTTTTAAGATGTCGCTGCAGAGTCGGATTTAGTCAAATATAATAACAAAATATATTGGTAATTTCATCCGTTTAACTAACATTACACTTTTCATATTGTCACTATAACCTCAGCTAACATACCACGATCTGTTGGTAAGTACAGATTTGAAAAAAATTACGACAATAAGGAAATATTGAGCAATGACTATCGGGCGACACATTCCGTGTCGCTTGATAACCAAGTGTCGCTGTATAGTCGGTTAATTGTCGCTCCATGGTCGCATTCATACAAATATATATACATATTATATATATATATAATATATATAATATATTATATTCATCTAGTGAAATTACAATGGCTAGCATGAAATAGAATAGGAGGGAGAATACATTGCTGAATTTAGCAAAAACTAGTGAGCAAAGCTTTAATTATACCAGCGCAAGCCTGTTAACGACAACAACTTTTGTAGACGTATCTTATTTTTAGTACTTAAATTGTGTAAATGCAGCGTCAGATATGCGACTATTGTACAACAGTAAACAATATAAGGTCGTCATTGACATACCTGTAGTTAGACAACTTGTTAATAGCAATTAACTATAACAAACTGGTAAATATAGATTTAGAAAGTGATACTTTATGACGATAGTATTGGGCCACCAGAATAAACGAGTGCGTGTGTATGTGTGCGCGTGCGTGCGTGTGTGTGAAATATACGCTATAGCAATGTAGTAGACTTGGCACACAAAGCAGTGCATTGTCGAAGTAGGTGAATGTCAACGTAATAGATTGCTGATGTGACCAAAACCTATATTGGACCTAACTGTCTGATTCGTGCGGCTTCGCACGGGTTAAAAGGCATTTTCTAGATAATATCACGTATATATCAATATATATATATATATATGTATATATATAGGTCAAAAGGTCAAGGTTAAGGGGCGCCCCCTGGCGAATATGCCAATGTCAAATAGCGATGAACTAAAGCGGTGAATTAAATAACTAGGTCACAAAAGGTCACATGAAGTTATTAAATAGGTCATAGCGCCCTTTGGTGGACCTTTTTTCGGGTATAGGACCTTTTTTCGGGTATAGGACCTTTTTATCGGGTATAGCGCCCCCTGGCGTATACACTTACAACCATAATAATAGATGACATCCTGACGACTAGGTAGTGAACTAGAAAGATAGGTCAAATTATGTCATTTCCGGTTACCCTACAGGTTTACCACCTTTCCATCACCCTCCTACAGTTTCACGATGTATATTTAACCCTACTTCCGTATATCGTACAGGTATCCGACCTTCCAATCACCCTACTTCCGTTTACCATACAGGTCTATGAACTTCCCATAACCATACGTCCGGTTACCGTACAGTTTCACGACTTTCCCATAACCCTACTTCTGGTTACCATATAGTTTCACGACCTTCCCATTACCTTCCCATGACCCTTCTTCCAGTTACCGTACAGTTTCACGACGTCTTTTTATCACTACGTCTGCTTCCCGTACAGGACTACGATCTTCCCACCACCCTACTTCCAACAAACTTTCAAACACAAATATTATAACCAAAACATATTTAGACCTTGAAAACTAGACATCGAAACAATACTTCTATCGTGGGAAAGTAGGAGTTATCTTACCATGGCCAACGAAAATTGCATTCGGTGCCCTCTATTTTTTTCAGCAAACTTGTTACATTCCCGACAGTAGACATGGTTGGTGGTACTAAATCCAGCAATCTTCCAATAATGTATTACAGACTGACGTACGCTTTTCATTGGTTCATTTAAAATGGCGGGATATTGGTGAAAATGGCGGGAATTCGATCAATTTTGGATTGGTAGTCAATTTTATATATCGCGCTTGGATACGATTTTGATTGGTCAATCGGTACATTTTACGTGATTCTCACAATCCTATAAAAAACCGTGAAGGCAACCTGGTCACCATTCGACATCGTCATGGCAAACTACTTTCTTCGTGGATTTTCATTTGCAGAGACAGCTGGAGCACCGCCCAGCTCATTCATCGTCGAGTTTTAAGAGCCACGCGTTGTAAGTCTTTATTAATATTATTTTCATTTCACTATTTTTCCTGTGTGTAATTATCTAACATTAAGACACTTATGAAAATACGACGTCTAATGATAATTGTTCGTACTTTTAGAAGATCGTGCGTCATATCGCTCAGGCCCAACCTCCCGTTTCTGCCGGTGAGGAGCCCACGGCCCCGCTGCCTGTGAAACCGTTGTGTAAGACCCATTTCACCCGTCAGGACAACTGGAAGCGACACTTCGCCAGCGAATGTTGTTGCAGCATGAAAAAGACGGCCGAGGAAACCAATTTGTAAACGCTGGTGGTGAATCATACTTTATATTATTTTACTATATATTTTCCCATAAAAAAGTCGTCCACCTTGTCTTTATTTCTTCTAAAATGACGTCCCCGTAACTTTAATTCCTATATGGTTGGGTCCGTTTATCTCTTGTCAACATCCGTGTACACACTATTCTGTCCCGTGTTTACTTCAAACGTAATCGCCCCCTACGTGGTCCTTCATATCAACATCCGGCAACGTCTTTATTTCCTATACGGTCTCGTCCACGAGTAATTATTATCAACAATTTATCTTTATGTCCATACAACTTGTCACTTGACTTCCTTTCATTTACCTTCTCATCATCTTTTCCTACCTGCTGTTATTCCGCCGTACTCTAGCAACTGAATATAATTTTTAATATTCTAAATATTATTCAAATATTCTTGCAGAACTACATTGAAGGCCCGCTACCACCAAAGCGGCAACGAGTGGTCTCTGTGTCGACAGAGATGATCAATGACAACACCATCAATAACAACTTCCGCTCCTGCCGATGTCACAACTTCTACCCAGGCCCCCATGTCACAATTTCGACAGATGCCGCCAATGTCACAACTTCCGCTCCTGCCTTTTCTGGTCCGAACTTTACCATTGAATTTCTTGTGACCGAAACGAAGAAGTCGCTTGCACGTCATGTAGCATGTAGTGTCTTTGAACTCTCAATACGACAATGCCTAGGTCGCGAGATAAACTATCCTAGTCAATTTCCTCACACTTGTATGTTACATGATGAAATTCTAATTTACGTGCACTTTGATGACGCTGTGGAGGCCATTATTTCAACTTATGTGATGAAAGACTGTTTGAGTGTTTTGTTACACGCAGATGTGAAGCTATCCGAAGTGCAATCCGAACAGTTGTGTAACATCAATACTTGGTTGCAAGACTCAGTTTCGGAACAGTGGCGAAACACTATGAAAACATCGTTCTGACGGTAATGGAGGGTGACCTATAAATAACTCTGTCTTGTACTCTGATGAGGCAATTGAGGACATTAATTTAACCTTGGTGAATAAAGACTGGTTGACTGTTTTACTAGAAGCCGTTTTTAAACTATTCGATACGACATCCGAACATATGAGTAGTATCAACACTTGGTTGCAAGACTCTGTTTTGAAACAGTGGCGAAACACTATGAAGCAACCGGTGCTGACAGTAATGGAGGGTGACCTGCACATATTTGTTGTCTTCTTTTCTACCCTAATGAAACGTACAAACCTTCTCTTGTGTTTTGTTCTCCTAGTATAAGTACCGCGTACTCTTGTCCCTTTGTTAATTTCCGTAAACGTTATCCCTACTTCCATTTACGATACCTTTCCATCGTAGTATAACGCTTTACTTTAACCCTACTTCCGCTTACCGTACAGGTCTACGACATTCATATTGTGGTATAGCGCATTAATATAATTAACATTAAGGTGGTAAGAAAGGTGACTATAATATTACACAGGTCATTGCAGTTACATTTTAAAGGTCGAGCATTAAGTTAAAGTTTAGGAAACGTCAATTTGCTAGTGCGGTATTTGAAATTCAATGGTAAAGTTCGGACCAGAAAAGGCAGGAGCGGAAGTTGTGACATTGGCGGCATTGGTAGAAATTGGGGCATGAGTAGAAGTTGTGACATCGGCAGGAGCGGAAGTTGGCGTTGATGATATTCTGTTGTCATTAGTCGTCTCTGTCGAGTCAGAAACCATTCGTTGCCGCTTTGGTGGTAGCGAGCCTTCAATGTAGTTCTGCAAGAATATTTGAATAATATTTAGAATATTAAATATATTACGGGAAGATTACACCGTTGGTAGAGTATCGACAGGTAGGATACGATGATAAGAAGTTAAATGAAAGGATGTAAGGTGACAAATTGTATGGACATAAAGATACATTGTTGACAATAACTAACCGTGGACGAGATCATATAGGAAGTAAAGACTTTGCCGGATATTCATATGATGGACCACGTAGGGGGCGATTATGTTGGAAGTAAACACGTGACAGAATAATGTTTACCCGGATGTTGACAAGAAATAAACGGACCCGACCATATAGGTATTGAAGATACGGAGACGTCATTTTAGAAGTAAATACACATTGGACGCACCTTTAGGGAAAAATATATAGTAAAACAATATAAAGTATGATTCACCAACAGAGTATACAAATTGGCTTCCTCGGCCGTCCTCTTCAGGCGGTCAAAACATCCGCTGGCGACGTGTCACTTCAAGTTGTCCCGACGCGTTACATGGGTCTTACACTACGGGCAGGTAAATACCGACGATTTCACTGGCAGCGGGGCCGTTGGCTCCTCACGGGCAGCAACGACAGGTTGGGCCGTAGTGATCTGACGCACGACCTTCTAAAAGTACGAACGATTGTTATTAGATGTCGTATTTTCATACGTGACTTAATGCTATATAATTACATATAGGAAAAGTAGTGAAATGGAAATAATATTAATAAAGACTTACCACGCGTGGCTCATAAACCTCGGTGATGAAGGAGAGGGGCGGTGCTCAAGCTGCCTTTGCATATGAAAATTCACGACGAATGTAGTTTGCCATGACGATGTCGAATGGCGACCAGGTCGCCTCCTCAGTCTTATATAGGTTTGTGAGCATCATGTAATACTGTACCGATAGACTAATTAAAACCGTATCCATGCGAGGTATGTGACAATTGCTACCAATAAAAAAATGACATGGCCGCATAAATTTCCCGCCATTGTTCTTCAAATTCCCGCCATTTTCACCAATTTCCTGATGGGAAGGTCATGAAACTATACGGTAACCGGAAGTAGTGTTATGGGAAGGTCGTATATTTGTACGGTAAACGGAAGTTGAGCAATGGGAAGGTCGTAGACCTGTACGGTAAACGGACGTGTGGTTGAAATACATCATGAAACTGTACGGTAGCCGGAAGTAGGGTGGTGGGAAGGTCGTAGACATGTAGGGTAACCGAAAATGACATAATTTGACATATTTTTCTAGTTCACTACCTATTCGTCAGGACGATTATGATGGTCGTAAAAGTATACGCAAGGGGGCGCTGTACCCGAAAAAGGTCCACCACCTATCCGATATAACAGAAGACACTATTGCGCATTGACCTATTTAATAACGTTATTTGACATATTTTGACCTATTTTGACCTAGTTATTTAGTTCACCACTTACCTGCCAGCGGGGCTATTTGACATTGACTTATTAGCCATGGGGCGCCACTTTACATTTGAAAGTGACCTTTTGATATTTGATATTGACCTAGAAATAACGTTATTGCTCTTGCACCAATCCGATCCAGCATCTCGAAAAAACTACCAAACATATCGAAAAAACTACCAAACATACTACTTTATTTCTAAACATTGCATGTAACACGAGCCACGGTTGGTTGGAATTAGTTTTATTATGACTACCTGACCTGCCGAGATCCACTGATCTAGTGAGCGATTTCATTGGTCGAGCTTAAATTCAGAGTTTCGCAAAGCGATCAGCCAGGAAGTACTGCTGGCTGGCACTGATGTAATCAGCAGCAGCGACCCCTGGCGCGCGAGGATGGATAGCACATATCCCAACCGATATAATTATAACACAAGAAATGACAGCCTCAAAAAAGGCTGGTGAAAAACAGACGTAAAATAAATAATTTAGAATGTACTAACTGTGCCGATGGAGGGGATCCGAAGTTTTTGGCACATGTTAAATAAGAAATTAACATATTACTAACTTTCGACAGAAACGCATTATTATTAACTACACCACAGACATAGTCCGCTAGATGGGCGTAACTGATTTACTCTGGCCTATATTTAGATGATTTAGATTTAACAAGATTTAACAAGATTGCCATCCAGAGAATTAACTCTAGATGGCAGGTGGACAAGGAAGCCCTTTGGCTTATCGAGAGTCCAACCCTTTTATCTATATATATCCAGCCCTTCTGAGGTATGTGCCGATTTTATTTTTAAACATATTCACACTACTACCACCCACACAATCATCAGATAATCTGTTCCATTCATTCAGTCCTTTGTGAAAATGAGAACTTTCTTACGTCTAATTTACACTGCTCCTTTACTAATGTAACTTCATGTCCTCTAGTCTTTCAATCTTTCTTAACTGAAAAAAACTTATTTTTATCAATATTTTCATAACCATTCAATATTTTAAACACTTCTATCTGATCTCCTCTCAATCTCTGGTGTTGTTAAACCACATTATTTTAGGCGTTTTTCATAACTAAGATCCCTCAGTTTTTGTATCATTTTAGTCGCTCTCCTCTGTACTCTTTTAGCATATCTATGTCCTTCTTGCGGTATGGCCTCCACGCTTGTATACAATATTCTAAATGAGGCCTAACTATTGTTTTGTACAGCAGTATTATTAGTTCTTTTTATTTATATGCTATATTTCGCCTAATCAATCCAAGGATTTGATTTCCCTTTGAAGCTGCAATTCCACACTGCTCTGAAACCTTCATGTCAGCACTAATATATAGCCATGACTGACACTGTCACTGTGTCTGTGTGCATAACTTCTTTATTCGTGCATTCTCGTAAAATCTGAAACAATAATCAAATTTTTCAACTGCTAAATCAATGCATCGAAAAATAAGCTAACAAGATAACACATTTCAAGACACACATTTACTGTCTACTAACTAAGTCTAAGACTAACTCATGATTAAGACTAAGTCTTTCATTTCGTTGACATCGGTCATTGTTAGGTACATTACCAACAAATTCAAAATTGATATATAATCATTTAAACACTTCTATGTGATAGTGTATGCTATGTAGTTTACAACCCTTTTTGAAATATCTCTATTATTAACAAAGTAAATTAACTTTTTAGTGTCTGAAAAAAGGGTCATTGTGTCTATAGGTTTCATGTCCGTTTCTTGTGATCTGGAGCTTGTGCAGACTGTGCTGCCACCATGTGCCACTGAATATAGGCAAAGCATTACATAATCTGTTCTAATGAAGATACTAAGTAAAGTAAAATGTTATGACCCAAAAATGTTGACCTTGTACTGTGACCTTGACATGACCTAGTTATTTGACCTTTAATGACCGTTGACCTATATATGTTGACAAGTGACCTAATTAAATGATTATGTGTGACACATGGGCTTGGTATGTTTATAAAGTGTTGGAATGGAACATTTATGTACACTTTGACCATAAAGTAGCATATTAAAGCATGAACTTGTTTAATTAAATTAAGGCCAACTTGTTTTTTAAAAATGACCTTTGACCTAATTGCATGTATGAATATGAAATTTATTTTAAATTAATAATTATGGTATGTTGTGCTAGCAAATTAAAAGTAACTAAATATTTAACCTTGACCAGAATAACATCTGACCTTAATACGACCTAGATAATTGACCTTGAATGAGCACTGATTTAATTATGTTGACAAATTACTTACTTAAATTATTTATTGTAACTCATGGACTTTGTAACTTTATAAATCATTGTAATTGATCACATATACATACTGACCATAATTTTGGGCATAAAATGGCATATTAAAGTGTAAACCATTAATTTGTAAAAAAAACTTGACCTCTAACCTAATTGTCTATTATTAATGTCCAATTTATTTTACTGAATAATGATGGTATGTTGATCAAAATGAAAGTTCACATATTAACTGTTGACTATTGTGACATTGCTATGACATATTTGACTTATTTACATTTGTAAACATTGAGGTGTCCCCGACACAACCATTGAAGAAACACAACAGCATTGCAAACAGCGTGCGACAGGCCTGCTTTTCCATGGGCGATTGCACACTCCCACGGCGGTCCACAACCATAAAATGCATATCATATGAAGGCATATATATTTTAAAATGGCTAACACAGGCTACTAACGGGATGGAGATATATTATACCATATTTTTAAACGATTGTTCACGACTTCAAAGTTTAAATTCACCTACCTCGTTTGTTGTGCTCGGAAAACTCCCGCGAAACTGGCTATGACGTAGATCAGTCTTTCATTGGTTCATGTGATCATCAAAATACGACGTAAATTCATTTGCATAATGTTGCCAAGCGATTTTGGGGAATCCCCCAATCTCGGCGGGAGCCGTAGCAATGGCGTCCAAAAGCTTCACAGGTTTCTGGTCTAAAATGCGAGGACACATTTACGGTGCTGCCCCTAGCGGAATGTGATGTACCTATCATTGCTCGGTGATCAAAGTCTAACTCAAACTCAAAGACTATCACATATAACACGCATTAATGTATTAACAAATAATGAACATAGGCTGCAGTGGCAGATCATTAGAACAAATATTCATGGAAAGGGTAACATAATTAACAATTAAAAAGATTAATAAAAAGACGTCTTTGAGGCATACTTACGCGTACACATGATGTGTGCTTGCCCGATGTCGCAATTCACTGTGTCCACAGAAATGTTCGCCCCTGCTTACAAGCGGACAACTGCTCTAATATAAAATGTATATAATAATGAATAGTATATTAACCAGAATGTCTACAAGCTTCGTCTAATGGCGAGCATGTGGGGAGCCAAAATGTAATGACGATTTAAAGCAAAAAGCTGACAATCCGTCAGGCATACCCAGCATGCACAGCATACACATTAACTACTAATAAATACCAAGCCAACCAAAATACGTGGCTTAATTTGCGTTGCCGCCAGCCAATCGCGCCAGTTGAATTAATGAGTGGCATTTAAAGGGGCTCTGTATATATTGCGCCATTCCACGGCAAAAATATGTTATCGGCCGACGCACTAGTGGCGTATTTAGAGGGGGCGAGGGGGGCGGTCCTCCAATGTTGGCAGATGCCCCCCCAAAAAAAAGTCGCTGTTACGGCAGCTGTCAGCTCTTCTGCGCTGGACAGGACAGTATTAGCTGGCCCAATTTTACCCCCCCCCCCAATGAAAAAATTGTGGATACGCCACTGGGCCGACGCGTGGCATCCGCGGCTATTTATATAACAGTCGTGTGCAGGCGACATGTTTGCCGTCGTGAGTTTTCTAGGACACAAGACAAGCGTGTGCTGAATCTATAGTGATTGTGCTGTTGATAAGGATTTATTGATGACATATGCTGTTGCAAACCAAACAACACTAAATAAATAAATCCTTATATCAATAACACAATCACCATATAGATTCAGCGCAAGCTTGTCTTATGTCCCCGAAACCTAACGACGACAAACATATCGCCTGCACCACATTGCTCTATAAATAGCCGCAGACGCCAATCGTCGGCCAACAAAATACTTCTGCCGTGGAATACCCAGGGGCCAAATGCATTTTTGTGTGAAAGTAGACATGGAATGCTGTAAAAGGTTTGCCCCAAAAAATGATATCTACATATATCTAGGATCGTAACCTAGTTGGACAACCTTGAAAAAAAGTTACTGGAAACATGTAAACAGCACTTAAACAACATGATCCTCTACGCTAAAAGGAGATTTTTGTGGTCATCATCAAATGTGTTATTTATACTTCCTCTGAATTGACTGAAAGTTTGGTGGCGTTCGTACAATCTGTATATGTACCAGTTAAATCAGTGTTACTAATGCAGCTAAAGTGTGCCCAAAATGATAATTAAATCGACTTTGTAAGATAAGAAATAGTGGTTCAAAATGCATTGCCTTTCAGGTTATTTTTTGGTATTTTTCGAATGTCATTCGCACATGTTTCTTAAAATGAGTCCCATCTGTCCCGTTTGTACTAAATTGGTTTCTCCTGTGAATCTACTTTACAGAGGTATTAGAACCCATGTCTTTTAAACCAAAATATAGGCGATTTCCTTTCTGTACCCCTTAAACACAACCGTCAAGCAAAATAAAACATATAAAAATCGCTGTGTTCAAATGTTAACAGTTATTTTATATTTTACTCTAACATATTAAATAACATTGCTTTAGGTAGCACTAGTTTATGAGTGTCTGAAAACATTTACCTCCAATGACAATGATGTCTGTGTCATTGGCGTGGATAATCATTCGGTCGACACCTTCATTCCGGTACTGTATATGGAGCGAATAATTACCCTGGTGTCGGCCTCCTGTTGAGTTGACTCCAGGTCAGACACATCTGTAACTGAACTATGCGTAACCAACACGCTCTTGGTTTCTTCCTTGAAACCGCCACCCAGGTACAGTCGCGTCAAGCCCATCGTTGGTGCTAGCGGCTCTTCCTTTCTCCATGTCTCACATAGAAAGTTCAGCAGTACTGCTTTGTTGGCCGACACAGAGAGGAACTCCTGTGGATCGAGAGACCTGTACTGCTCACTGACCTCAAACAGCCTTCCTGGTGGTGACCGAGCATATGTGTCTGTCATATCACGGATGACTTTAGGCTTTGGTTTTGTATCGGTCACAGCAGAAGTGTATGATACTTGTACCAGCAGGTACATCTTGAGCAAGATTCCTCTTGTAGCGTGTTGCAATGGCTCAAAATGGTTCGTCTTTGTGGAATGACCAACGGCGAACAGCACACATGCATGGTATCCACCACCACAGCCGTCTTCCGCATCTCTAGCTTTGGTAGACCATAGTTCCGTCTCCATTGAACAGTGACTTGGGAATCTTGCTGCATTCATGTTTGCATCAATTGTTGGTGTGCTTTGCCTAGTAGAAATGTTTGCTGTTACGGATGAAGTGCTGCACTCATTCTCTGCCGATGTTGAGGTATCCCCTCGTTGATGCTTTTTTCTGCGAGTTTAAAACTCTTCTTTCAGGTACACATTCCTACATTTTGCATGCCGTTTTGGTGATTTGTCAGCCACCCATGTTTCCACGGCAACGTCATCTTGCAGCCTGCAGAAGGTTTCGTCCTGCCTAGCTGTCATTGCCAAAACAAGTGTTGGTGTTGTTTTGACCTGCACATCAAATAGTCCCTTGGTCACTTGTTCTTGGCATATTACACACTTTGTGTATTCAACTGTAATTTTGTCTTCGCGTCATTTCTGTGAGTGTTGCAGTGACACGACTCCATCAATCACATATTGTCCTGACTGTCTACTCATCTCGGCTCAGTTATCTGCATCACAAACCCTATGTATTAAAAGAACAGCGTCATAAAACAACTACCCCAATTAATGTTAAATAATTACAATTCCTAATGTAATTGATCACCCAAAAAATATAAAAATAGCCTCATGAAGTTTACACGTTTAATTCGTTGTGTTTACTATAATACAGCGAGGCGTTTCGCACAAACCGGGGCCTCAAACGTGCTATTAGACGCAAATAATATTTGTTAAACGTCATATGCCTGAAATGATGTGGAATTACTGAACGAGTGCGAGATATTAAATTTAGGCAAAATGTAGTTATATAATGACGGAATCGAGGTGGGCCCAGATTCAAAACATTGCCGGCGTAACATCTTAATTGGATGATACACAAACTTAGGGCACGCAACAACACATCTACTTGCTAGAACCTCAGTCTCATATGCTAAGTCTTCCTATTTATGTTAAGAAGACTGTAAACATCCACGTACGGTTGACATTACTTTTTGACATGTTTGTGATACGAATCTGTTAATTTTCGAGCGTAAACAAACCGGTTTTATCGCTCAAAAAGGGCAAAATATCTAAACGGAAATTGTTACAACGCTAGTTCGTTGTGGGTTTGGACGGACGTCTTTAGGGGCTAATAACTTTTTTCCAGTAATTTTTTTCATGGTTATTCAACTAGGTTGTGATCCTAAATAAATATATAGACATGTTTTTGGGAGGCAAACCTTTTACAGTATTCCATGTCTGTTCAACCCTCTTGGCCCCTTCGGTAGAATAGCGCAATCTATATCTATACAGTGGCCTTTAAAGCCCCTTTAAACCCCTGTTTGAAAACTTTGAAATGGCGCTGCGTATGAGCGATGTGGTCGCTGCGGGTTCCATCATTTGTGCTTCACATTCCTACGGTTCACTTCACCGTAGGGTGCGGTTACCATAACATGTTATACAACTTACATATATCTGCGGACATCCAGTACATTTTCTTACTCATATGCCTACTCGGTTCTATTGACGCGACTTGTCAAGTGAATGAATCCGTGTGAAATTTTACGCGGTTATATGGCGTACGCCGTATGGCAAGCTCACTGAATAGCGACGCGAATCGTCTGCGCTATGCTGCCTACATGGATTGATAGCCCATTGGAACATATTCTCTCAGCAACGTCTATGTGATGCCGATACCCATATATACAGTCGCTGATGAAACCATCTGTAAGCGACACATTTCCTGAAAGAATTAAGGTAATTAATTACAAATGGTGCAACAAATGGCTCACATTTTTATCAAACGAGTTTAACATTTTGGCGACGTGCGCCTATATGCTGTGTAAAGGCTGCTGGTATACAGCACTGTGTACAGTTCGGCTGGCTGTCAATCAACAACGGGGAGCGTGCCTACAGCAAGTGTAGTTGTCGTGCAATACCTTATCTTACGTTAGGATATATTAGGACTGTTCTGATCGCAGGATGCTCTCGGTTCCTCAACGATCAGATCTTCTTTGACTATTAAAAGTTTGTGATTTCCGGTTCCAGTATTAAATGTTAATTGGGATCCATATTTGTATAGTATCTCCTGGGTTGACCAGAATTTGTCATGGCAGTTTTTAAATGAATTTATTGAGCTCATATTACCGAATCACGTAAACTATTCCGCGGATCAGCTACTCTAAGCGGGAATGCATTGTTTCTTACGTTTAGTTTTGCTCTTTGGTTGAATAGTTTGAGAGAGTGTCCTCTGTTACCGGATCGTAATGCCACATCCTCCCATTTAACCATCTATTAAGGAGGTTTGGTGCGGATTTGTTATCATATAGGTTATGCATTATTTTATATACTTCAATCATGTCTCCTCTTAATGTACGATATGCTAACGTGGGTACTTTAAGTCTTTCAATGTATGGGCAGTGGCGTATCCAGGATGTTTCATGGGGGGCAAAATCGGGCGAATAATGCCCTGTCCAGTGCACAACTGCTGACAGCTGCCGTGCGACTTTTTTTGGGGGGGTGTCAGCTGCCACCATTGGGGGCGGTCGCCCCCTCGCCCCCCCCCTCTAAACATGCCAGTGAGTGTGGGTAATTTAAGTCTTTCAATGTATAAGTCCCTCATCCAAGGTAGTTCTTTTACGGCTCTTCTCTGGACATTTTCTGTGGGTATTTTATGTTTCATCTTACCTGGGTACTATGCTGCTAATGCATAATCTAGATGGGATCTAACCGTAATCTTATATAGTGGCAAAAGTTTATCTAAGAATTTAAAAGTTCTTGTGATTTTTTGTTGTAATTATGATTGCTTGGTTGATGTGATCGTCAAATTAATGTTTTAAATCAATAATTACTCGTAAATCTGTTTTGTTTATATGTGGTGGCATTTAAAGGGGCTCTGTATATATTGCGCCATTCCACGGCAAAAATATGTTATCGGCCGAGGCACTAGTGGCGTATTTAGAGGGGGCGAGGGGGGCGGTCCTCCAATGTTGGCAGATGCCCCCCCAAAAAAAAGTCGCTGTTACGGCAGCTGTCAGCTCTTCTGCGCTGGACAGGACAGTATTAGCTGGCCCAATTTTGCCCCCCCAATGAAAAAATTGTGGATACGCCACTGGGCCGACGCGTGGCATCCGCGGCTATTTATATAACAGTCGTGTGCAGGCGACATGTTTGCCGTCGTGAGTTTTCTAGGACACAAGACAAGCGTGTGCTGAATCTATAGTGATTGTGCTGTTGATAAGGATTTATTGATGACATATGCTGTTGCAAACCAAACAACACTAAATAAATAAATCCTTATATCAATAACACAATCACCATATAGATTCAGCGCAAGCTTGTCTTATGTCCCCGAAACCTAACGACGACAAACATATCGCCTGCACCACATTGCTCTATAAATAGCCGCAGACGCCAATCGTCGGCCAACAAAATACTTCTGCCGTGGAATACCCAGGGGCCAAATGCATTTTTGTGTGAAAGTAGACATGGAATGCTGTAAAAGGTTTGCCCCAAAAAATGATATCTACATATATCTAGGATCGTAACCTAGTTGGACAACCTTGAAAAAAAGTTACTGGAAACATGTAAACAGCACTTAAACAACATGATCCTCTACGCTAAAAGGAGATTTTTGTGGTCATCATCAAATGTGTTATTTATACTTCCTCTGAATTGACTGAAAGTTTGGTGGCGTTCGTACAATCTGTATATGTACCAGTTAAATCAGTGTTACTAATGCAGCTAAAGTGTGCCCAAAATGATAATTAAATCGACTTTGCAAGATAAGAAATAGTGGTTCAAAATGCATTGCCTTTCAGGTTATTTTTTGGTATTTTTCGAATGTCATTCGCACATGTTTCTTAAAATGAGTCCCATCTGTCCCGTTTGTACTAAATTGGTTTCTCCTGTGAATCTACTTTACAGAGGTATTAGAACCCATGTCTTTTAAACCAAAATATAGGCGATTTCCTTTCTGTACCCCTTAAACACAACCGTCAAGCAAAATAAAACATATAAAAATCGCTGTGTTCAAATGTTAACAGTTATTTTATATTTTACTCTAACATATTAAATAACATTGCTTTAGGTAGCACTAGTTTATGAGTGTCTGAAAACATTTACCTCCAATGACAATGATGTCTGTGTCATTGGCGTGGATAATCATTCGGTCGACACCTTCATTCCGGTACTGTATATGGAGCGAATAATTACCCTGGTGTCGGCCTCCTGTTGAGTTGACTCCAGGTCAGACACATCTGTAACTGAACTATGCGTAACCAACACGCTCTTGGTTTCTTCCTTGAAACCGCCACCCAGGTACAGTCGCGTCAAGCCCATCGTTGGTGCTAGCGGCTCTTCCTTTCTCCATGTCTCACATAGAAAGTTCAGCAGTACTGCTTTGTTGGCCGACACAGAGAGGAACTCCTGTGGATCGAGAGACCTGTACTGCTCACTGACCTCAAACAGCCTTCCTGGTGGTGACCGAGCATATGTGTCTGTCATATCACGGATGACTTTAGGCTTTGGTTTTGTATCGGTCACAGCAGAAGTGTATGATACTTGTACCAGCAGGTACATCTTGAGCAAGATTCCTCTTGTAGCGTGTTGCAATGGCTCAAAATGGTTCGTCTTTGTGGAATGACCAACGGCGAACAGCACACATGCATGGTATCCACCACCACAGCCGTCTTCCGCATCTCTAGCTTTGGTAGACCATAGTTCCGTCTCCATTGAACAGTGACTTGGGAATCTTGCTGCATTCATGTTTGCATCAATTGTTGGTGTGCTTTGCCTAGTAGAAATGTTTGCTGTTACGGATGAAGTGCTGCACTCATTCTCTGCCGATGTTGAGGTATCCCCTCGTTGATGCTTTTTTCTGCGAGTTTAAAACTCTTCTTTCAGGTACACATTCCTACATTTTGCATGCCGTTTTGGTGATTTGTCAGCCACCCATGTTTCCACGGCAACGTCATCTTGCAGCCTGCAGAAGGTTTCGTCCTGCCTAGCTGTCATTGCCAAAACAAGTGTTGGTGTTGTTTTGACCTGCACATCAAATAGTCCCTTGGTCACTTGTTCTTGGCATATTACACACTTTGTGTATTCAACTGTAATTTTGTCTTCGCGTCATTTCTGTGAGTGTTGCAGTGACACGACTCCATCAATCACATATTGTCCTGACTGGCTACTCATCTCGGCTCAGTTATCTGCATCACAAACCCTATGTATTAAAAGAACAGCGTCATAAAACAACTACCCCAATTAATGTTAAATAATTACAATTCCTAATGTAATTGATCACCCAAAAAATATAAAAATAGCCTCATGAAGTTTACACGTTTAATTCGTTGTGTTTACTATAATACAGCGAGGCGTTTCGCACAAACCGGGGCCTCAAACGTGCTATTAGACGCAAATAATATTTGTTAAACGTCATATGCCTGAAATGATGTGGAATTACTGAACGAGTGCGAGATATTAAATTTAGGCAAAATGTAGTTATATAATGACGGAATCGAGGTGGGCCCAGATTCAAAACATTGCCGGCGTAACATCTTAATTGGATGATACACAAACTTAGGGCACGCAACAACACATCTACTTGCTAGAACCTCAGTCTCATATGCTAAGTCTTCCTATTTATGTTAAGAAGACTGTAAACATCCACGTACGGTTGACATTACTTTTTGACATGTTTGTGATACGAATCTGTTAATTTTCGAGCGTAAACAAACCGGTTTTATCGCTCAAAAAGGGCAAAATATCTAAACGGAAATTGTTACAACGCTAGTTCGTTGTGGGTTTGGACGGACGTCTTTAGGGGCTAATAACTTTTTTCCAGTAACTTTTTTCATGGTTATCCAACTAGGTTGTGATCCTAAATAAATATATAGACATGTTTTTGGGAGGCAAACCTTTTACAGTATTCCATGTCTGTTCAACCCTCTTGGCCCCTTCGGTAGAATAGCGCAATCTATATCTATACAGTGGCCTTTAAAGCCCCTTTAAACCCCTGTTTGAAAACTTTGAAATGGCGCTGCGTATGAGCGATGTGGTCGCTGCGGGTTCCATCATTTGTGCTTCACATTCCTACGGTTCACTTCACCGTAGGGTGCGGTTACCATAACATGTTATACAACTTACATATATCTGCGGACATCCAGTACATTTTCTTACTCATATGCCTACTCGGTTCTATTGACGCGACTTGTCAAGTGAATGAATCCGTGTGAAATTTTACGCGGTTATATGGCGTACGCCGTATGGCAAGCTCACTGAATAGCGACGCGAATCGTCTGCGCTATGCTGCCTACATGGATTGATAGCCCATTGGAACATATTCTCTCAGCAACGTCAATGTGATGCCGATACCCATATATACAGTCGCTGATGAAACCATCTGTAAGCGACACATTTCCTGAAAGAATTAAGGTAATTAATTACAAATGGTGCAACAAATGGCTCACATTTTTATCAAACGAGTTTAACATTTTGGCGACGTGCGCCTATATGCTGTGTAAAGGCTGCTGGTATACAGCACTGTGTACAGTTCGGCTGGCTGTCAATCAACAACGGGGAGCGTGCCTACAGCAAGTGTAGTTGTCGTGCAATACCTTATCTTACGTTAGGATATATTAGGACTGTTCTGATCGCAGGATGCTCTCGGTTCCTCAACGATCAGATCTTCTTCTTTGACTATTAAAAGTTTGTGATTTCCGGTTCCAGTATTAAATGTTAATTGGGATCCATATTTGTATAGTATCTCCTGGGTTGACCAGAATTTGTCATGGCAGTTTTTAAATGAATTTATTGAGCTCATATTACCGAATCACGTAAACTATTCCGCGGATCAGCTACTCTAAGCGGGAATGCATTGTTTCTTACGTTTAGTTTTGCTCTTTGGTTGAATAGTTTGAGAGAGTGTCCTCTGTTACCGGATCGTAATGCCACATCCTCCCATTTAACCATCTATTAAGGAGGTTTGGTGCGGATTTGTTATCATATAGGTTATGCATTATTTTATATACTTCAATCATGTCTCCTCTTAATGTACGATATGCTAACGTGGGTACTTTAAGTCTTTCAATGTATGGGCAGTGGCGTATCCAGGATGTTTCATGGGGGGCAAAATCGGGCGAATAATGCCCTGTCCAGTGCACAACTGCTGACAGCTGCCGTGCGACTTTTTTGGGGGGGTGTCAGCTGCCACCATTGGGGGCGGTTGCCCCCTCGCCCCCCCCCCCTCTAAACATGCCAGTGAGTGTGGGTAATTTAAGTCTTTCAATGTATAAGTCCCTCATCCAAGATAGTTCTTTTACGGCTCTTCTCTGGACATTTTCTGTGGGTATTTTATGTTTCATCTTACCTGGGTACTATGCTGCTAATGCATAATCTAGATGGGATCTAACCGTAATCTTATATAGTGGCAAAAGTTTATCTAAGAATTTAAAAGTTCTTGTGATTTTTTGTTGTAATTATGATTGCTTGGTTGATGTGATCGTCAAATTAATGTTTTGAATCAATAATTACTCGTAAATCTGTTTTGTTTATATGTGGTGACAAGAGCATGTTTAACAGTATGTGGTGCCATGAAGTATTTATTTTCTCCAATATTATTTTTTCCAATGTCCATGTGTAGACAGTTATCGGGATGGAACTTTAATAACCACTTGTCGCACCATTGTTCAAGAATGCTTAAGTCTTGTTGCAGAATATCGTGGCCATCTTTATTGGTTATAGTTATAAATAACTTTATGTCATCGGCAGTAGTGGGATAGGGGGTTATGATACTCAAATCAGGAGCCATGAAATCAGGGAGATTAAAATGCTGACGTATTCCTGTTTCTAGAGGGCCCCTAGAGACTGTTGACACAGTTCTGGTCATATGACGGGAAGTAGCTAGCACCTCCTGGCGGCGCGGGCGGGTAGGTCGGATAGAACGGGCGGGTTGGGCGGGTTGATGGGTAGGTGTGTGTGTGTGTGTGCGTGTGTGTATCTAACGGTCACCTATCAGGGTCCCCCTGGCATAAACATTTCAGTGGGTATCATGGGAGCCTGTTAGTACATAATTGTGTGTGTTATTGTATACATGTGCGTGTATGAAAGGAACCAACGAAATACCATATTTTAAAGTTAAACATTTATTATTGTTTAATTTTCTCATTGTTTTTTGGACAGTCATTTTCACTCATCATCTGAACAATATCCCTCATCCTCTTCACCGATCAGTCTCCACAGTTGTGCAGGAGATGTGGGCGGTGGCAGATCGTAGAAATGCATCATTAACTCTCGCATAACCGCGTACCAAGTGCCCCGTCTGAAACAATATAGACCAAACGAAATACTTATTTTGTTTTAAAATATCTATGCTTGTGTGCGTGCGTGCGTACAGGCGTGCGCGTAATTGTGTGCATGTTGTGAAACTGTGTTCCTTTATACTATGTTGGTATGAAGTATTCTAAACATTATGCAGTGTCCCTTTAAACCGTGTTGATATGAATTCGACCACCAGAGCGAGTACGCACGCTGTCGACTCGCCCTCTGATTCATTTACATATCTGTTTTTCGTTAGTTAGAACCGACGCTAACAGCCACTGAAGTCTTTGTGTCGAATGCTGTAGTAGACACCAAGTTGCTATGACAACGAACTCCGGGTGGAGTTCAAAGTACAGGCACTTGAAATAGCACGCAGAATCATACCACCATCGTTACTATTACGTATCAAATAGATGAGACATCATTTTATTTGACATTGTCAGAAAGCAATCTATACACATGAATAAAGTCACGTTGAAATGTCCTCGTAATAGTATGTTATACTTCAAAGGTGGACAAATTTTGTTGTCTAATTTAATTTTGTATCCGTGTAAAATCAAAGCATGGGGTCATGTTTTCTCAACTGTAGAATGCGCACATCAATATCGAAAAGTTATATTTCATGTTTTTTGGGGCTTGCAGAGAAACGGTAACCCAGGACAAAATATGCAGGTACAACAGTTTATCGGGAAAACGTGCTCACGCAAGCGTCAGTGATGTGTTTTTCACACAAATGTCATTATTGCTGCACAACTCAATGGTTTACCCCTGTAATCAGTTGCAGCTGTTCTAACGCAATGCGAGGCGAGGTGAGGTTATTAATGACCTTCCGACGAGATAAGAGGCATTATTTGCCCGGTGTCTTTTGGAAAACACTTAATCAATGTGCATTACTCAACACTCGTTTCTTTGTTGTCTGGGTGCAGCTGGCAAAACGTCTGTACAAATATACTAACGCTTTGTGCAAGCGTAACAATTTCCTTTGATTGACTGGCAATATTAGCGCGATGTCGTCAATTGTTAACTGTATGTCTATTGTTTCGTGTTTCATATATGTTGAGCGTTGCACTTTTTCTAGATGTTTGTTTTTTGAACGTGCTGATTTTGCACCTCGTGTGCATAAATGTTATAATGTTACCCATCATTCGTGTCATAGTTTGACCTATTAACCTACCAAGAAGCGCCACCTAGTGACTTTTCGTGCTAGTTTGGGGTTTCGTCTAAGTAACATGTTTGTCCATTGAACTTATTGCATTTGCTGGATTGTAGGTGTTTAGCCTTGTATGTGTGTTCGTCACTCGCCTTCAGACTCATGTCACGTTCACACATAAACATGTACACCTACCATTCATTGGTTCCTTCATCCCATGTTCGCGCATGTCTACATGTCCAAACGCGCATGAATACATGTCCACACGCATTGGTGACTACAAGATGTACTGCCCACTAACCTGCAAGGTGTACTGCCTACTAAACTGCCAGGTATACTGCCCACTAACATGCAAGGTATACTGCCCACTAAGCTGAAAGGTATACTGCCCACTAACATTCAAGGTGAGCTGCCCACTAACATGCAAGGTGTACTGCCCACTAACATGCAAGGCATACTGCCCACTAAGCTGAAAGGTATACTGCCCACTAACATTCAAGGTGAGCTGCCCACTAACATGCAAGGTATACTGCCCACTAACATGCAAGGTATACTGCCCACTAAGCTGAAAGGTATATTGCCCACTAACATTCAAGGTGAGCTGCCCACTAACATGCAAGGTGTACTGCCCACTAACATGCAATGTACACTGCCCACTAACATGCAATGTACACTGCCCACTAACATGCAAGGTATACTGCCCACTAATATGAAAGGGATACTGTCCACTAACATGCAAGGTACACTGCCCACTAACATGCAATGTACACGGCCCACTAACACGCAAGGTATACTGCCCACTAATATGAAAGGGATACTGCCCACTAACCTACAAGGAGGATATTAAATTCAGAGGAAGGGGAGAATATGTATCAAATTTCTACATATGGGTGAGCGTTTCTCTTAGAGTGTATGTGTGCGCGTGCGCGTGTGCGCGTGTGCGCGTGTGTGCGCGTGTGTGGTGTGGTGTGGTTTGGTGAGGTATATGTGCGTGGGTGAGTGGTTCTTGCCCAGGGATGTGCTGCTGGCCACGCATTGGCTCTATCTGTGTGGCGCTCTTGCAGGCCTTCTTTTCGGCATTAGATGCGAACGAGTTCCACAAGAATCGCCAAACTGCTTGCAGAAGATGGAATATGCACAAGAGCAGTGCTGATTCTGGAAACATGGAGGAAAGAGGTTGTCTTTCCGTGTCGCAATCGTCTGTCATGAATACTTGTCGCACACCTCTTCCAAAAATGCATTTGGAGACAAGAGTTCGGTGAAAAGGCGCAAAGCTGCCAAGACTGTCGAACGGGATGATGACGTCGTGATGAGAATTCCCAGTGGAATGCCTCCAGCAGCACTGTGTGTCATGATGGCAAACACTTCGCAGTCGAACCAATCCATGCCGGCAAAAGCGTATGCTCGCCAATACGTTCGAATGAACAGACGTGACTGTCATACCCAACAGGCAATGTATTCTACAATAAACAAACAGTTAATATAATTAACCCAAGACCAAATACAAGATTACCTTCAAACTTATGCAATACACATATTTCAATCATAAAATAAATATTATGATAACAACATATAAAAGTTAGTACATTTTCACAACAATTACAAAAAAGATACAACTTAATCTGCAACAATGTGTTAGACATAGTTTTGTCCTCACAGAATGAATTAGTTAACAATGTCAAGATATGTGAGCCACTGGGGAGTAGCGATCACAACCAGATACATTTTATCATCAAAGTAAAATCAGAAAGGAATAGTAAAAAGCAATATAGGAGAAATTTCCACAAAGGAAGGTATAAGGACATGAGGAAATATTTAGCAAAAATAGACTGGAATAACACAGTGAAGAATAAGACAGCAACCGAATGCTGGAATATCTTAAATAGTGAAATTAAGTGCATAGTCGATAAATTTGTACCTTTCAAAAAACAAGGGAAACGGTCCAAAAAGAAACACTTATCGAAAGAAGCCATTAGAAAAATTAAGTACAAACAAATGATGTGGAAGTCATACAGATGTACTGGAAATGATGAAGACTACAACAGTTATAAAGAAGCACTTAACCAAGCTACAGCTGAAATTAGAAATTCAAAGAGAAGCTATCAACAACAATTAGCTAGTAATATAAAACATGACAGCAAGAGTTTTTATGCGTATGTTCGAAGCAAACAGAAAGTTCAAGATAAAGTCGGTCCTCTAGAAGATAGTGCTGGAAATATAATATCAGAGGGATTCTTAATGGCAGAAGACCTGAATGAGTACTTTAGTTCAGTGTTTACCAGGGAAGATATTAGTTCACTGCCAGTACCAGAGGCTAAGTTCAAGGGGGCAGATTCAGACTATTTAGGACAATTAATTGTAACCCCGGAAATGGTAGGTAAGAAAATAAGGGCTATGAAGGATAATAAATCACCTGGAGTGGATGGTATTCCACCCAAACTACTATTGAAAATTGTAGAACAAATTAGCATACCGCTTGCAACAGTTTTCAATTTGTCATTAGAAGAGGGAGTGGTTCCTTTAGAATGGAAAGAAGCAAACATTATACCGTTATTCAAAAAGGTTCGAGAAACAAGTCAGAGAACTATAGACCAGTGAGTTTAACATCAGTGATTTGTAAATTGTTAGAAAGACTAATTAAAGATCACATGGTGGATTTTCTTGTTAAACAAAACTTGATAAACCCATCTCAACATGTTTTTTTTAAAGCGAGGTCATGCTTAACAAATATGTTATGTTTTTTGGAAGACATCACCAAGTGGGTAGATGAGGGATCACCAGTAGATATCGTCTACTTAGATTTTCAAAAAGCTTTCGACAAAGTACCACATCAAAGATTACTGCTGAAACTAAAGGCCCATGGCATAGGAAATGGTATAATAAACTGGATAGAACAATGGTTGATTGACAGAAGACAACGTGTAGTAGTTGATGGGGAGGCTTCAAACTGGAAATCAGTATTGAGTGGGGTACCACGGGGATCAGTATTAGGTCCTATATTATTCTTAATATATATCAACGATTTGGATGATGAAATAATAAGCAAGGTGTTGAAATTTGCGGATGATACAAAAGTGTTTAGAAGGATTAAAAGTGATGGAGATAGACAGCATTTACAAGATGATCTTGACAGGTTGATCAAATGGTCTGAAAAGTGGCAAATGCTGTTCAATTTTGGGAAATGTAAACGCCTCCACACAGGACATGGGAACGAAGAAGTAGAATATACAATGGGGGGTACTGTACTAAGTACTACTGTAAAAGAAAAGGACTTAGGTTTAACCATTAGTGCTGATATGAAGGTTTCAGAGCAGTGCGGAATTGCAGCTTCAAAGGGAAATCAAATCCTTGGATTAATTAGGCGAAACATAACGTATAAGGAAAAAGAGCTAATAATACCGCTGTACAAAACAATAGTTAGGCCTCATTTAGAATATTGTATTCAAGCGTGGAGGCCATATCGCAGGAAGGACATAGATATGCTAGAAAGAGTGCAGAGGAGAGCAACTAAAATGATACAAAAACTGAGGGATCTTAGTTACGAAATACGCCTAAAAAAATGCGGTTTAACAACACTAGAGACCAGGAGATTGAGAGGAGATCAGATAGAAGTGTTTAAAATATTGAAGGGTTATGAAAATATTGATAGCATTTTTTTCTCCGTTAAGAAAGATAGAAGGACTAGAGGACATGAACTTACATTGGCAAAGGAGCAGAGTAGATTGGATATAAGAAAGTTTTCATTTTCACAAAGGACTGTAAATGAATGGAACAGATTACCTGCTGATTGTGTGGGTGCTAGTAGCGTGAATATGTTTAAAAATAAAATCGACACATACCTCAGACGGGCGGGATACACATAGATAAAATGGTCGGACTCTCGATAAGCCAAAGGGCTTCCTTGTCCACCTGCCACCTAGAGTTAATTCTCTGGGTGGCAATCTTGTTAAATCTTGTTAAATGTCATTAAAAACTCAGCATTGCAATGAAATTAATCAATAAATTAAATTTAGTTTTCATCAATAAGCTGGAAAACCATTGCAACATTAATATTGCGAATATATTTAATCTTGTCTCAGGTCACAAGCAACTCAACAATGTCTCTTTTGCACGATGGTACCCATGGTAAATATTTATATTGTGGCATGATTTGTTGGAGGCTTATTGAGATATAGGTATACATGTATAGTCCAGGACTTTTATGGTTGGACCTGGAACAAATTGCAACAGAAGCAATTTCAACTGTTTTGGCAACATTGAAGGTACCTATAAAACATATCAAAAGTCTTCAGCGATGAAAATTGGGGAAGTGACTTAAAACGAGGAATCAACATTTCCCATTTACCCCATGTTAAACAGCATTAATACCTATATTTGAAAGTGCATATTTTGCTAATATTCGATATAGCGTCTATTTAATTTCATGGTGATTGAAACTGGGTATTCATAATATACATATGAATGTATCTAAACACACTACATGGGTGTCATCTGCTGAACCAACCCAGAGAACGCATGCAAAAACGCTCAAAAGTAAGTAGGCTTGCATAGCGGTACTTTCACATTTTATGTAGGCGCCCACGCTTCAATTAAATAGTTTATGTCAAATCGATGTTAACACATTCTCTCATGATATCATATTAACGAATAGCAACAACGCACTAATATTTATACATATTTGCAAAGTATGGTCAAAAGTGAGCGATGATAAAGGGTTGTCACGTTGAATGCTTTCATGTAATAGTATAATATAAAGTAATAATATATGTATGTAATATTCGTAATGTATATTAATAACATATATATACAACATATTTATAAAAAAAAAATTTCAGACGATCTCGTTGTTGCTTGAAGCGTGGCAGAACCAAAAACGGATTCCTATATGTTCTGCCAGGAACCCCTAAGTAATGGCCATGCAATAGTATCCCTTCGCGAGCAGGGTAGCTAAGGCATCAATAAAGCTAGCAAACAACGGAGAGACTCCATTGACACTGTTCCCGGAAAAGTGGTGCATCAGAAATGCCGTTATTCGTACTGTAATACGACGAAAATTGCGCAATCCATTAGAGATTATGAGAAACCCGGACCAATTATCCAGACTGCGCTGTTGCGATCAGCAGAGCAGACGTTTAACTTCAGTAACACTAACACTAACTGATTGCTTATTCTGTGAGACGACAGTATGTTTTGACAGAAAGAAAAGACAAGGAGATGTGTATACTATGGCTACAAGAGAATGCAAGGAAACATTGCTGGAACAATGTTCTACAAGAAGAGACGCCTGGGCTGATCGTGTTCGGGTCCGGTTGCTCGCTGTGCATGATCTGCCTGCAGCTGACGCCGTATATCACCAAACATGCAGGGTCAACTTCCGCACCGGAAAAGTTGTCCCTCCAGTGATTGTGCGTGATCAAGACGTCCAGAAAAAGCTGAACGTTGGGAGACCAAACAAATCAACAAACACAGGCCGTCCTGTCTGTGAAGTCAAAGTTGAAGCATTTCTTCAGGTCATTCAATGTCTGCAAGATAAAGACGACGAACAAACAACTGTATCAGATCTGGTTAACAAAATGACCGAGTACCTGACAGGATCTATCACTGAGCCATATTCTGTAAAATATATGAAGGCTAGACTGAGCGAACATTTTGGTTACCAAGTGATTATCATTACTATAAATCACAAATCAAATGTGGTGACTATGTGGCAGACGGCTGAAAATGTACTGCTTGAGTGTCATGCTAGTCAATCGGATCATCCAAAGAGCGAGAGAATTCGCATAACACAAGCTGCTAGAAAGTTAATCCTGGAGGACATCGAGGCAGTAGACACATCATGTGAATCGCACCCAGCGTCAAATGAAATCGATTCTGAAGAAGCTTGTTTCAGCTAATTACCTTCTAGTTTGAGGATGTTGCTTGAAGGAATCGTGAAGGGAAGAGGTGTTGGTATAAAGGTAGCATCCAGTGGACAAGCCATCATGCAAGCAGCGACCCCGGGTGTTGTTTGCCCCACTTCAGATTGCATTAGCAGTGCAACTACACCATCATTTTGCATATCGTGTTCTCATTGACTCACTTCACAATTACGGATTCTGCAGTTCGTTCAAAGAGGTCAAACGGTTTGGACAGAATGCGGCTGTAGATCAAGGCACTGACATAACCAACTACACCACAGAGTTTGTTCAGTATGCAGTTGATAATGTCGACCACAACTTCAGGACTGTAAGTGGGAATGACACATTCCATGGCATGGGCATTATAGCGATTGTTACACCAGGAACAAAAGCGAGTCGCCCAATCCCTAGAGCCCAAGTGAATACGAAGGAGAAATTGACAACTGGGCATATATACATCCAGTAACACCAAGTAGACAACCGGGCTTTGGCAGAGCTGACGTAGCAGACCGTGACTATGCAGACAGTCCAGGATCCTACGATAAATTTAGATACGCTGTGGCAAAAGTCGCTCCTGTTCGGACCATCAAGGCCCTCGTGGTCTGCACTAATGCAATTTGACCATCACGGACACTTAACAAAAATAATAGTAGTATGGCCCGTTCAAAAATAACTATGTACTATTAACACTCTCAAGGAAACTGCAAATGTCAATGAATTACAAGTTCAGGTCCGCCCGGACTAAGGTAAGTAGCATAGAAGAATCTATACCATCCCAAGTATAGGGAAAACAGTCTCTTAACTACCTATATCGGGAATCTATACCATCCACAGTATAGAGAACAACGGTTTCTTAATTACACACATCGAGATTCAATACCATCCCCAGTATAATGAAAAAAAGTATC